>OX345653.1:432500-882500 GCA_947044365.1 Petrosia ficiformis | reverse complement strand
TCATATTCACACATGCATATCCACATAACACGCATACATACACACATTTAGCATTCCAAACACAATAAACACTGTAGTAGAGAGTTAATATACCTCTATCCTCATAGTAACGGAGTTAGATATGAATTATTATTTGTAGTGAAGTATTCAATTATCTTATAATACACACATTTCGTGTAATGAAGTAAACTCTGTACTTTGTCGTATTATAAATTACTAATTGTTTGTCATCCATCTGGCGATTAAAGGTCAGATGTTAGACTACAAATTACAATAATTATATATAGTAAATAATAATTATGTAATCCTCATCTAGCTTACATGTAAATACATATATATCTTCTATCAAACCTATCTATCTATACATCCATCTGTCTGTCCGCCCGTCAGACCATCCGTCTATCTGTCCGTCTGTCCGTCCATCCATCCATCCAACCCTCCTCCGTCCATCCATCCATACATCCATCCATCCATCCATCCATCCATCCATCCATCCATCCATCCATCTATCCATCCATCCATCCATCCATCCATTTATCTATCCACTGATACATACATATATTCATCAGACTATGTATTGCTTTACCTGATACAATCTAAATACTAATACACGTATTAGACCCTTTCTGAAGATATGTCCTTTTAAGAGTACTTCGGTAGTGGGCCTATGAAACCAAAATTAACATGTATTGGAAACCCATTACCTAAACATAAGATCATACATGAATCCAAGGTCACGTAGAAATTCCAGAACATTATGACTGCATCCAGCATGTACACATGTTCTAACAGCTGTCAGTCGAGTATTATCTCCTAATTCCAGCTGACCTTGATAAGAGAGAATCCTGTATGTATGTATGTATGTATGTATGTATGTATGTATGTACGTATGTATGTATGTACGTATGTATGTATGTATGTATGTAACTATGTATGTATGTAAGTATGTATGTATGTATGTATGTATGTATGTATGTATGTATGTATGTATGTATGTATGTACAATTGTACATATGTATGTATGTATGTGTATGTATATATGTATGTGTATGTATGTATGCATGTATATCTAATTATATGTGTATGTATGTATGTATGTATTCATGAACATATTAATATATAACATACATGATGCAGCATTTTATAGATTATACAGATTGCACATTTTTGTAATACTAGATGACATGGTATATTCTTAGTGTTTTAAGTGATATTGCAAGTCTTCTAAAGATGTAGTAATTTTTAGTATGTACCACATTCGCAAAATCAACATTCCTGTGGGAAATGTCTGATGAAACACCAACACACATACAAATGGTTGCTTTTCGGTAATTTTATACAAAAGTCCAATGATCCAGGGGTTTAAAACCCCCTTAGCTAGTGCAAAATTAGCGAGGGAAAATGAACATATAAGATCACACTCTTTGAAATGGTTTTACTTCCAACCACTCCATACATTAAATTTCACAACAGTCCCATTCCCAGACTTTTGGTAAGTCTGGGAATGAGACTAATGTCATGATGACACTAACCATGGGGCATTGGGTTGATCTAGTGATTGTCGTACATGTAATTTAGCTGATACAGTTTGTGATTCTGAAGAAAAAAATTTATAATTAATATATTTTTATTCATTGATAAAAAATAATTAATTGATTATTAATTAATAACGCCCACCTATTTTAAGAGCTATCTCTCTGTCAGAGAAGGGAATACCGCCTTGCGTGGCAAAGTCACAAAGTCCTCTCAATCTATGTAAAAGAGTAGGTAAATTACTCTCTGTGACACTTCCATACAGTAAGTGCTCGTATTGTGGTATGTGAGGACGAACACCCGCCGACATTTTGAAAACAGCTGGTCATTAAAAGAGGTGTGACATCTCCTCCTTACATAATGATATATATATAGTGTATACAACATATCAGTTTTACCCAGGTGAGTGGTTCTTTGTTCATCAAGCCTTCAATATGAGTTCAGAATCAGAGGAACTATCACGTGATGAAGTAAGTAAACCAGCTGTATTTGAGAGTATGATATATACAGTTATTATTATTAATATTATTGTAAATGTATTGATTAACTTAAAATGCTTCATTTCATGATACATTTACAGATGAGACGGCGTCGGTTACAGAGATTGTCGGGCCTTCCTGTTCGTTCTCAAACTGACACGCCCACATCATCACAATCACAAACTAAAACAGATGAATTGAGTTTAACGAAATCACCATCAAGAACTACAGTGAGTTAATAATCATTATATACAGGTGTGTGAAAATATTGAACAGATTGACAGACATTTTGAAATGTCTTGCTCCCTGTAAATTTCAATTTACTGGACGGACATTCACTAGATATATCAGACAATGTCCTATATGACTGGCTGTTTCCATACCATTGCCTATAATCATGATCTTTAGTAAGAAATATTAACAATCACACAAAGGGTTGGCTTGGTTTAGTTTGGGGGTAAGGGGATGGGTTACTGAACTATTTTAATAAAACAAAAACTCCTGGATTGGATACACCCATTCCTTGCCAGTTAACATGACCTCAAGCTAGTGTTTGTTACATGTATGTGCCCCTCCACTCCTCCCTCTCACCACGAAACCCAGGTCTTGCCATAGACACATTTTGATGACAAATAATATAATGTGAAATGTTAGACATACTGATATTCAATGTAGTCCACATATATTGCTCACTTCATTATAAACAGTGATTATCATGTTGAAACCACATTTTATTTCTATATCTAGAGTGATTCTTCAAAACAGAGCTTGGAACCCATGGAAGTGTCAACTATGACCAAGAGGGACTCATATTCTCCGATGAAAGATATATCTACTTCTATTGATGGAGAAACCCATATACACAATTTACTGTCACGAATATTTAGAGTGAATTATACTGTGAGTTCCTGAGTCAGTGATTGTACGTATCTGCAATGTTTCCCCCAAAGGGTGGTACCATGGTGTTCCCCCATCCTTTAATTTTATGCTGAAAACACAGTTTTATAACACTGTTTGAACATTGTTGACCAAACGGCATGTACCATTGATGCACTTCCCCACCCTTAATATTTATCCTGGAGGTAACACTGTGTATATGTACATGTACACAAACATGTACATGTAGGTCGGACTATTATATAATTATCAACTACTATTTTGTGGTAGAGCATCTGTCCAGAGTACAGAGTGTCGTGGGTTTGAATCCCACCTGAGGCAACTCTCATTTTCATTTTTCCATTGCCTCAGGGGTCTTTCTTTCTTTCTTTCTTTCTTTCTTTCTACATCTCCGATAACATCATGTATGTTCCACTATCTACAATGGAATCTTTCTATTCTGGAAAGCCAGATATATAGAGAGGTTAATTAGGAATAGACAGTGTTATGTTAGCAAAGGTCAGTGGTTTGAGTTCAGCTGTGGTCGTGTTGTTTACTGAAAAGAGAGTATCTGTTTTTCTGTTCGACTTCATTGCTAAACCCAGTTATTGTCTGTGCCTATTGCAAAACTAACTCCAAGGGGGCCAATGGCCAGCCCCTTAATATTGTCTGTGCTTATTGCGAAACTAATTCTAAGGGGAGCGAATGGATGGCCCCTTTAATATTGTCTGTGCTTATTGCAAAACTAACTCCAAGGGGGCGAATGGCCAGCCCCTTAATATTGTCTGTGCTTATTGCGAAACTAATTCCAAGGGGAGCGAATGGCCACCCCCTTAAATGAAACATAGCATCACTTAAGTATTACAACTATTATTGTTACCTCATGTCTTATTGAATTTATTGTATGTATTTTTCATTTTGACTATATCATTATTCAGTCCGTTGGTACAGGAGATCTACCATCATTACCATGCTTGACAGAAAATATATCTCAATCACAAAATACAGGTATTTATAAATAAACTATAGGTCTTTCTTTATGGACTTCTGAAAATATCTTTTAAATAATAAATAATGTTTTTCTATGCCACTATCCTCTCCATTCCTAATGTACATGTATGTCAAATTACAATTGCCTTGTACACCTATGAGCTGATAAAGGTCATTCATATTCACCTTGTCCTCAGAAAAATGCTCATAACTTTAGTTTGAAACGATCAACCATCTTTTTACCTGTACCATTTTCATATAATTATCCTTCCCGTTCTTTTTTGTGTATGTCAAATTTCAATCCATTGCTCCATTATTGAGTTACAGTATAATCATGTATTAACCTTATGACATTAAACTATACACTATTTTACATATAAAGTCATCACATCATAATTTTGAGGACATCGTGAATGTGAACAGACTGTAGTATATCGAACATCTATAGATCAGTGTTTATTGAAATGATAGTACATGTATATTGAACATCTATAGATTAGTGTTTATTGAAATGATAGTATATTGAACATCTATAGATTAGTGTTGAAATGATAGTATATTGAACATCTATAGATTAGTGTTGAAATGATAGTATATTGAACATCTATAGATCAGTGTTTATTGAAATGATAGTATATCGAACATCTACATGTATAGATTAGTGTTTATTGAAATGATAGTATATTGAACATCTATAGATCAGTGTTTATTGAAATGATAGTATATCGAACATCTATAGATTAGTGTTGAAATGATAGTATATTGAACATCTATAGATTAGTGTTTATTGAAATGATAGTATATTGAACATCTATAGATCAGTGTTTATTGAAATGATAGTATATCGAACATCTATAGATTAGTGTTGAAATGATAGTATATTGAACATCTATAGATTAGTGTTGAAATGATAGTATATTGAACATCTATAGATCAGTGTTTATTGAAATGATAGTATATCGAACATCTACATGTATAGATTAGTGTTTATTGAAATGATAGTATATCGAACATCTATAGATCAGTGTTTATTGAAATGATAGTATATCGAACATCTATAGATCAGTGTTTATTGAAATGATAGTATATCGAACATCTATAGATTAGTGTTTATTGAAATGATAGTATATCGAACATCTATAGATTAGTGTTTATTGAAATGATAGTATATCGAACATCTATAGATTAGTGTTGAAATGATAGTATATTGAACATCTATAGATTAGTGTTTATTGAAATGATAGTATATTGAACATCTATAGATTAGTGTTTATTGAAATGATAGTATATCGAACATCTATAGATTAGTGTTTATTGAAATGATAGTATATTGAACATCTATAGATTAGTGAAATATCGTATTAGCAGGAAAAGATCCCTATTGCAAATTGTCATCTTCATTTTCAGCTTATGCCAATATTGAAGATTTAGTTTCACAACTATTAATGGAACGACTGCTCTTATTTCACTCAACAACTCCACAAACTTTGTCTCTTCCCTCTTTATCTAACATTGCTACTTCACCAACAAGTGTTCAAAATGTTCGTTATATTGGCCAGACTGGAAAAGAGGGTATGGTAGCATATCTAATAGATTGTTATGAGAGAACAGTATATGAAGAGAGATATATTAAGGTATGTGTATGTTAAAAAGTTATTTGAAGAGTAGATGAATTGAATGATGGATGGATCAATGGATGGGATGGATGGCTGTCTGGATGGATGGATGGCTGGCTGGATGGATCAATGGATGGATGTATGACTGGATGGATGGATGGATGGAGGATCAATGGATGGATGGATCGATGGATGGATGGAGGGATGGATGGATGGATGGATGGATGGATGGATGGATGGATGGATGGATGGATGAATGATGGATGGATGGATGGATGGATGGATGGATGGATGGATGAATGAGTACATAATGGAGGAGTGCGTTACTAGACTAAACTGTACATTAAATATTAATTTTCCATTGCAGAATAAAGAGAGTCAAAAAGGACGAGCTGTTTCCATTAGCAAGGAACAATGTATTCGATATTTAACTATTGTTCTGTGTGGACATCTTGATGATGAAGAAGCTACAAGGTTAGATTTAGTAGTACAATTGTGTAATTATACAGAGATCCTCTTATTTGATGATCTACATGTATGTTCAACATTCATAATTATTTGTACTCAGCTCACCTCTTGTAACACACCTCCTGAATCAATACACTACTTCTGTCCCTCCTGGATTAATATCTGATCTAGTGCTTCACTGTTATTATGAAGACATCAACGAAAAGACACCAAGCTGTGTAAAGAATGTAAGTTATTCCTCTTTACATATATCTATGGTTTCATAGAGTGGGGAGAAGAAGGCAAAGTCCAGTTCGTGAGAATTGAATACGTAATACAAAACAATGATTCACAGATTTATATACCTCTAGATTGTTCAAGCATATAGAATAAGAAAGAGCTACCCCTCCCCCACTAGCTAATATCCTGTATGAATCCATGTAACAGTACCTCTCTATCCATTCCTCACATCCATGACTCTCTCACTAATAAAATCTTCCCGTATTTATTAGGTTTTTGAACCAGTGATAAGTGGATTAAGAGATGCTGTTCAAGCATCCTCTCCTTTATCTGAAGTTTCTCACGCTCCTATCTCTGCCCTTGCTGATCTGTGTGAAGTTAAGTTACCTAGTGGAACACTAAGACCTATATGTTCACTGGTGAGTGAATATACCTATGGATGTGTTAATGCGTGGAAAATGGTAGAGACTATCGTAGTACCCTCACGTATACATGTACACAAACATATACATGTACACAAACATATACGTGTACATGCACACAAACATATACAATGTACATGTACATCTACACACATGTATACATGTACACAAACATATACATGTACATATACACACATATGTATACATGTACACAAACATATACATGTACATATACACAAACATATACATGTACATGTACACACATATATACGTGTACACAAACATATACATGTACATGTACACACACGTATACATGTACACAAACATATACATGTACATGTACACACACGTATACATGTACACAAACATATACATGTACACAAATATATACGTGTACATGTACACAAACATATACATGTACATGTACACACATGTATACATGTACACAAACATATACATGTACATGTACACAAACATATACATGTACATGTACACACAGTCACACACGTATACATGTACACAAACATATACGTGTGCATGTACACAAACATATACATGTATACATGTATGTAAATCTACGGTCTTTATTTCAATGAGGGGGTGGGGCATTGTTTTCTATTTAGTGCTTCATTAGTCGTCAACTAAACTTTAGCTACTGCATTGGGAATTCAGAACAGTGGTTATTAAGTAACATTCAGTGATGTACTGTAGCAGTTGATTTAACATTATTTAGCTACTGCATTGGGAATTCAGAACAGCGGTTATTAAGTAACATTCAGTGATGTACTGTAGCAGTTGATTTAACATTATTTAGCTACTGCATTGGGAATTCAGAACAGCGGTTATTAAGTAACATTCAGTGATGTACTGTAGCAGTTGATTGAACATTATTTAGCTACTGCATTGGGAATTCAGAACAGCGGTTATTAAGTATCATTCAGTGATGTACTGTAGCAGTTGATTTAACATTATTTAGCTACTGCATTGGGAATTCAGAACAGCGGTTATTAAGTAACATTCAGTGATGTACTGTAGCAGTTGATTTAACATTATTCTTGTAGATTGTTTCACAAGACAAATGGATAGCTAGGGGATCTGGTCGAAGATCACAAGCTGAATCTTTGTTAGGTCCTTTCCTCTCACTATCTGGTTTTGTTGAGGACAACGTAAGTAGTACTACCTGTACACTGTATAATTATTAAGTACATGTATAGTATGACTTTAATATTAATTTATAAGTACATGTACACAATGAGTGTGTATATTATCATCTTTCTATAGGCTCAAGTAAAGGACCAATATTTATCAAATGCAGTATCTTCTGCCGAAGAGGCTCGTGTTTTAGGAACTAGTATTGTATTAACACTCAATTTGGCAAGGGTATGATCACATACACACACATATACATGTACATACACACACACATACATACACATACATACACATACACAGTTTTACACACACACACATACACATATACACACACTTACAGTAATATTATTGGGACTCATAAATTCATAATGGCTTAATGTATTCAGTGTGTGTTATGGTATATTATTCTGTGTTGTGTCATGCCATGTCATTGTGATTAGTATTGTGATGTGTTGTGTTGTATGACTATGTCATTGTCATTTGTATTGTGTCACTCTGTTTATGTATCGTGTTGTATTGTGCTGTATGATAAATATTAAGTGTGGGGAGTGCATCTGTGTGTGGTACATGATGTTTGGTCAACAATGTTCAATCAGTATTCATTTAACTCTTTATTTCTTCCAGCAAGAAATGTTTCGTGCAATCCATGCTATTCTTCGTTGTACGGAAACAAGAGGCGCCGCCCTTAACCTTCTGGAACATCTATTAGCTTGTAATTCCAAGAGAGCCCAAATGTTAGCTGACAGGCGCCATTCTTCTACAGACGGGTTTCTTCTCAACTTACTTTTTGTTTTTCAACAACTCAATGGAAAAGTCAAGCTATCAAGTGTAAGTATTGTAGTGTATGTGCACCTATCTATCCATCTGTCTATCCATCTATCTATCCATCTATCCATCTATCTATCTATCTATCTATCTATATAATTATTTATTTATCTACCAGTCCTGTTTACTGTAATCAGGTACATGTACATGTTCCAAATAAGATTACTTTTAGATAAAATTATTTTTTTTTTTTATGACAATAACAACTACTTTTACGAATAAATGAAAGTTATAATTAATTCTCAGTAATAGTGGAGTGTCGGGGTTTCATTCACCTCATAGTTTTTGATACTTTTTGAAGCATGGGCCAAATTGGCTCAACAATGGTTAGTGTGTGCACCATTGGGAATACATCTTGAGCCAATTAACAAAGAGTTAATGCTCTTAGTGACAATATGATCATAATTAACTGCACCATCTGGCCCAAAGAGAGAACTTTGCAGTGCCAAATAAGAAGCTCTTTGGGCCAATGGTGCACCATATGAGCTTATCAAAAACACTGATTCACCTCCTTTACCAGAATCATTCCCTTCCTCCCTTGGAAGTTAGATTGCAACATAGAAACCCTGTACATCTCCGCCCCCCAAAAGTATTTCAAATTCAATTTTCCCCCCCCCCCCCCCCCCTAAATAAACACTAATATTCATATAATTCATTTATTTTCTTTTTCCTGACAGGTTGAGCCTACATATTTATTTCATCCAGACACTCGTCTGACTATAGACCACGAGACAAGATTGAACTGCTCACAGAAACAATTGGAGGAATGGCGTAAAGAACAAGGTATGAACTCTGTTCATATTCATGATGATACCAAATTAAGATGTGATAACTTACAAATGTACATGTGTAATGTATAGTTTAATGTCAAATTATTACACTGTAACTCAATAATGAATCAATGGATTGAAATTTGACATACACAAAACAGAACAGTATTGGCCTACTGCTGTAGTGTTCTGCACAAACTGGTTGGCACTGGTTGGGAATAACCACCACTCAGCATGAATTAACCACCTCTCAGATGAGTTAACCACCTCTCAGATGAGTTAACCACCTCTCAGATAATACATATATAGGCTAATTTGATAGTATTAAGTATATACTGTGTAAACAGCACTAAATGCAAGTTAGAATCCAATCACCACTCTAAATATCCTGGGCAGAACACTGCAGCTTGTAGGTAAGCAGTCAGTGCTGGTCAGGACTATTGACTGGTACTGATACTACCAACCACTGTGGGTAGATACATCTCTGTATCATAACATACATGTATTTTCCAGCTGAATCTAGACTCCTGGATAAATATATTTTTATTGTTATAACTCTATTCTTCATCTTAGTGGCTGTAGGAAAGTTCCAATCTCCCAAATTCCCTACCGAATGTTTCTTCATGACTGGTCATTGTCATCATATAGCTCTTGCCCCAGCTCTAAGAAGATTTCAACAAGGTGTGAGAGAGGTCCGACATCTCAGACAGGTGAGAGGGAAATATCCCCCCTTCTCCTAGAAATAGCATTTGAAATATTTAATATTACAACAGTAATGACCACTTTTAGTAATAAGTACTTGATTCTCATTATAATTTTTATTTGGCTTACTAAAGTCTGTTCACATTCACGATGACCTCATTAGGATGTGATAACTTATATGTACTATAGTATATAGTTTAATGTCATAAGGTTAATACATGATTATACTGCAACTCAACAACTTATATGTAATATAGTGTATAGTTTAATGTCATAAGGTTAATACATGTACATAATTATACTGTATCTCAATAACTTACATTGTATATGTACTATAGTGTATAGTTTAATGTCATAAGGTTAATACATGATTATACTGTAACTCAATAACTTATATGTACTATAGTGTATAGTTTAATGTCATAAGGTTAATACATGATTATACTGCAACTCAACTTATATGTAATATAGTGTATAGTTTAATGTCATAAGGTTAATACATGATTATACTGCAACTCAATAACTTATATGTAATATAGTGTATAGTTTAATGTCATAAGGTTAATACATGTACATAACTATACCGTATCTCAATAACTTACATTGTATATGTACTATAGTGATTTTACTGTAACTCAATAATGAAGCAATGGGTTGAAATTTGACATACACAAAAAAAGAACGGGAAGGATAATTATATGAAAATGGTACAGATAAAAAGATTGTTGGTCATTCCAAACTAAAGTTATGAGCATTTTTCTGAGAACAACGTGAACGTGAATGACCTTTAAAAGGTTTTAGTTTTAGTTCATGCACTAACTAAAAAAGTCATCATTTTTCATTTTGGAGTAGATTTGTACATGTAATTAGTTATAGTAGTTAACTACTAAAAGGGGTTTTAGTCTTATAGTGAATACTATGGTAGTTAATGTTTTTGTGAGTAAAGTATACATTACAATCATCTACTCCTCTGGGAATATGTTGTAATTTTACATAATAACCATTGTTAACATGAGTGGATTATAGTGTTTCATTGTGTTACTATAATGACTACATTTGTAGTTCTTTCACACACCCACTCTCTTTCTCTCTCTCTTACTCTCTCTCTCTCTCTCTCTCTCTCTCTCTCTCTCTCTCTCTCTCTCTCTCTCTCTCTCTCTCTCTCTCTCTCTCTCTCTCTCTCTCTCTCTCTCTCTCTCTCTCTCTCTCTCTCTCTCTCTCTCTCTCTCTAGCTCCTCGAGGACAGTGAGTTAACACAGCGTCCATTACCAGAGAAGGCAAAAGATAGATTTGAAACTCTCATGAGATGGCAGGCAAACTGGGAGTCAATTTTACTAGACAGTGAACTCCTCCAGAGATCTATTCAATATTACTGTTCTAGTGCGGAGTGGATGGTCTCTTTGGCTTGCTCAAATAAAAGGTTGACTGGCCAAGCGAAACATACTTACACATAATTATATCATCAAAGTTCACTCATGCATGTACATTGTATGTATGTATGTACATGTACATGTACATGTATGTATGTATGTATGTATGTATGTATGTATGTATGTATGCATGTATGTATGTATGTATGTATGTATGTATGTATGTATGTACATGTATATATGTACATGTATGTATGTATGTATGTATGTATATATATATGTATGTATGTACATGTATGTATGTATGTATGTATATATATATGTATGTATGACTGTATGTATGTATATTAAAGAAAGAACTGTGCAATGACAATAAGAAGCTTGTTGGGCCAATGGTGCACCATATAAGTGGATTTACATACATGTACATACATATATGTACTGTATGTACATACTTACAGTCTTGCATGTACTGTGTATGTATTATCATAGATAATAGAGTACTCTATTATCTATGGTATTATATACACGTATGCATGCATACATCTACATACATGTATATACATTCATTTCACATAATATATTATCAATCTCCATATATCACCACAGCCCTTATCTTCCATTACCTGATAAACCTTCTATGGAATTTTCCATTATACCCGAGTTCTTTATTGAAGACATGATTGAGTTTTTACTCTTCTGTGCTCAGTAAGTATTCGAGTAACATATAATACAATAATGTAATATTCTTCATCTTATAACAGACGATGTCCATACATACTTGAAGATCCAGGACTGATAAATGTAGCAAATTTTTCAATATTAATGTTGTCCAGTACAAAATATATTAGAAATCCGTATTTACAAGCTAAACTTGTTGAGGTGAGATAATCTTTTTCGTTTCAATTATAAGATCTCTCTACCTTCTCTGATCCTACAATCGTTTGGTATCTTTGCCTACCTTTATCAGTAATGACTGGGTTTACCTACTCCATTGTAGCCTCGTACCCTCTTTAAGATGGCAGAGAAAAAGGGTCTGGACTCAACTGTTTGCACATGTGTGTGTTAAATGTTTAATTTCCCAGATTCCTGAGGCGACCATGACACTATCGTAATCTTTCTGTTTCACTTAGCTTAAAATAGGTAATACAGTGAAACCCCTCTATTGAGGACACCCTGAAATGAGGACACTTACAAATGTCCCAAACTGTGCTTTATAATATAAATTCACCTCTGAAATGAGGACACCCCTGTAATCAGGACACTTATATGTGGCCAATCCTGTCCGCAATAGAGGGGTTCCACTGTATAATCAATATGGCTAGTTTCGATCCAGCAACCTGTACTCTGTATAGTATCTTGGATATACCACCAATCTCATTCCAAACCAGGAGCAGATCTTGTCCATGTTATTGTGTAGTAGTGGATCATTTAATTTTGTCACTCATACATACATGTACATGTACATGTATATCTCTTTCTCTCTTTTTCTGTTTTATTCAGCTCATATTTTTCATGACACCCGGTATTCAAGAAAGACAACACGATCTGTTAGACATTTTTATATCCCACTCTTTAGCATTTGATAATCTCGCTCCGGCATTGATTATAATATATATAGGTATATATAATACGCATAGATACATGTGTACTTGTGTACATGTATATTATAATACATATAGGTATGTATAATACACATGTATACATGTCAGCTGTATGTAATTATAATAATACATACGTGTACATGTACATGTCATCTGTATGTAATTATAATAATACATATGTGTACATGTACCTGTCAGCTGTATGTAATTATAATAATACATACGTGTACATGTACCTGTCAGCTGTATGTAATTATAATAATACATACGTGTACATGTACATGTCATCTGTATGTAATTATAATAATACATACGTGTACATGTACCTGTCAGCTGTATGTAATTATAATAATACATACGTGTACATGTACATGTCATCTGTATGTAATTATAATAATACATACGTGTACATGTACATGTCATCTGTATGTAATTATAATAATACATACATGTACATGTACATGTCAGCTGTATGTAATTATAATAATACATACGTGTACATGTACATGTCATCTGTATGTAATTATAATAATACATACGTGTACATGTACCTGTCAGCTGTATGTAATTATAATAATACATACGTGTACATGTACATGTCATCTGTATGTAATTTTAATAATACATACGTGTACATGTCATCTGTATGTAATTATAATAATACATACGTGTACATGTACATGTCATCTGTATGTAATTATAATAATACATACATGTTTTCTTTCTTTCTTTCTACATCTCCTATAACATCATGTATGTGTACATGTACATGTACAAGTACATGTATAGGTATGTATAATATTGTTTTAGTATGATGTATCTCAAAATTTTAATTATAGTTGTACAATTCAGGGATCAACAAAAGGGTCTTTATTTTAACAAGATGTTATGGTTAGTGAAGCCATGAAGGAGTATTCAACTATGGAGTTACCAGACCATCTGTTTTGGTATTATACACATGTATGCATGCCCACATATACTTCCTTATGTGGTAATGTGATTAAACTGCTGGATCTATACAGTTGGATTCTCCTTCATGACTCTGGCACTCACTCATAAACTCAAAGTGCCTATTATTAGCTAAACTCCATTTTAGTTAGTTATAGTTATTACAGTAGAGTTATAGTTAAACAACACTGCACTAGAGTGGAACCTCTGATTAAGGATACTCATCTACTCGAATAAAGACATTGTATTTGTCCCAATAAAATACATTTGTGTATGAATAAACACCACTTCCGTTTAAAGTACGATTCAACAAGTCCCAAGGTGTCCTTTATAATGAGATTCATTGTATACTAGGCTCATATTAATACATTTATTATTATCCACTCAGATTGTGAGAATATGGGAGGAAGTAACGAGTTTTTTGATAAATTTAGTGTACGTTATCATATTTCTGTTATTCTACGTCACCTTTGGAATATGATGGAACATAGACAGACATTTATAAAGGAAAGCAGGTTAATTCATTATCTATATATAATATCATGTGACATTTATAAAGTAATTCATTATCAATATATAATATCATGTGACATGTATAAAGTAAAGTATGTAAATTCCATATCTATATACAATATCATGTGACATTTATAAAGTAAATCAATATCAATATATAGTATCATGTGACATGTATAAAGTAAAGTATGTAAATTCATTATCTACATACAATATTATGTGACATGTATCAGGTAAATCCATTATCTATATACAATATCATGTGACATGTATCAGGTAAATTCACAATGTCATGTGACATTTATAAATAAATAAAGACTCCATTTGAAGGGTTGACTAGACCACGACTTCATGTATAGTTTACAAATATAAAAAACTAATTAGCGACCTCAGAAGCACTCATCAGTGTACGGAGTGTTCATTTTGGCTTGTGGTTTATGTAAGCACTCAAAATTAGAGCATATATGGTACTGTATAGTATAGTACTAGGATAGAAACCCTATCCATGCAAAGCCTATATGCTACCAAAATAGAATATGGTAACATTTGTAAACAACAGGCATTGTAGGTATTACTTGATGTACTGTGTGTTGTGTAACTTGCTAGTCAAAACTTTCTGGTTTTGTTCATACATATGGAATACAGGATAGATTGAATGTACATAAATTGAATAATTATTACTTCTCATGTTGTATTTAGTATTGAAGAGGGCATGTAGTACATTACTCAATAGCTGTTTGTTGTAGCAATTATTAGATTTGTACAAAAGTATTATCTGTTTTGTGAAAAGCATTATTAGTTTTCAATACAAATAGTCACTTCATTACAGTAATGTCATGAAGAATGTGTGGGATTTTCATTATTTTTTAAATAATAATATTATATGATTGTTCAATAGCTTCATTAAAAACATGATACACAATCTCTGACATCATCTATCCTGCTTTCTTATTTTAGGAACACAAAAGATGATGCCCCGTTTCTTCGTTTTGTTAACATGTTAATTAACGATACTACATTTCTATTGGACGAGTCATTAGATGCTCTCAAAGCTATTCATGAGACACAAGAAGCCATGAAAGACCAACAAACATGGAACAGCCAACCACGAGTTAGATTAAAAGATCACTTATTATTCCTCTCTCTCTGATATTCTGTCGGCCTCTTTCATCCTTGCATAGATTTTTTTCATCTGTTCCTTCTCTGTATAAAAGGTTTGGGGGAGGAGCACCCTTGATTAGCTGGGGCTTTGAATTTCCAAAGTTTAATACTGATTAAATAACAACATCAGCTAGCTACAAGCCTCTTAGGCCTCAGCCAGAAGCCACCAAAAGCAACCTCATAGGGCCTAAATTCCCTGGTGGTGGATCATATCCTAGACCCCCTAGGAGCACGGGCTGATCAATTCCCCAGCCCCTCTGTACATTCGTAATCTATTATGTTCTTTCCATTTTTTTATTCTATCTTCTTTCAGGAATTACAGCAATCTCGTCTTCACCAGTTAGCTCAAGATGAAAGACAGTGTCGATCTTACTTAACATTAGCAACAGAAACACTTCAAACATTTCATTATCTTACTAAAGAAATCAAACAGCCATTTCTACGACCAGTAAGTGACAAATCACTTCTCATTACAACAATAAAGAATCGCTACGAATTCCTGTGCGATGTATTTCTCTGTTATAACTCAGGAACAAAAGTGGTCCTTATTTTTGTATATACAGTTTGAAATTAGAAGGGTCGTTACTTCATATATGGATAGTATTGTAGCTATATTACACATTCAAAATAGTATAATACTTAACATAAATATTGTATTCTAAGTTCACTGATCGGGAATTTAGCGACTAGTCACCCACCTTGTTTCAGCGATAACACACAGGATGCTTCCTGGACTGATGAAGTAATTCCATTGAGCCACACTGGGCTCTAAGATGGTAGAAGTCTTGATATAATGTCAGTACTCCTAACATAATTCTTATACCATAAGAGACTATATGTAAATATAACATTATTTTTTAACTTCTTGTATGAAGAAATAACCTTTTAGATGTTTCATTAGCATAAACAATATTACACTTTTAAAAGTCAATATGTATGTTTTGTCTCATGGAGTTTATGAGTTTAGAGGTGTTGGTTAATAAATACTAAATAGTATTTAAACACTATTATAATACTGTTCATTATCGCAGGAAATGGCTGTTCGTGTTAGTTCAATGCTCAATTTCAATTTACAACAGTTATGTGGACCTAAATGTAGTGGACTCAAGGTAACATTTAACATTTCTCATTTTCTTCATTATGTTAGATTTTGATATTTAGTGTTGATTTTACCACTTCAAATGTAATTAAGTTATGCTTGTTCAGTTTAAAAGAGTGACGACTGTCAACCATTTGTCCATCTATTCATCCATCCATCCATTCATCCATCCATCCATTCTTCCATCTCATCCATTTGTTCATCCATTCATTCATCCATCCATCCATTCATCCATCCATCCATTCTTTCTTCTCATCAATCCATCCATCCATCCTTCCATCTGTCAACCATTCTTTCATTCATCCATGCTTCCATCTCATCAATCCATCCATCCTTCCATCCATTATTCCATCTGTCAACCATTCGTTCATCCATCCATCCATCCATCCATCTACTCATTCTTCCTTTTCCTAAATAGGTTAAGGATCCGGAAAAGTACAGCTTCTCTCCTAAACATCTTCTTGATCTATTAACTGACTTGTATCTTCACTTGGATGGATACACTCTAGTTAGAGCTGTAGCCACAGATGATCGCTCTTATCGCAAAGAACTGTTTGATGAGTGCATCAAAAAACTATACAATAGAGGAATTAAAAAGGAGGTGGGTACATGCGGTCTCTGAAATATAATCTTTAGCACGAGGGTAGAATAACCTTTTACAATCAGGTATAAAACAAGATCTGCCCTCTCAAGTGTGTCAAACTAAGCGATTCAATATTATATCACAATATTGAATGAAAACATTACGATATATCGATACGTATTACACATCAATAGTGAAATATAATTATTTCAGTACAATAGAATTTGTGTGCATTGACTTCATTCTATACTTCATTATAGCCTTCAAGCTAGTAATTGTGTATACATATCATATATGCAGTATCTGCCACTTAACTAGGAAGTTATAAACTAGTCTCTCTAACTTCCAATATTATTACATAATTAAAATGGAAACATGTTAGCAGACTTAGAAATCTGTTCACATTCACAATGACCTCAAAATTAGGATATGATGACTTTATGTGTAATATATTGTATAGTTTAATGTGATAAGGTTAATACATGATTATACTGTAACTCAATAACTTATATGTACTATAATATATGTAGTTGAATGTCATAAGGTTAATACTGTAACTCAATCGATTGAAATTTCACATACACAAAAAAAAAACGTGCAGGATCAAATTGATGCTGGTAAAAAGCTGTTGATCATTCCAAACTAAATTTAAGATACTCATATTAGATATTACAGGGTTGTTAAACACCTGTGTGATATAATTAGTTGATAGAAGAGTGTCAATGTGAGAAATTGTTCATTAATTAAATATCACATACCACATGTCACTTCAATGGAATAAATGAATATTAGTGACAGATGACTTGATGTTTTGTGTAACTGCAGGAAACCATTCTACGCTTTCAAGAATTTGCTCATAGAGTTGAAGAAGAAGCTGTTGCTTGTATGAAGAAAGAGATAGAAATAGGAGACATTCCTGAAGATTTCAAAGGCAAATTAAAACTGCATATATATATATATATCTATCTACATACCACATTTACCTTACATAAGGCTGGGTTCACATAATGAAGTGTTGCGTCTGTGATAAAATTCTGAAAACTGGATTGGTCCATATGCAATGCAGCCGACACAAAGGATAGAATCAGATTGTATCCTCATGTTGCATTACATCTGATGATGTTGAAGGAATCGTATGGAGTTTACAATACAATGCATTGACACAAGGCAAAGAAACTCAAGTTTTTGTGTCATTATGTGAACCAGTTAAAGAGTGCATTATGGATAGCACAGCACTCAAGGTGTGATCTTTACGATCATACTACTATATGAGTGTCTTATTGAGACCACACCTCTTGTGATTATGTTGTGTTCACAAGAGGTAGTGAATGCTTCATCAATAACTATGAGTTTACAGCACTGCCTTGATCCACCTTTTTCATTAATATGTCCACTCCCTTTTCAAAAATGTTATGAGTCACGCCTCATGAAATAATTAACACACGAGTTTTTTTTTCTCAGTGTACAAAGTGGTATTCTACACCTTACTAAACATTTTTGGAAAAAAAACTTTATATTATTATAAATCTCTTCTAGATCCGTTGATGGATACATTGATGAATGATCCTGTAAAACTTCCCAGTGGAGTAGTGGTTGATCGTCCCATTATAGTCCGACACCTTCTAAATAATCCGTATGATCCATTTAATCGACAACCATTGAGTCTGGATATGCTGGAACCTGATTTTGAATTACGTACTAAAATAGAAGAATGGAAAAGATCAAGAGGATTACTATTATAATTAAAATGTCTTTCCAGTTATTGTAGTTATCTCATTGTTACACAAAATTACATATTTAATTTGTTGCCATGGTGATTTTGCGATAAGGTATCTGATTGGTTAAAACAAATCGTCCCGCCCTCATATTTATCGATTCTGCATGCCATAGGGTCAATCAATGATGCCCTGAGATAGGCGCTTACCCTTGGCTGAGTTCTGGGCTGTTTCATTTATATCGGAGCTGTGTGAGAAGTCCCAATAGAAGTGGGAGTCATCCCGTTCTCCATTGTAAGTGCAAATATGCAGATTACTGTACATTCGCAGTGATCGCGTAAAGCGCTCAGCCATTTCTCGCCCACATTCACAATGATGGCTGGCCGTGAACATTTTATAGCTAAGCCCAAAAAAATGTGGAAGTTAGTGTATTGTAAGTTTTGAGTCATTCAAGATCTTAGTGGAGTGCTATTGTGGAAGAATCCATAGTTTTTATATCTATCCCATAATACAATTAATTTCAAACTTGTTTAAATTGTAGCCATTTGTCATTTTTGTGTGTATATATCTCTTACAGTATACACAAGTCATGCCACGTCGATTTCTTGCTACAAGGCAGAGAGTTCAATCTGCTGTTGGTGACAGGTTGAGAGCTGCATTGGTATATGAATTAGAGCGACCAGGTAAGCTGTATTCATCAAATTATTAAAATTACTTCATTATCGTCATCTCCAAGCAGGTGCTGAACAACTTATTGGTTCACAAGATCAGAAATTACTGCTTGTGAAATCATCCTTCCTTGCAACAGGAGGTCCTTTGAAACTTATTGCAGGACCTCCAGAGCATTTAACAAGCATATCAGATATCCCTTCACCCAGTTTGCCAATAACTTCTGAACCAAATTCATATTTTCATTTAAATGAATTAGAGGGTGAAGGATCAACAGAAGTTGATTTTACTCGCGTAGAGGATTTTTTCCAACTTGAGACGCAAATCGACGCAAAGAAAGATCATTCTGTTGTTAAATTAACTCTTACCAGCCCCGATGGAACGTTTTTGAATGACTTGATATCCAGCTATGCTCTGCCTAGTCAGCGTCTTGCCTTTATACAACAAATGAATCATTCTGTTCTTTCTGTGCAACAGAACACATACGCTGTAACTCCTGGTCAGGATAAGGAGCTCATCGTGTCTTGTCAGGTTTGTGGTGAGATGTTTAGTTATCTACACAAGTTCCAGAGGCACATTTTGACTCACTCAGACCCAGAAAATAAAAAATTTCTTTGCCAAGTATGTGGAAAACGTTTCAATCGTGCAGACCATCTCAATCGCCATTCTATATTACACGGCGAGGTATTACACAAATGTCTTCTTTGTGGGGAAGAATTCGATCGTGCTTCTCATCTGGATCGTCACAGGCGTAAAAACCACCCACCAGCAGGTCAAGCACCTTCCCAAACTCCACCTCTTACCCCTCAGTTGAAGTTCCCTTCTGAAACTTCTCCCCAGTCTGGTGTGGAGGATACCAGTCTTGGTACTAACCTCCATCTTTTAGCTTCCGTTGCTACTCCTGAAGACTCTCAGGAACTCACTCCAGAGGAGTTACTGCAAATGGAAGCCAATAAAGTGGTCTCTCAGATCCTAATAT
Source organism: Petrosia ficiformis (assembly GCA_947044365.1). Lineage (NCBI taxonomy): Eukaryota > Metazoa > Porifera > Demospongiae > Haplosclerida > Petrosiidae > Petrosia > Petrosia ficiformis. Next base: position 861,807 of record OX345653.1, on the reverse strand, counting down.
CGGATATGAATACAGAACAGCGAGAAAGTAACAAAAGAAATTTAGCAGATGTTGAACGGCCATTTGTGTGTGAGGTTTGTGGTCGTAAATTTATACGCTCCACCCATCTACGACGGCACATAAGAATTCATACCGGGGAGAAACCATTTGCTTGTCATATTTGTGGTCGTCGGTACGCCAGAGGGGATTACTTACGTGCTCATATACATGCTCACAGACGTGATAGAGTCCACAAGTGTAAACACTGCAGCGAGATATTTCATGACCTCACGCGATTTGCTGATCATTGCCGACTTCTTCACAAAGATGTGGAAGATGAGTACGGTAATATTCAAGAACCGCCCATTACACCTTCTGATCGACAGGATAGTTTCATGCTCTGTGACGACACGGAGGTCTCAATGAATACGATTGAGTCTATACAAGTAACAGATACTACCTCTCCTATTCCAATTGTTGCCGTTGCCATGGAGAGAGGACAGTCCAGGAGATTAGATGATGTCATGTCTCCCTTTAGTACAGGAGATTCATTAAATCCACAGTTCTCCACTTCAGAGCTTCTACATGCATTCACTTCAGCTACATCCACTCAACCAGATTCCCAAATTATGCTTCATAATGGGAACCTGTCTATTCCTGAGACTGGGAATGAGGTTACTGTGTTAACTGGTAAAGTGGGACATGGTGCCATGCTTGAGTCCTTAACACAGTTATTTATGACTGGGAGTGGTACATCAATAGATGTATTAGGTAACGACCACTCTCATTAAATCTAACACTTACACAATCATGTGACATACTGTCACATGATGCATGCATTAGCAGTTTTGGTTTTACTAAGTGTTTTTCTTGACTTTTTTGAAGGAGGAACACAATTTTTTTCTTGCAAGTTTTAAATTATTTTTGGAACTGAAACAATTTTTTAAATAAAATAAAAACTTCTAAATTTCTTTGTTGTAACAGAAAAAAAAAGGGGTGAAGTAAATTTATTTACACAATAATTATATATACATAATTTATTATAATTATAATTCTATATATCCTGAAAGATTTTATAATTACACTTAATTTGCTCTATTAATTATGCAGTCAGATCTGTACAATAGTGGATACTAATTTCAGAGGTTGCTGTTGTATGAGTTGTGTATGTTTGTGATTGTCATATGTGTTAATCTTCCATCTCGTCAACTGTCTTAATGACATTAACATGTTCAATTATTTTCAAAGCAGGACCAAGACGAAGTTTTAGTGTCATTAAGAGATGGTGGTCTCTAACCAAGCTCAAAGCACGTCCATCAATCTCGTGCTCAGTGAATTTATCAATGTATGCTTCATAGCCAAGATGAGACAGGAAATCACAAACATCTTCGATTGTCCATTGTTGTATGGGTGTTCCATGTGGATGGGAATAAGCTGTATTGTAGAAATAAACAATAACTTAACTAATGTTGTACTTATACTGGTAAAGGTAAGTAGTATAGGGCTGATACAGATACTTTATAGACCAAGTTTTGAAACTTTATAGTACTATTTTACTAAAGGAAACAACAGTCAGAATCATATTTCTTGAGCTATTTCCATCTTTTCTAGTAGTTTGTGAGTTTTATTTGCCCACAGAGATAGCTAGAGCAATGATAAGTACATCATATATTTAGCTTATCCGCACATTTTCATGCCAAAAGTATGTTAGCAGAAATTAAATGCGTTATTTCTTGAGCAGTTACTTCATTCGCTACTATAAATAGAACACTGTACCCCACCCCTATAGCTAAACAAGAAGCAAGCGAACACTGGACAACATAATAGTCAGTGGTACCCCATGGAACACACTGGACATCCAACAACTGCCTAGATTGTGTGATATATATAACACGATGTAATGCAGTGAATAACACACGAAGAAGCCATTTCTTGATCAACCCTAAAGATGACGATGTTAATTGCATTTTATTGCTACCTCCAGTTCTATATATATATTTATAGTTCAGGCTTGTGGAACAAAGATGTACAGACTACAGTAGATGAGTTTAGTTCTCAATACATTATAATCTTATTTATACATATACATGCTCTTCATTAAATAATTCAAATCACACCATGCATCCATTATGCATGCCTAACATACCAATTGAGACCATAGCACTGAATACAAGACATTTTTATTAATATTATTATTATTATTATTACTGGAGGGAGACCAGTTGTGTAAGGAATCAATCAGAACTTCACCCATGAAGTAAAACAATTGCAGTTATCTTTCTGTATTGTTACATTACAAATGTAGGTACATATATTTGAGAGAGGTTTTCACATCGTAAGGAATGCAAGCCTATTATATTACCTCATCCAACCAATCGTCCATTTATCCATTCTTTAATCCAACCATCAACCTATTCATTTCTTCACTTACGCTCTAAGAAAGATCCTTTACTTCCAGTTGAAGTCTAGAACAGAGAACAAAACATCAAACGCTATAATTCAACAAAGAAAGCTATCTTACTCTAGCAGATGAAGACATTGGTCCAGATCTTCTTCCTCTCCTACCACGACTCTAAAATGAACATTGTAGATTCAAAATACATTAGTACTGTTATTAGTTTATAGTTTTAACTAAACCCCTTTTAGTAAGGCATTGTGACTTTTAGTTAATTAAACTATAACTAAATTACAGGTTTATGGTAATATTTAAAATTAAAATTGGCCAATAATAGGCAGTTTTAGTTAGTTAACTAAAACTAAAACCATTTTAGTAAGCCTAATATTAATTACATTGAGAAAATAGGTAAATTATAATTAATTATTATAAGTAGTCTCTAAATTAGCACGCCTACTATTAGATTACTTGGTGTAATAATTACCCGGTTTCCCAAAATAATTAACATTAGGCTTACTAAAATGGTTTTATTTTTAAATGTTTTTAGCTACAGTATTACAGTAGAACTGTAATTGAGTTATAGTTTTGTTAACTAAAAGTGTTAATGCTAAGCAGGTTTTAGTTATAATATTAATAATAAACTTTGTAGTAACCTCACATTTGTATTTTCACCAGTAGAAGTGGTGTTAGTGGATCCTACAGTGGAATAATAGGCCAGTCGGCGTCTTCTCTCATCTCTTATGCTTTGCTGTTGCTATTTAAAGTGAAATAAAATTCAATTACTATTTGTTGTACAGTTTAAGAACTCTAAATGTCTCTATTATAAAAATGATACAACATTATTTTCAGAGTACGATGACGGAAGGAAAAAAAGAAGGATATCCCCCAAACAAAACAATCCCTGCAAGATTTAAGTGAGGTTTGTGTAATATTTGAAAACAATATATTGAATATTGTATACATAGTTATAATATTCACAATTATTAAACTACAATAACTTGTGGCTTCCAAAATAATAATACTAAAATTTTCACTTTCGATGATAGAATGCACTGCACCTTTTTTGCTTTTGAATTTGGTCTCAAAGTGCGATGACGATTCACGAGACCTTGACTGATGGACATTGCCACACCTTCTTCATCCCTTCCATAAGGGTAGTACCTTTTCTCTGCACTATACCTTTTGCAACAAGTTACAGTGCAGAATCTACAGCAAAAAGAAAAAGGGGCTTGTATATGAGTGGAGGAAAATTAACAATAGAACTATACCAAAACGTTTATATGTATCTTACCTTCTGCTTGGAGCCAAATAAGACTCAATCTCACCAATATTACCACAAAATTCACACTTTGCCATACCGGGAGGTAGAGAAGGATCTGGTTTGACAACTGGTGCTGAAAGATGAGAACTGAATGTGATACATTGACAAGATGCTTCTAACATACTTGATTTAGATCGTGAGCGAGTTGGTTGGGGAGCAGCTTCTTTTTTACCATAATCTTCTGGAACAAACGATAACTTTCCATTCTGCAATTTATAACAAAATGATAATAATACTACATTAAATTGGAACGTCCCACATTCTGCAAATACTTATTTAAACACCCTTTTTTAATAGAAACAGTTTCTTTAACTTCCACCCTCCCCCTAAAAACCAACTCTATCGTTCTCACAGGGAACGGTTTGACGCTCTCTTCAATCACAAATCCACTCACTACGCTCACCGCCCTCTCCGAGCTCTCGTCTTTGTCAATAATGGTCACTTCCTCTTTGCTGTCTCTTTCTTCCATCTTTGAAATCTGTAAAATAGAAATACAAACATCCGTATTCAAACATGATACAAAATTTATGCAAATGAAAATTAACAACCATGATATTTAAGTGCTTTTTAAATATTACATACACACGCTTGCACTTATGTGCACAGTACGAAGACCACGACTGTTGCTAGTGAAATGGAATAGCATACAGTGTATGGATTACAAGTGCTTCAATATTTATTGGCCTTGGGCAGTGTTAATATATTAAAATAGCTGAGATATTGTGGGCAGTTTGTGGTTAATAGTAAGTGTTTAAAGTAGATTATAATGGGTGATCACCACTTGAAAGAACATAGTATTACACTATCATAAATAGTGACACATTATCTTATCTATTTCGCACCAATCGCATGATATATAAACTCCAATGCAAAACAATAGTACTACTCACGATTTTAGTCCTTGATTACCCAATGACTTCACTGCAGTGTTAATCTTGAGAAGAGAGATGTTTTGCATAAAGTACCCTACAAAAATCTGCAATAATGAGATATCGGATGTACGTGTGCGCATGCGCAGAAGGTAAGTAGCTCCACCCTCATCTGAAAGACTTATACACTTTGTTTTCCTTTCTGGCCTTCTATAATGGCCTATTTCCAAGGCTTACAAAGATGGAATTGTGTCAGTTACAATGGTATGTGTATATTTTTTATCACATTCTAGTTTTATACAGTTTAATCTTGATGCGCTTTAATTAGAGTCACTAAATGTGTTTCCTTACATAGCTCATTTATGGTTAAAAATCAGTCCAAACTTCACTCGTCATCAAACAACTCAACAAGCAAGGGCAAATACTACATTCAATATGTGGAAAACAATAGTACGTATACTCTATGTATGCATGTGGGTATATTGAGAGGAACAGACTGGCCTGAGTTAGTTAATAATTTATCTGTCTTGAAGATGTGATGTTACTGTTGTTTGCTTTGGGATTGTATATATGGTTATTTGGAAACATGGAAATTGTGCGTTTCAAAAGATTTGAGAGTCTTCCATTACGTAATGAAGCATGCTAATTAAACACCACTAATATAATTATAATAATTATAATTATACATAGTTGAAAGACGTACAATTATTATACTATAAATAGGAAATTATTTGTGTTGTAATATAATTGGTATGTAAAAATTTGGTTTACACAGTTGGTATGTAGTACTGTTATAGTGTTAATTTTCGTCATATAAAAGGTATAAATTATTTTTAACAGTAGTGAATATATTTCTACTTATGGTACGAGGTTATTTGTCAATTAGCTATTCTCAAATCATGACCTTATGTAATCCTTTGTAATAGAGACATGCTTGTATGTACATGTATAATTATTTGTAATAACACTTTCTCCATTTTAGTCGCTGTTTGTGGCTATACCTATTGTCTCTTGTCTTGCTTGGAAAAAACATGGTGAGTCCTTATGTATATGTGATTATACATATAATATTATGTAGTAACTTGGGGCTGCATTTAGGTGGGGGAGGGGGTGGGGTTCAGACGTTCCCCCCCCCCCCTTGAAATTTGTTTGCCCATATGCACACTATGATAGCCCTGTATGCAAGTTTTTAAAATTCACGTTTCATCCCTTCTTGACGAATTTTAGAGTGGTGGTTTTCTGGACAACATTCACAATCTGTTGGTTTGTTGTTCTGTCCAGATGTTTCTGCTGGACGCTTTCAAAACCTATTTCCTGTATATATTATACATTGTGATGGCAATGTCTAGAGCTTCTTAACCAAATCTCCATTTGCTTTAGTAAGACCACTGGAACACAACTTGATAAATTCAATAGTACTAAAGTTCAGGTTAGCATGAAATATCACAAGTTAAGCTGAAGGGCTCTAACTGATATTGTGGGTTTCAGATAGCATCCAGTAATGAAACGTTTCAACATAGTATAAGATTTATAGCAGTTTAAAGTGTTCTACCCACACTGGTCTGCACTGGTCGTAAATAACCACCAATCAGCATGAATTAACCACCTCTCAGATAATACACATATAGGCTACTGAGATAGTATTAAGTATATACTGGATAAACAGCACTAAATGCAATGTAGAATCCAACCACCACTCTAAATATCCTAGGCAGAACACTGAGTTTACACACATGAAGTTCAATTTCCCAAATCCATGCAGTCTTATTCTATTGGGTATAGTAGTAGATAATGCCTTACCAATTGCTGATCCCTTAATGACTTCCCCTCTTACCCACCTACTCACCAAAGTTGAACCCCTCTTGTATAAATTTAATTATTCCTCAATTCTTTTACATCTATGTTGCTAACTGTAGAGGAAGACATGGGAAGTGAGGAAGTAAGTTACTAATCAGTATGATGTACACAACATAACATTCCTGCTCTTCAGTCTAGATTAAGTATTCTATGGCGACATTATTTAATGGATGACCCCGTGAAGAGAGAGAAAGAGAGAGATGAACATTTAGCACTCATGCAAAGAAGAAAGGAGGTGTATCTTGCAAAGAAGAAGATGCCCGAATCTCCAGTGCAACCTTTAGACTTAATGAGTGAATATAAAGCAACTCCTATTAATCCTGTAGATGGCATTCAAAACTCTACTTGACTGCGATTGATAGTTTTAGTACTGTTCTATATATTATTAATAATAAATCATACCAAATTGCATTAACTACGACATACAATTCCTTGTAGTGAAATATTAATAACTTAATGTAGTAATGTATATATATAATGAATTTAGCATCATTATAATGCCTTGGATTGCATTTAAGTATAGCTATATGACATGTACTTGTGTAGTAATGTATATCTGTAATAAATTTATTATACTGACTCCATGGGATGTAAATACAACATGTACTCGTGTATATAGTAGTGTAATGAGGTTAATGAATATCCAATTCCATGTACGTACAGCTATAATTATGAAACGTGTATATCTATAATGAGTTTAATGAACAGAATCACTATACTGACTATGGCATGCAAGTATAGCTACATGACTTCATAATGTATAACAAGTTAACAAACATAGCAGGACACAAGCTGACAATGAGCAATACGAGATGCAATTCTTCATCCTTGGGCTATACCTATGGAACACAACTGCCTCAATTTAGTGGAGATTAAATATCAAATCTGTTGTCTTAAATGATATTTATTCTTGGTTTTAGTTTGTCATAATTATATTATAAGGAAGGAATCTACACAATCAAATTTTGTTTATTATTGAATATTGATGTCATTATTGTTTCTTCTTTATGTTGAAATCACTGCAAGAAATAAACAGTGCATGTGAACCAAAGAAACCACACATAGATACACACACATACACATACCTAGCATCTATCCCAAGACTGGCAAGATTTAGCATTAGTGTTTCAGCACTAAGGTAAACTCTATTCTGAGACTGTGCAATCTATTGAAAAAGTTGATACAAGTGACAATACCATATCAACTATAACCGGGGAAGACTGAGGTACCAACGTGATGGACAATTGATTTGTCAGCTGTACTGTCAATTTGAACTCTTAATGTTGAGTAATAACCCGGTTCATTTCATAGGTATCATCATCTCGTAGAAGATGAAGGCAAGACAAAAAGTATTTACACATTGAACTGATGCCACACTACCTCCTCAAAAAAAAGAGTGCCTATCAATCTAAGACTTTTTCGCAAGGTCAGTGGTTCTGGTTCTGCTCTTGGCAGAAGTGTTCATCTTACTGTGGACATCATCAGTTATTTAGGATGGTTAATCATACATAACGTTACTTCTATTCAAAGTATTGACATTATTTAAGAGACACTTACAGTATTAGCAATTAATTGAGCTGCACGAATCTTTCTTAGCTTTAAGTATCCAGGATTGTTATTCATAGCTAAACCCAGGTATGAAGATGTTAAGATATTATAACATAAACTACTAATCAACCAATACTATAATTATAGCATCGGAATTTATTTCATACATGATTTTAAAATGGGGCTACAATAACGGAGCATATAGGGGTGATCAAGAGGCAGTTCCCCCTTTGAAACTTAATTAATAACAAACTCAATATTTTCACCCATTTTACACAGGAAGGCATGTCTCTACCTGAATACCAACTTTAGTTGGCTTCCTGTACTAAAAATACTAAATATTTTCCAAGTGAGTGATTATAAGGATATCATTCTGGCAGCCTCCGATTCTCCTTCAGCTCTTACAACCTTTTCTTGACGTTCCTGTTTAGCTCTTTCCACAACAAATTGAGCTCTCTGAGCTTCTTGTTGTGCTGATGAGATGAAAAGAAATGCAAATCAATAGAATATATATAATAGAGTAATTTTATTGAGCCTTAATAACACGGTAGAGTTTTTTTAATTATCAATAACAATAATAAAATTATTATTAATAAAAACTGAACGTTTCGACCCGAAGGTCTTCTTCAGCAGTATACAAAAAAACAAAACCAAATAGCCTATTTATATACGGACAGATAACAAGTGATGACATCATGACAGTACAAAGAGTGAGAACAATGATGGTACAGGAATACAAAGGGTAGTACAGAAATAACAAGGTTTGACAATGATGGTACAAGAAAAGTAAACTATGACATGAAGGTTTAGATTAAGTCTGTGATGGTAGAATAGGCTATTTGGTTTTGTTTTTTGTATACTGCTGAAGAAGACCTTCGGGTCGAAACGTTCAGTTTTTATTAATAAGATTAAGTCTGTGATGGTAGAATAGGCTATTTGGTTTTGTTTTTTGTATACTGCTGAAGAAGACCTTCGGGTCGAAACGTTCAGTTTTTATTAATAATAATTTTATTATTGTTATTGATAATTTAAAAAACTCTACCGTGTTATTAAGGCTCAATAAAATTACTCTATTATATATTACAACATGGTAATGAATATCTATAACAATAGAATATAGTCAGACAACAATACAGAATGTAAAATGTACTGAAGTACTATTGTCCTTGAGAGAACATTAAAATGTAACACAGTTCCTACAGACAACATTTTTGATCAAAAAAAAACATTGCATGGACACAATTACATAACTTTATAACATGTTTCAGTCCAATCCAAAATAATAATTATTTTTGAGCACCAACGCTATAGTCCATGGTCCAATTGGATAGTACTGGTGACCAGGGGTGTGGAAACATTGAGCCAACTACCGAACATTTTGGCCTATTTTCACCACTCTTGTCCTGCTCCCCATATGCTTTGTATACAGTTTAGTTTCAATTTACTGCTAGATTTATCGGACAATGTCCTGCATGACTGGCTGTTTCCACACCCCTGCTGATGGCTTCAGTATGCTAAAACTGTTTAATATGTTTGATTATGATAGATAGGGTAGCTATTCACTAACCAACTTGTTTAGCTTCAACAGCAGCTGTGTATTCTCTACCAAAACTAAGATCAGTCTTAAGAGATAGAAAGAGAAGAGAGAATTAATCTCTAAAAGATTATCGTATTTCATGATAACTTACAATTGAGACATCATCTAATACTATGAAGAAATCCTTAGCTCGTTCAATGAGCTGGTTTCGTACTAACGTACTAACCTAAGAGAAGATAATACAGCAGTCCAGCAAATCGATTAGGGATCATATTATATCAAATTCTGAATATTCAAATAATCACTCGATAATATTAACTTATTGATAAACACATTGTTTGTAAATACACATGTAGAAGTATGTTCTAACCTTAGCTCTTTGTGTGATCAATTGAGAAGCATTAAACTGTGCTACAACAGCCTTGAGCACCTATAGAATTACAATCATTATAATATTAAAACAGATCATGAAATATTATTTTACCTCATTACATATAGAGGGTAGCACCCTATCATCATAATCCACTCCCAGTTGACGATACATGCTAGGCAGACTTGCAGCATCAGGTCGATGTAGCACCCGAAGACCAATATTTACCATCTGCAAATCCTTGCTTCCTGTCGGCGATGTCATCATTTTTGGACGTGCACGAATCTCATAAATTATTGGCCATTGAAACCAAGGCACTCTGTGTGAATTGGAACCAGTACTAAAGTCTGTTCACATTCACGATGATCTCAAAATGACTTTATATGTAATACAGTATATAATTTAATGTCATAAGGTTAATACATGATTATACTGTAACTCAATAATGAAAGAATGGATTGAAATTGAACATGCACAAAAAAGAACAGGAAGGATAATTATATGAAAATGGTGCAAGTAAAACGATTTTTGGTCATACCAAACTAAAATTACGAGCATTTTTTGTCATGGGAACATGAATGATGTTTAAAACAACATACAAATCATGTTATCACCTAAAATGAAGGCCTTCTTCTCTAACATCCATCTGAACACCACTGATTCTGCTAAACAGAATAGCACGATAACCTCCCTCCACTGCATGTCAGATAAAAATACAATCACTGATAGCCTCAAAATCTGAGGTCATCTTACCAGTATATACAGATTTATATAATCCATAACCCATTAGAGCTGCTATACCCAGAAGAGAAGTGCCTCTAGTTGCACCTTTAGGGACACGAAATCTTCCATCAGCCATTATACAACCACGTGTTTGCAGAACAAGGGGAGTGGCTCTTTATAATTAATTATTTTTGATTATTTTTTAGCATTTGATACAATAGTAAGCATTCTATCTTCAAGAGGATGTGTTTCTCCAACTATCACTAAAGAATGAAGAGGTCCACCAAAATCCCATTCTCCAATTTTTTTTAGTGATGAAACAGCAATAACTTGATCGGTTGCACCAACTCTGGCCACACCCACAGTACGAATATCCAATGAGAAGCCTGCATGCATGAATAAAATATAATATTATATTGAAGTGGCTAGTCGTCGTCCAGCAATTGAATGGCTATCGTCCAGCACTTGCATACATTCTTAATATATACTTTTTAGCAATCAAGATGTCAGGGAACCAATGTATGCACATGCTAAGACGAATAGCCACTGCCTAATTATGTAATTATTATGAAATTAATTACAGGTTAAAGCTCGATCTTCCTGCTGGCGTGATTCAATCACTTCCAGCAGTTGAGAAGCAGCTTGTGATATTGTCATGAAACGAGGAGGCTCATATACTTCTTTACCCCTGGGTGAATAGAATAGATCAGTATTATCAAGACAGAGAAATTCACTTACTTCATCATATATTCTAATGATAACTCCTTCACTTTAATATCTATAAATAGATGTATGAATGTATGGATGGATTGATGGATGATTGGATAGATGAATGGATAGATAGATACATGGATATATAGATAGATAGATGGATGATTGAATGGATGAATAGATAGATGGAATATAGATAGATAGATGGATGATTGGATGGATGAATGACAGATGGATATATAGATAGATAGATAGATGATTGATTGAATGGATGAAGAAGGAATAGATGACTAAATGAATGGAAAGATTCAGTGGAGTACAATGACATGGCAATAAGTATCTACAATATTATGAATGGATAAATAAAGAAAGAATGGCTAGATTAATGGATTGATTATCTCAATACAAATGAAATGATGGGTAGGATTAATCAATGATGAATGATAAATGGTCGAGGTATAACAGATGGAAGGAAGGAAGGAGTTGAACAGATTGAAAAATAAGATTATCAACCTAATAGACAGAGAGTGTGTAAACCTTTGGAAAGGTTTCGTTCTATCCTATCCACAAAGCTATCAGGTTTCCACGTCTCCGTCCAAAATGGGATAGACACAGTTTCTCCATAGTTATATAACTAGAAGATAAGAGACAAACAGTGTTCTCATGCTATATATAGGACAGAATATTATACCTTTCAGCATGAAGAAGTATATTAATATACACATACATCATATTATACATATATATATATATATATATATATATGTATATATATATATATATATATATATATATATATATATATATATATATATATGAAGTATATTATATTGACACACATGCCATTATTAATAATTATACTCAAACAGTGATAAGGATAATGCTTACTTGTAATCCACAGCAACCAATAGCATTGATAATGGATGCATTATGTATAACTTGATACTGAATATTTTTCTCAACTGCACGAATAATCAGATCTGAATGTGTTGTGGCTCTAAAATAATTGATATTACATCTAGAGAACTTAACGAAATGGTTATACTCACACACCCTAACGGATCACCGACAACAAGAAAAGCAATAGTCTTTGTATCAGCATCAGCTAGAATTTCATCTTTGGAAGAAATAGTACAATAGTGTCTGAAATATACTAATACAGCATGGACGAATGGACGGGTGGATGGAGATAGATGAATGAATGAACGGAAGAATGATTGGATAGATGAAACTGTTATAGGAGACTCAGATAGATAGATAGTTATGTGTAACATTAACTGCGAATGTATCAGTATGTGATGACTTGAAAACTGTACATTTATATATCATAATATTGTGTACATTGTAGATGACATAAGCATTGTTTAATACAACTAACCCGCATTTTGTTCAACCATTTCCCGATCAGCCAAGATAATAGATCTTTCATAGAACTCCTCCTATAAAATAAACAAACAAATAAACAAACACACACACTCAGACACAATTACTAATGAATTAATTAAGTTGGAGTCAAAGTGTCCCATGTACTGACCAATTGAGACTTATTGACTGTCAGTAGAGAAGTGTATGCCTCTAAATACACCCTCTCTGCTTCTTTAACTATCTCTAGTCCTCTGAGAGTGATGTCTTTAGCATCTCCTAGTCCTAAACCAACCAGGTACAACATGCTGGATTTCTGTTATGTGTTGAATAATTCATATAATTAAATTCCACAGTCCACTACTTCATATTTTAGCTGTTGTCTTTCTGGTGGAGAGTGCAATAACTGGAGGAGGTTTGTGATTTAGTTTTAAAGAAACTTTATATGTTACTGTATATTACTAAAGTGTGACAATGATTTCATGTCAAGTTGTAGTCTCAGTTGAGCGGTCTGGGAATGAATTTCCTAATTGTTCATGTGAAAATTACTGTACATATAGCCAGCTTTTATGGGTTGCATTCCTGTAAAAATAACAAATCTTTGGCTAGTTACGTACGTACTATGCATTAGCCGTGCATAGTAGTATAATAATTATACTCTTATAATTACTTATTCATAAATTAATTAACAGATGACACCGAGATTCTTCTTTCTCAGCCACATCCTTTACCCCTTCCACCTCACTGCCATCTTCCAAATTCCACGTTTCCACAGGGTTTATATAATCATGGTCTCTGCCCTCGTACTCCATGCCACACCCTTTTTGGTGTCTGCTCTAAAACACATGGATGCTGTTTAGATATATGGGAGACACAAAATCACACACTAGTTTGTTCTGAGCTTCCTCCTACCTTCGTTTCCATAGTTACATCTTGTCGATGTCAACCATGTAATGAGGTACATACTATTATTAGTGGGTGTGTCTTCTCATCTCATCAACGCAAACCTGTTCCATTAGCTGCTGTTATCATAAATGATGAAGTGACTACTTTCACTAATGAACAGGGACGTTTTGTTTTTGAGATATCAGTATCTTCTGAAGATTTAACAAAACGGTTTGTAATACAAGAAGCTAACCATCAGCCATTGGAGATTAAAATTCAGTTGACGTTAACTACACACAATATTATAGCACAAATGGAACATATTGCAACTATTACTGAAGTGGAAACTTTCAACAAAAGCTTATCGATTTCCTTGACTGCACCAATTTCACAGCAACAAGATATCACTGCATCGCTTGACATTCCATCTGCAGGATTTGTAATTGTTCCATTCATGCTTCTTTATGAAGGACCAGGAATAATATTGCATTCACTGTATGGAGGCACTCCGCAGTTTACAACCCCCGCTCTCCAGGAACCAATCTATAAAGATTCCAAAGGAGCAGAATTTGCTATCTTTTCTTTGGCTTCTGGCACATTGACAATTTTGAGTGAATACGGAATGAGACTTTGCCTAGACTCTGGAGAACAGATACATCTGTACTTGTCCATCTCCACAGAATTCCAGTTACAAGAGGAAGAGATTGGTAAACTCCATCTATTTGATTATGTTGAGAAAGAAGGACGCTGGGTAGACCGAGGAAAAATAAAATTAGGAAGCAGTGTCAGGAATGGAGAAGAAGGATGGTATCAAAACAACTTAGACATCCGATTAAAATTATTACCTATGTTATGGACAGTGGGAATACCAACCAGAGTAAGCTGTTATATTGGAGTGAGTGTTAATAAGCGAAATGATCAGGGATATCCCCATAGAGTACAGCTACACATGAAACAAACGGGCAACCAATTAGCCAGTATTACCAGCCACTATCAATGGCTGACAGTTACTACAGGCAAGAGGGTTTGTCTACGAGCAGTTTGTAGTTTAGGAGGGAGTTTGGCAGTAAGAGATCAACATGATCATCCTTATTATCCAGTGAGTCCGAAGACTCGATATGGACTTATATATGGGGAAACGGGACAATTATTATTTTATTGCAACAACAAAGAGCATATCACATCTGATAATACTACTCCTTTCTTCTCCTCGTTTGATGAGTGCATGAATACAACCATTAGTGACATGAGCCAGTATTTATTTCTCCCTCCTTCCTACTCCATTCGTCCTCAGCCCATTCCACTCACAGTTCATGCAACATCTCCTCCACACCATGGCATGCACTCAAGAAAATGTTACGTAAAAGTGGGAGTATTAGCATGTGCTTTAGAAACTGAAATACATATGAGAGTCAGTTCTCGTGGAAGACTTGATAAAGGATTTGTGGTAACAGAAACTTTATATCTACCTTCTGGTAGACATGAATGTAATGAAGACAATGTATTGCAGTCGTTAGCTGCATGTATTCAGTATCCATGTGATCACAACCTATTAATTACTGCTCATTATCCTGATCGTGGTAACCAAACTACTCCTTGTATACCTTGGACATTCTCACCATTACTTGTTCATTCCACCCATACACATTCATATGCCTTCTTGATTCAGGTATAGTAACTAGCTATACCTATATATGTACATTTCTAAATTGAGTTGAAACTGAGCTATTAAATTCATGGTTTAAATGTACACATGTGCACTACTATGAATTCAATCACTGGTATACTGAATAAATGTGGACTGCATTTGATAAAGTGAAAAGAAACCTTATGTGCATGTTTCCATAGCAACATTTCATGAATTTATAATAAGCTCAGTTTCAGCTCACGTGTACTTTAACACTAATTATTAGCAAATTGAAATTTTGCTTATATCATAATTTTTCAGAATTTTTGTTTAAATTTTGTTATTTCTATTTGGTACAGGATGATCCAAATCTTCATAATAAAGATACTGGGCTTTATGCCGCAGTCACTGAGACTCTAGCACTCATGAGGTGCTTATCTGGTCATCCATACCATCCTTCCTTAACTCTTGATAATACAGTGGGTGTTGCTGTAACATTCACTTGCCGAACCAACTAACTTCTCTTACAAATATTATAATTAGTTGTGTTAAATCAAATGTATATGCTATTAATATCACAATAAAGTGATATTAATAGTTATTTGTGTTTATTGATTATCAAACTCTACACGTCTGTATGATATTAGTGTGTAACTGTCACAGAAATCACAGGAATAAAGTTCGAACAACTGTCAGTTTGTTTGTGTGACGTCTGATTCAACGAGACTGTGCAGCGGATTATGATGCGTGTATTACTGATTTTGATTAAAAAACGTTTTAAAGTAATTAAAACTGAATACAATATGAAGAAAATACCATCACACTGTAACTATAACTACAACTAATTGAGAGCTGCATTATTAGTGCTATGTCGAATTAGTTTCTTAATGGGGGTTAACGTTTATTGTTCAAACTCTTAGAAGAAAGTCTGATTGAGTGGTCCTGCAAATGTAGAGAAATTAAATCACGATAAATTTAAAGCAAATTTCAATTGTTAATGTATGCATGAAAGTAGTACTATACTAAAAACCTTGAGCTAGTATGTTCTACACCTAGCCTGCTCTTCTGTTCAAGGTTATGATCACCTGACTGGAATGAGGTGATCAATCCCAGATGGTATGTATTTGTGTGTTTATGTTAGTAAAAAATACTAGCTCCATACAGAAGTATGGTAGAAGGGTAATATGTGTTTCTGGAGGTTTGATTAATGAGTTTTTTTCTGAGAATAGCTACCACTAGAATACATTCAACTGCACAGTGAATTCCAAGAATTCAATATGACATGTTTACATGTAATTAAACAGGGAATTACCCTCCAAACCATAAACACCTCCTTACATTTGTGGTGTAGAATGATAAACATATAGTATAGTACAGTTTGCTATACAACCTTCGTATGCTACCACACAATACTACCATATTTAATTTACTTGTGAAGTATGTATATATGTGTGGTATACCCGACACTAAAATTATTATGTTCGTCACTAGTAGTGTGAATAATTAACCATCTGTGCTCTAAAAATTTGTGGTAGAGAGTATACTAGACATTTAGGGTCCTGAGTCTATATACATATAGGAACCACTTATATAGCACATCAACAGATGACATTATTAAGTCGATATGCAAACACATAATTATTATGATTAAGTACTACTAATGTATATACAAGCATACATAATATAGTCCCATTGTTTATCAGCAATGCTGTATGCACCATTATAACAGTCCATTCCAGGCAAGAGTGTATTATAATGAATATTGTTGTAATGCATGTTACAACAGTGTTGATTTATGCACACGAATAATCTGAGCCATATACAATCCACATTAACCAAAAGACCTCCTATTTACAACTCCTATCAACTCGTGATAATTTTTATAGTACAATTAGAAAACACATCTAAGTAATAACATTGTAGTACTAATCAAATAATAAGAGTCACGCATAATCAATACTCTTCCACTCTAGTAAATTAATTTCATAGTGTAATTAGCAAATGAACTCATGCATTATATTTAAATATTGATTTGCATTCCCCAATAGAAAGAACACACAAGTCAAATACATGTAATTAAGATGCAGTTCTAATTAATATAAAATTGGCTAAAATAACTCATCAAGTGATATATATACTTGCTATATTGTTTGCTCACCTGTACTATCCAGTGAGGTCCCACTTCTTATCTTTGTAGATAAGCTGGTGTGTGCGATGGAATCGATCAGAATCAGTTAGTATGTTCAGACTTATAAGAACATCCAGATCCTTGTTATCCACTCCAGCTTGACGTAGAGCTCGCCCAACCTGATTGCTGAGTCGGCTGATTTCATTCTGGGCTTGTGATACTTGGGATTTGCTAAGCTTTTTCAGATTCTTCTTGCGCTTCATTACTTCTTTCTTGATCAATACAAGACCACGTAAAATTATGCGACCATTTTTGATGTATGCTGCTGTGTCGCTCCGGATGTCTTGTGTAAGAATTCGCATGCGCTGAGAAAACCCGGTGAAGTTGTAAACTTCATCTGCAATTTCCCAAGCAGTAGTAATCATGACCAGCTCAGCTTTACTCAGATGGGCTCCATTAGGAAGTAAGAATGAGAATTGAGCTGATGACATGGTGGATACTTCTTCATGTGTTTTGAGTAACTCAAGCTTACATCTCATGGAAATACCAAAGAGGGTAGCTAGGAACACTTGTCCGTAGTTGCTGGCAAGTGGTATTTCAGGAGAGTTTGGAGAGAGGTCAGTATCATCATCACTGATATTAACAGCATTACCTACAGAGCTTGTTATCACTAGGAATTTGGCTGAATGCAGAAGAGGAACCCGACGTATATCAACTGTTCCATATGAGTATTTGAACAAACCAGTAGATTGTACATCAGTCTGCCGTCCAACCACAATTGGTAGCTGAGCTGGTCTTTCTTTCTCTAGTTTCTTGATATACTTTTTCTCCCACTTCAAATAGGGCTGAGGATTGCTGCCTGAGCCAGGTTTGGATATGTGTCTGCCACCGTAATGTGCATTAACAGGAAGTTCAACAGCTCTTTCTGCAGCAGTGAGATATTTCAGGATTTTTTCGTCAATTACATCCGAAGCATTTGGGTCTGGAGGCATAAACAGGATCATGCTAGAATGGAGATCTTTAACCTGATCCTCTCGGTTAGCTCTGCTAAAGTGTCGAACTATATCGGTACTATGAAGAAGCTGGAGATTGCAATGAGGATAGAGTATCATCCTACCTTGGTAACGACCTTCCCAGGTGACTTCATGCCGAGCATTGGTTTTACAATCAACAGATAGGCCACCATACTTTGCTGTGTCCCAGAAATCAACTGACACTTCGAGATACTCCAGAAGTTTTTGCCAAAATACAAACTCCTTTCTCGTAATAAGTTCATTAGTAATGAACAACACATCTGCTGGAGGATCTCGTGGAATGTAGAATGGAGAAACACGTATCTCTGCAAGATTGTATTCAATAAGCTTGTCTCGAAGGTAGAGGTCAGCTTGCCAACTGCAATGATTGAAAAGTTCAGCACGATTCTCCATCTGGATGGTCACTTGAATGTTGGATGTTACATGTGGTGGAAGCATGTCTACTTGAATAAACATACTATCTCGAATCTCTGGATCATAAGTAATGGTATATGGAACCTTTGACTGGCTAACATTGGCAGAACCAACTGGAATGATTCGAGAATCAAAGTGAATTTGTAGCACTACTTTACCGCCAGTGCCTGGACAATTTCCATATGGCATATTAGAGATATTTTGAATGCCAATATTGAGTACAGATACTTCTCCTCTTCCAAGATTTTCAGAGCATCTTAGATAGGCCAGTTTTACAGGGTATTGCACCACTAACTTTCTGCGTAAGAAAGACTTCTCAAAAGGCCTTCCTATGAGTTCAATACGAGGACAGAACTCTACAGCAGATACAAATGGACCAGGTACATTGGGAGGTGGCTGGTCTGCAATTCTACCACGGTAAGTGATTGGTACAGTGAAGCTGTTTGTAGGGAAAAGAGATTTACTTGGTAGATCAAATACTGTTGGCTCAAATTTGATAGATTGTGTACTAGGAAAGAAGGCTGAAGCTCCCTCTGGAAGTAGTAGTCCACCACTGTTGATGATTGATAGACTGGAAATCACTATTTGCTCATTTGGTTCAAATATGCCATCATGAATACTTGCAGATTTTACGTTAAAGCCTGTCACCTCAGCATCATAACGAGTTGAAGCCTCTTGTAAAACACTTCCATTCTCTTTTGAGAAAAGTACCCACAGGATTCCTCCATGTTTGGCAGGTGCTCCATCTTGTCCAGGTCGCCCATCCCTTCCATTATGACCTCTTCTACCACAATTGCCACCATAGCCTGGACGTCCACTAAGTCCTCCTGCCGTACAGCAAGTAATACTAGTAGAAGTTGAACCCGGTCCACCAGATCCTCCTCTTCCTCCATTTCCTCCAGTACCACCTACAACTCCTTTCCCCCCATTTGCACCTTTCCCTGGAGTCCCACTCATGCAGTCAGCCTCGACTAGCATTAAAAGTGTTGGTTCATTTGTCTGTATAACACATCTACCACCACAACCAGCATTTCCACCATTTCCTCCGTTTCCTCCATCACCTCCTTTTCCGCCATCACCCCCATCACCCCCATTACCCCCATCTTCTCCATCAGCATCTACAGCATATGCACTTGATGCATTACTTCCATTTCCACCGTTTCCTCCATTACCTCCTTCTCCTCCATTGCCCCCTCTACCCCCATGACCTCCATCACCACCTCGACAATTGATGAAGAGGATTTGTTCACCTTTTTTGCCTCCAAGGTGTGCTTTAGTGGTACAGCAACCAGAGACACGCAACTCATTGGCATCACCAGCTATGGAGATAATCATATCACTTGCATCTGTACCATCAACTCCTCGAAATCCAACCATTCCATCACCTCCTGGTCCTCCATCCTGTCCATGTTTACCATGTTTAGACGGGTTTAAGTTCAGAAATCCTCCATTCTTTCCACTAATTCCTTGCTGTCCTGTCAGTCCTGTATTCCCAGGATTTCCGTTATTCCCTCTTATTCCACAAGCACGAACAATGCAACCATATGGCTTTAAGTAAGCTCGCTTTGAAGTTGCTTCAATAACAGCAGAGTGAGTGCAAATACCAGGAGGGAGAGTTTGTTGACGACGTCTATCTCCATATTCCACAACTTGTTGTTTAACAACAGGACAAACTTCTTTTGGTTTACGAGGATCTCTTAAGAACATAGCCTGTTTATTGTGATCAACAAAGAAATTTGTTCTGCGAGTTGGATCCCACAGCTCTTGAATGCCTGGCTCTAGTCCAACTTCAGACCCATAACCAATGCTGATTGGAAGAAAGACTCTGGGTCCCAATGGATGCCTAAATGTGTCATGCCAAGGTCTTCGTGATGCTTTAGGCAAAGGAGCCTTTGGGTCATACTTTGGTATTATTCTACCAGGAAACAGCAGTTGAGTACGAAATGTTTCAGGTATTATGAGACCAGTGTCCTTTTGGAAGTAGAACTCAAAAGGAAGCAATTGAAGTGCCTCTTGGTAGTTTGTAGGTATATTGGAGAGTGGAGGAGACAGCTCATTTTGTTGTAGATTCATGTCCTGTCCATTATTGGACTCTTCAGGCAGATTGCCTATATCTTCTTGATCATCAGTCCCTTCTTCGACAAGATGAGAAGTATCCCATAAACCAAGGCTAGCTTCTACTGGAATATCTCCTTTTGGCGAAAACAGACCAGTACTGCTACCACCCAAAGAGGCCATGAACATTCGCATGTGGACAATGTTATCTGCTCGAAACCGGCTAACTTCTCGTTCCTTCTTTTTCTTTGTATCGATGATATGAAATGCCATAAAATTGTCACTGTTTGGGTCATCACTGACTGGTTCAACACGTAAATTTGGGTTTAGAGTAGGGAAGGAGTGCAAGGATGCTCGCCGACCATTTCTGTCAGATTTTAAAATCTCATGATTTTGAGGACCTGTAGAGAGGCAAAATAATAATTGTAATACCATAGCGCAGCAGTTGTCTTGCGAGATTGCAAATTATAGTGCATGTTATAACCTTACTTAGTGAATAATAAATCATGCAGTCTAGTATCGCGCTGCCGATATTTCGCTAAACTTTTGATCACGAGACTAATCCATTGTTTATTAAAGGTCGCAGCTTGTTTGCAGTACTAACTTTTACTGTAACTAAAACACATAAAACGCTCACCTGGAATGACATTGAACCACTCCTTCCTCCAACGTTTAAAGTACTTCGATCTTCGCCTGAGATAGCCGTCGTACGACTGAATGTAGCCCTTTTGCAGAATCGGTGCCGATGCAGTGCGAGTCACTGCAGAATGCACTACTGGATTTCCCTGAGTGGCCATCGTCATAAACAGGTCTAAAATGAAAACTTTTTTTCTTGCTGTGATAGGCGTGGTTGCGATAGGCGTGGTTATAAGCACGAGACCGGGAGTACTACTATGACGACACTTTTTATATGGGATGAAGATATATATATTATATATAAATATATATATAGCTTTCATACAACTGCCAGTCAAGGATTGAATACGCCAAGTTCAGACTAAAAGTATGGTAATAAATAATACAGTTCTGACAGTAAAGTATATGTTATACATAATTTTAAGTTTCATTAGTATTCATATCACAATGTAGGCTAGAGGAACATACCTTATTTACATGTACTTCATCTTTCTGCCACTGTGTGATGCATCAGTTAACTGATCTCTACACTGCAAAAAACTTTATGGGTTCCTGATAATAGGCCTATACTGTTTTTAAAAACAATTCTTGGAAAATCTCTACATAGTTTTCTTAAGTACTCCATATATGGAATAAATTGTTATAATAAAGACCTATATATACACATACGATTATACATATGTATACAACAGCAAAGTGCATGTCAATCTTAGATTGAGATATATATATATTTATTTATTTATTATAATACACCAGAAAGTTTAAATTGCAATACCACATGATAGGAACATCTATAATTTTTATGTTATATAGTATTGCATTCCTTACTGACTACGTATATAATAAAATCTGTTTCAACACAGAGATGTGTAGATGATATATTTTCAAGTATGGCAATACCATCAATGATGATGCATCCCCTGGAAACCAAATGATCTATAACTAATGTATCTATTTCATATAAAAGCGATGCATTGCTAATGTCTAAACACACTGCTCACAAATGGTACGTATACATGTATTTTACGTAACTACTAAGCTTAAGTTGGATCCATCCATGGTATTCTGACACTGGCTGACATGGAGTCTATTTCATGACTTGTTTGCATGAAAAATCACGAACAACATTCGTCTTGAATATTCACATTACCATACATGTTTTCATGAGTTTGTTTTTACATTCAAGCTTGTTTCAATCATGAACAATCACACTTCCATGTTTTGTTATGTTCATTTTATACTCATTTATGTTATTTGCACTATTAATTATAATAATAATTGGTTATTTCATAGTTTGATTGGTTATATGTATGGGTTCTTGTTATAACCCATGCACTTGCTCTATGTGTCTATATAATAATTATATATATATATATATATATATATATATATAATATATGTTATGGCCATACAAATACAGACTCTTTAGTGGATGTGAATTCTTGTGCTAATTTTTGTGTTTGTATAAAGAGTTGCTGTTTGTTGAAGCAGTTCAGTAAACTGAAAGCAGGTGATTTGATATCTTATTGGACAGCAAGTATGTTTATGTGCCTGATGAACAGTGCTTTCAAAGTTTATGTTGAGTATTTGAGAAAACACAATCTATGTAAATAATTAAATTGGTCGAAACAAATCAGTGTTTACAGTGATACATAGTACATGACAATGTTTATCCAATATTCAACGAAGAAATGCAAGTGTCAACACATATGCATGTTGTGAAAGTGTTTTTTACAATGATAGGGAATGTTGGTTAGGATTAACCATACTATTAGTGTTATATAAGTAATGAAGTCCACAGAAAAACGGACACTCTCTTTCCAGGAAACAGCATGACCGTAGCTGAACTTGAACCACTCAAGCTCTAACCACTACGCCACACTGCCTCCATAAAAAAAAGGAGTACCCATCAAACTGGGCATTTTGATGGGAATGACTAGAACCACATATACAACAAGTGTATTTAAGACCCTTCAATTGTGAGGAACCGAAGTTCTCTTTTTTTAAGGAGGCAGTGTGTGCATAGTGGTTAGAGTCTGAGCCTCCTGATCAAATGGTCAGTGGTTCAAGTTCAACTATGGTCATGCTGTTTCCTGGAAAGAGATAGTCTGTTTTTCTGTGGACATCATTTACTCGTGTTCTTACAATACTATTAACTGGAATCAACACATGCATTTCACAACTCCTAATTTCATAATTACATTAATAAATTCGCAATTTGTCAATTATTGCATGGGATTGTTGTTGTCCAACAACAATGTATGTAGACTATGTACTTACATAATCATGCTGGATGTTTTACACTTATGTATGATTGTACATCTGCAGTAACTTACTATACATAAAATAATCATGGTACTTCCGGGAGGTTAGACCATTATAACCACTTTGTTTTACGAAATGCACATGTATCACACACATATTTTGATGTAACGACAACGAAGGCATATTTATATATACATTTGTAGTGATGTATTTATATGGTATTCACTATTAATTTTAATTCAAAACATATCAATCCAAAAGGTAGCAGGTAGCATAAAATAAAATATCGGTTCCTTATTAATATAAAATATCATCAACTCTAACTATAATATCAAAAAGAATTCTACTTGTCTAGTATGTAGCTAGTGAGTTTACACCGTTTTGTTCTTTTTGTTCTAAAGTCTAATTGGATAGTCCTGCAAATGAATGAAAGTCATAAAATAAATTTCAGTTGTATAATTATAGCACATGCATAATAATAATTACTATATAAATATAATTATATCAATATCTATTATGTTATATTCACAATCTTTCTGTTTGTTTCGCTTTTACACTAATGGCAATACCCAACACATGATACTAGATGTCAAAGTGATAATTATCATAATACGTATATACTTAAGTATTAACAGTATCTAGTTACTATGTCTGCCTACCTTGCTATCCAGTGAGGTCCCACTTCTTATCTTTGTAGATGAGTTGGTGCGTACGATGGAACCGATTGGGATCTGTTAGTATGTCCAGACTTGGAAGAACATCAAGGTTCTTGTGGTCCACTCCGGCTTGACGCAGGGCTCGTTCAATCTGAGTGGCCAATTGGCTAATTTCATTCTGGGCTTGAGAAACTTGGGCATTGGTGAGTTTCTTCAGCTTTTCCTTACGCTTCTTTACTTCCTTCTTGATCAGTACAAGACCACATAAAATTGTGCGACCATTTTTGATGTACATTGCAGTATTGTCCTGGATATCTCGTGAAAGAATCTGCATGCGCTGAGAAAACCCGGTGAAGTTGTAAACTTCATCTGCGATTTCCCATGCAGAGGTAATCATGACTAGCTCAGCTTTACTCAGATGGGCTCCATTAGGAAGTAAGAATGAGAATTGAGCTGATGACATGGTGGATACTTCTTCGTGCGTTTTGAGTAACTCAAGCTTACGGCTCATGGAAATACCAAAGAGGGTAGCTAGGAACACTTGTCCGTAGTTGCTGGCAAGTGGTATTTCAGAAGAGTTTGGAGAGAGGTCAGTATCATCATCACTGATATTAACAGCATTACCTACAGAGCTTGTTATCACTAGGAATTTGGCTGAATGCAGAAGAGGAACCTGACGTATATCAACTGTTCCGTATGAGTATTTGAACATACCAGTGGATTGTACATTAGTTCGCCGTCCAACCACAATTGGTAGCTGAGCTGGTCTTTCTTTCTCTAGTTTCTTGATATAGTTTTTCTCCCACTTCAAATAAGGCTGAGGATTTTTGCTTGTGTCGGGTTTGGATATGTGCTTGCCACCATATGCATTAACAGGAAGTTCAACAGCTCTTTCTGCAGCAGTGAGATATTTCAGGATTTTTGCATCAATTGCATTCGAAGCATTTGGGTCTGGAGGCATAAACAGGATCATGCTAGAATGGAGATCTTTAACCTGAACTTCTCGATTAGCTCCGCTAAAGTGTCGAACTATATCGGTACTATGAAGAAGCTGGAGATTGCAATGAGGATAGAGTATCATCCTACCTTGGTAACGACCTTCCCAGGTGACTTCATGCCGAGCATTGGTTTTACAATCAACAGATAGGCCACCATACTTTGTTGTGTCCCAGAAATCAACTGAGACTTCGAGATACTCTAGAAGTTTTTGCCAAAATACAAACTCCTTCCTCGTAATAAGTTCATTAGTAATGAACAACACATCTGCTGGAGGGTCTCGTGGAATGTAGAATGGAGAAACTCGTATCTCTGCAAGATTGTATTCAATAAGCTTGTTTCGAAGGTAGAGGTCAGCTTGCCACTTGCAACGATCGAAAAGCTCAGCATGATTCTCCATTTGGATGGTCACTTGAATGTTGGATGTTACATGTGGTGGAAGCATGTCTACTTGAATAAACATACTATCTCGAATCTCTGGATCATAAGTAATGGTATATGGAACCTTTGACTGGCTAACATTGGCAGAACCAACTGGAATGATTCGAGAATCAAAGTGAATTTGCAGCACTACTTTACCTCCAGTGCCTGGACAATTTCCATATGGCATATTAGAGATATTTTGAATGCCAATATTGAGTACAGATACTTCTCCTCTTCCAAGATTTTCAGAGCATCTTAGATAGGCCAGTTTTACAGGGTATTGCACCACTAACTTTCTGCGTAAGAAAGACTTCTCAAAGGGCCTTCCTATGAGTTCAATACGAGGACAGAACTCTATAGTATCTATGAATGGACCAGGTACATTGGGAGGTGGCTGGTCTTCAATTCTACCATGATAAGTGATTGGTACAGTGAAGGTGTTTGTAGGGAAAAGAGATTTACCTGGTAGATCAAATACTGTTGGTTCAAATTTGATAGATTTGGTGCTAGGAAAGAAGGCTGAAGCTCCCTCTGGAAATGGTAGTCCACCACTGTTGATGATTGATAGACTGGAAATAACTATTTGCTCATTTGGTTCAAATATGCCATCATGAATAATTGCAGATTTGATGTTAAAGCCTGTCACCTCAGCATCATAACGAGTTGAAGCTTCTTGTAAAACACTTCCATTCTCTTTTGAGAAAAGTACCCACAGGATTCCTCCATGTTTGGCAGGTGCTCCATCTTGTCCAGGTCGCCCATCCCTTCCATTATGACCCCTTCTACCACCAGCGCCACCATAGCCTGGACTTCCAGCTCTTCCTGGTGGCGTACTATGGGTAACTTCATAGCCTCCTTCAATACGAGTATATGTTGCACCTGGTCCACCAGATCCTCCTTTTCCTCCTCTTCCTCCATTTCCTCCACCACCACCTACACCTCCTTTTCCCCCATTTGAACCTTTCCCTGGAGTCCCACTCATACAGTCAGCCTCGACTAGCATTAAAAGTTTTGGTTCATTTGTCTGTATAACACATCTACCACCACAGCCAGCATTTCCACCATTTCCACCATTTCCTCCATCACCTCCTGGTCCCCCATCACCCCCATCTCCTCCATTACCCCCATGACCTCCATCAGCACCTGTTCCCCATGCATTCGCTCCATCACGTCCATGTCCACCATTTCCTCCATTACCTCCTTCTCCTCCATTGCCCCCTCTACCCCCATGACCTCCATCACCACCTCGACAATTGATGAAGAGAATTTGTTCACCTTTTTTGCCTCCAAGGTGTGCTTTAGTAGTACAGTAACCAGAGACACACAACTCATTGGCATCACCAGCTATAGAGATAATCATATCACTTGCATCTGTACCATCAACTCCTCGAAATCCAACCATTCCATCACCTCCTGGTCCTCCATCCTGTCCATGTTTGCCATGTATAGATGAGTTTGAGCTTAGGAACCCTCCTCCTCCATTCTTTCCACTAATTCCTTGCTGTCCTGTTAGTCCTGTATTCCCAGGATTTCCGTTATTCCCTCTTATTCCACAAGCACGAACAATGCAACCATGTGGCTTTAAGTAGGCTCTCTTTGAGGTTGCTTCGATAACAGCAGAGTGAGTGCAAATACCAGGAGGGAGAGATTGTTGACGACGTCTATCTCCATATTCCACAACTTGTTGTTTAACAACAGGACAAACTTCTTTTGGTTTACGAGGATCTCTTAAGAACATAGCCTGTTTATTGTGATCAACAAAGAAATTTGATTGTTTTACTGGATCCCAGAGCTCTTGAACGCCTGGCTCTAGTCCAACTTCAGACCCATAACCAATGCTGATTGGAAGGAAAACTCTGGGTCCCAATGGATGCCTGAATGTGTCATGCCAAGGTCTTCGTGATGCTTTAGGCAAAGGAGCCTTTGGGTCATACTTTGGCATTATTTTACCAGGAAACAGCAGTTGAGTACGAAATGTTTCAGGTATTATGAGACCAGTGTCCTTTCTGAAGTAAAACTCAAAAGGAAGCAATTGAAGTACCTCTTGGTAGTTTGTAGGTGTATTGAAGAGTGGAGAATGGATTTCATCTCCTGCATTTGGAATAGACCGAGAAGTGTCCATCAAGTCAGGTGTAGCTTCCCCTGAACCATCAACATCATCAATCTTTACTGAAAACAGACCAGCACTACTTCCACCCAGAGAGGCCATGAACTTTCGCATTTCAACAATGTTGTCTGCTCGAAATCGACTAACTTCTTTTTCTTTTTTCTTTGTAGTATCAATGATATTAAATCCCATAAAGTCATCACTGCTTGGGTCCAAACTGACTGGTTCAACACGTAAATTTGGGTTGGTAGTAGCTGGAAAACAGTGGAGGGATTTTTGTCGACCCTTTTTATTAAACTTTTGAATATCATGATTTTGAGAACCTGCAGGAGGGAGGCATAATTAAATTTAAAATAATATTGCTATACATAATACATATCAAGTGACAGCCAATCACATTTTCACATACTAGTTACCTGATCGTATTTTAAAACAGCATAGTGCACACTCATTGATTACTTAATGCTCAACTAACAGCCCGAACCCACTAAGTGATATGTTGCCCACTCTCGCACCACGTTAAATTACAACCGCGACCCTTAATTAAATGCGCATTAGCGAAATATAATGCAGTTTTACATCTATATTAACTGTAATAATGTTATGTAGCTCACCAGGTATTACTTCAAACCACTCTTTCTCCCAACGGTGCAAAAGTGAGCCCTTTCTTTTCCAGAGGTAGCCGTCACACGACTGAATGCGACCTTTTTGGAGCACTGCAGGCGCAGAAACTCTGCGAGTAACTGTTGGATTTTCTCGAGTAGCCATCGTCTAAAACCTGAAATGAACTGTGAGCTGTAGTGCCCTTATATAATCAGTCCCAAATGATGGATCTCCTTGAGGAATTGTATTAATTACATAATGAATTTTATACAGATTCCAAGAATTGAACTACAGGTTCAGTAGATAAATAAATTCATTCTGCAATAGAATACACCAAGCTTGTGAAAGTGTAGTACCAGTTGAAAATTAATATTAATTTTCAAAATTGCCGCTCTGTTTTTTGCAAGATGAGAATCAGAGAAAGTATATAGTTATTAAAATTTGTATATATGTGCAGTTGGGTTTAACAATTAAGCTGTTTGTATACATGCATTGTTTTTGGAGTTATGATTATAGAGTTCCTTCTGTACCTATAGTTATAGCTATAGTGTACATAAAACATCATTAGCTAATGATGTATTATGTATGCATTATATTTGTGGTCACAGCAGATCTAGAAGTAAAAAAGTTGTGCATGGTCATTATGCAACCTTCAAAGCATCATTAACAACTTCATTTCTATTCTCATTTGTATATACCATGATGAATCTGTATAATATAAAGAACTGAACTGTTAAACAGCCTAAAACAGGACATGCATAATCTTATATATAGCTAGCTACACAGATCCAATTTCTAGGAGGATTACATGGATTATATAGCTATTGTAAGGACATCTATATATCAGTTCCACCAATATTAGCTATAGAGACTACAAGAAGTAATTCTTCCCATGGTAAAGTACTCAGAACACAACATACAGCTAGTATAATAATCAATTCTTGGAAGTATCTTATTAGTATTCATGGTAAAGTACCCAGAACACAATATGCAGTATAATAATATTCATATTTATTAAGACTATTTGGGGATTTGGTAAACATCAACATAACTATAGTCTGACATATTCAAAATGTCCTCAAAATTATGATGTGATCCAATAATGTATAATTTAATGTCATAAGGTTAATGCATGATCAATAATGAAATAATGGATTGAAATTTAACATACACAATAAAGAACAGGAAGGACTATTATACGAGGAAAAAGATTGTTGGACATTCCAAACTAAAGTTATGAACATTTGTCTGAGGTCATGATGAACGTGAATGACCTTTATATATATATAATAGCAGATTATTGCACTCTTAGCTCACTGATAATTAATCTTGCACTTGTTTCAAATTACTTCAGCAAAAAAATAGTGATGCGGATCGTATGAGTGAAACATTTTTACATGCATACTATCTGTAGTGGTTGACACCCTTTCTATTTGAAAATTCTGGTGAGAAAGCTGGAAGCATAGCCACTAAAAATAATATAAGCAATGCAATTGTTAAAGGTATGTATACTGGAACCACTGTTAAGCTGAACTGACAGCTGGTCAATAGTTTAGCCATCCTGATGGTAACTCAATCCTGCTATAATCACATGTAGATTACTAGGGATCAAATTTCCTTACAATCTAGGTGGAAGGCACAGTATGAGAAACTGTTAATTAATCATTTACCATCCCTGTTTTTGGAATGTAGAAAGACTTGAGGAAATATATTACATCGCTCCAGTACCTCAAGAAAAAAATCCCGAGAACTAACGAAACTCATAGGCCAGTTTGGTTCAAAATGCTTCGAAGGAATCCACAGATAATAACATTTTACAAAAATAGTTTTAAAATTACAAAAATAACAAAAGCATTTGAAGAGTTACATATAGTAAGTGATAAATGTTGGTCATGTGACTTATTCCAGATACCATGTGATCATACATAATACAATCTAACTCGTGAAGTACTAACTAACACATCCCCATCAAAGAATTCTGTTTCAATAACAACATTACCACTGAAGAAAAATTATAATGAAGTTATTAATTACTGAATATAAGATCAGACATACTTGAGTAGATGAGCAGGAATCATTTGTGATTCTGGAGCA
Source organism: Petrosia ficiformis (assembly GCA_947044365.1). Lineage (NCBI taxonomy): Eukaryota > Metazoa > Porifera > Demospongiae > Haplosclerida > Petrosiidae > Petrosia > Petrosia ficiformis. The sequence goes on along the minus strand of OX345653.1, from coordinate 831,212 downwards.
GCTTCAATAAGAGACTGCCATGTATTTGTGGAACCAGGGATTACAAATCCAAACTGAAAATGCCACTCTACATCAATAAAAAGTGTGAAATTGGTTGAGCAATTATTCAATACATGTATACAGCTATGTCACAATTAATTAATCATATCGCAAGTTCGCGACCTTATTTAGAATATTACAATATCGTAAACACATAATATGAGTTTATATGAGTCTCATACTATTGTCATTATCTTATCATCATGAAATATCATTGTCTGAGCTAAACTCATCACAAAAATTCATAAAGTCTAACTATTAACTGAAATTTATGACTGAATGTTTCAACTCCAGGACTTTGAAGTCAATTGCCGGAAATTTTGACACCTATTTTCATCACTCTTGTCCTGCTCCCCATATACTTTGTATACAGTTTAGTTTCAATTTATGACTGGCTGTTTCACATACACCTCTGCCTGTGGATTTTTCTTCCCCTGTGTGTTTGATCTAACCTTCCATTAGTTTTCCTTTGAAGTGTATCTTCTGCTCCAAACGAAGATTCGTTAATTCTTCCTCACTAGAGAAATTAACTTCGCGTGAAACTTGCCGACACTTTAAAACCTTTTTAGGCACTCGAGCTGCAGAAAAGAATACAAAACAACTAATATGACTTGTTCGAGGTTACTTCCCCTAGATTACTTGTAAACACAAACAGCAATCTACATTATAAAAAGGGCTGAAACCAACACTGGATAGTCTGGGTATCAAATCTGAAAATACTCTCAAATTTGTATTTTGTAAAGAAAGCTTAAGAAATCAAACCCCATTCGGTTTTTAGTGCAATGAGTTAATTCTAAAAATACTAAAGTTTTGAACCTTTCATATTAAATCTGCAAGTTTCATTCAACTCAATGTTACATATTATTATATAATATTAGGAAAAGTCAATTAGTGATTATTGAATATTTTACCTTCATGCTCTGTGCCTGGTATAGATCTGTATATGGATTGTTTTGTTACTATTACTATTGCATGGTTGCTATGGTAACTTACAGGTTCTCGTAACTTTGCCATAAAACCTTTCCACTCTCTGCATCTCTAAGATTCATCCAGTTTCTGGAAATGAATTATAATTATTTTGAGTAAGATGGCATAAAGAAACAGGGGTAATATAATTATGCTACCATGACAGGGGTGTGTTCCATCAAACTATAGGCCTATATCAGCCAGTTACATCTGTCATGAAAGGTTAAGGTTTACAAAAATGTTGACATAACCACTAATAGAGGTAGCTGGCCCTATAGTTCGACAGACCACACCCTTGTTGCTGTGCATATATAATTACAGAACCTAAACTTCACTTATACTCGAACAGCTAGTAGTAAACAAAGGTCAGAGTGCCTGGAAGTATTTAAATATAAGTTCTACTATAAATCTTCTTTCTGCTTAACAAGAACCTAAGTTTGATCTCAAGTTGTAATTTAAGTTAGTTGCTATAGTAACTAGTTAATTAATTAATTAATTAATTCTGTGTTGCTATATGCAATTAAAGAAACATACAGTCTAAAGAATATATAATATTCTATTATTATCAATCGTACTTACAATTTGAAGCCTTTTAGAATTTTAGTTGTCTTCAGTTCCTCTGTTGCCTCCGCCATTTTATATGGGCGTGTTCTACCACGCCCACAACAGGTGATTAATTTATTAGCAATGGCTCTGAAGCAGCTAGTGGAAGGGGAATGTGGAGGCCCCAATCCTCTGATGCAATGGAGTTCACACATGGTCCACAGTCAACCAAGATCAAAAGTGAGAATTTGATATATTGATGTTGATATGATAATGTAACTTTCTTTCTGTAGGGCACAATACATCATGATCGATTAACAGAACTATCGGTGTGTGTATGTATGTATATATATATATGATGTATTGATTTGGTGTGTTTATGTATATATATATATGATGTATTGATTTGGTGTGTGTATGTATATATATATATGATGTATTGATTTAGTGTGTGTATATATATGATGTATTGATTTGGTGTGTAAATATATATATATGATGTATTGATTTGGTGTGTGTATGTATATATATAGTTATATACTGATTTGGTGTGTGTATATATGTATATATGATGTATTAATTTTGTGTGTGTATGTATATGATGTATTGATTTGGTGTGTGTATGTATGTATGTATTGATTTGGTGTGTATATGTATGTATATATGATGTATGAATTTGGTGTATATATGATTTGGTGATAAGCAATTTGCCACCGTATTCATGTGGATATCTGTCATGCTGATAGAATTATCCTGAGGGAAGAGAAGAGGAAGAGATGGTAAGAGAGTTCCTCAGACAGGCACCACGCTCTCTTGTTCCACAGACATTTAACATGTCATCATTATTACAAGAGCTACAAAATGCTCCACAAACATCTCAAGGTCATTAATTAATGATATGTGTATGATGTGTTTATGATGGAAGTAAAGAGTCATGTTGAAATAGCATACAAATGTTTAATAGTATCATTTGTAATATTCATATACACATCAGTTATTGAGTATGTAATAAGAAAGATATTAATATTTGTTTCTCTATTTGTAGAAGCAGGTGTTGAATCGTGGATAGAAGAGTTTGGAAACACACATGGACATCAACATCCTCTTGGTAATACTATAACTAATTATTAATATACTATATCCTGACATCCAACTATATATCTATCCATCATTACATCTATCTATCAACATGTATCCATCCATCTGTCCATCCATCCATCTGTCCATCCATCTATCCATCCATACATCCATTGATCAGTACATCCATCTGTCCATCCATCCATCCATTGATCAGTACATCCATCTATCCATCCATCCATCTGTCCATCCATCTATCCATCCATACATCCATTGATCAGTACATCCATCTTTCTATTTGTAGTCCAAAACAAAGAAAGAGAATGGATTGATGAATTTACTAACGAACCATTACAACAATGGTGAGTATACTTTAATTGTTTTACTTTCACGTTTCATTCATCTTCTTCACGCGCAAGGCTACAGGAATATTCCAATGATACTGAAACTTCAGAAACTGATAAATGGTAAGTACATTGGCACACACAATAGTCTCAAGTTAGAGGTATAGAGTTACCAAAAACATTTTCCAGTAATACACAAACACCCACAATGAACATGTATAATTATATGCAAGTTACATGGATGTACATGTATAAAAAATTGGATATAGTACATGTTCAATGATGTATATTACACTACATGTATGTATACAATGATGTATATTACACTACATGTATGTATACAATGATGTATATTACACTACATGTATGTATACAATGATGTATATTACACTACATGTATGTATACAATGATGTATATTACACTACATGTATGTATACAATGATGTATATTACACTACATGTATGTATACAATGATGTATATTACACTACATGTATGTATACAATGATGTATATTACACTACATGTATGTATATAATGATGTATATTACACTACATGTATGTATACTACATGTATGTATACAATGATGTATATTACACTACATGTATGTATACAATGATGTATATTATACATGTATAAACACAATGATGTATGTGCATGTGGAGTGTAGATTCTGGCAGCAACATCCATTATTATCCATTGTGTATATGTTAGTTCAATTCTTGTTTGTTAGGATTCAAGAATTTCAGTCTGATGTTCAGAAAGAAGGAGAAATTTCAAAAGTGGCTCAGGAATTTAGTGAAACAGTTACTGATCCTAAGATACAAGCTACAGAGGTATGTCTCTGGTCATATTGTGTTTTATTCCATAAATACATTAGCCATATACATGTAGGTGGTTTGGGAATGTAAATAATGTTAGTTTGGGTTTCAGACTTTCCTTTTAGTTTATGCAGTTTATAAAGAAATTAGGAACTGGTGAATTAAACATTGAAAATAACGAGGTATTATAATGATATAGAACGTACTTATATATACTAATTCATTTAATAGGTGGTTACCACGACAACAGAAACACAAGCTCAGGAATGGACCAAAGAGTTTGATGAAGAGCTAAGACATAAAGAGGAAGAGGGGCTAGACGATGATGGATTTTGGAGTAGATTAGAACAGACATGGGCAGGAATAGCCAAAGAAGACCCATTTTCTCATCCATGGTTGACTGAGTATGAAAAAGAACAGCAGCAGGAATACAAGTGGGTGTGGTTATATGTATAGTGATAGGGTCAAAGGTCAATATAATCAATACTTGTACAATATCAATATATTGGGTTCTAGTTCATCCTATTGATTTTAAAGCATTGAGCTCAATCAACTTTCATTATAGAAGATTATAAGTTTTGTAGACTTGATGCACAATACTGTATACTATACTGTTTCTGATTAATACACATCTCCACCTGTCTGTGACTTTTGTCTTTCATATATGTGCACCATCAGCACATTATAATTAAATTCAGCATAATTTCTGACAGGAAAAAATAGCATATCCTCACTAATACCAAGTATGGTTTCATTACCCAGTAATAATTGTTATTTTCAAACAATATATACTTAAATGGATTGTCTAATTATTATATTGGACAGATTACAGTCTGCAAAGCTGTAATTTCAACTGACTTTTGACTTCTAGAATCACATAGTACTGCGAGTGCCATTAACTGACCTTTGACCTCTACATATTGCAATATCATTGACAGGTTTGTGGAAGATAATCCAATGACAGGTATTGAGAATCCATTAGAGGAAGGACTAAATCGTTTGAAAAAAGGTGACCTACCAGCTGCTGTGCTACTGTTTGAAGTAGAAGTACAACAGCATCCTGATAGCATAGAGGGATGGCAGTATTTAGGATCAAGCCAAGCTCATAATGAACAGGAGGTTTCAGCCATTGCAGCTCTAGAAAGGTTTGGTAGAGTGATGGGTAGATGGAAGTGATTGGTTGGATGGATCATGGATGGGTGATGGATGGAGAGAGATAAGGGGATGAGCGTAATATTCTTTAAGTTTACTGTTCCATCACTTACATTTTCTACTGTGCTATTATATAGTATGGATGTAGTGATGTGCTGATAAGAGATTTTGGTATAAACCGATAATTACATCTGGTTTCTGATTGTTTCAATGAAAATGAGCATTTTCTCAATAATTATGATTATCATAAAAGCAATTAATGATGCTATAACCACAAAAAATGACATTATTAGTACACTCATTACAATATCAGTTTCATCTTTAAGAAATAGTTTGTAATACTGATACTAGAAATAATGACTGTGATAATGACCAATATCAATTCAGTTCATAACTAGATGAATGGATGAACAAACACTTACCACAAGTCAAAAAATAATTATTCTATTTTTCTAGATGTCTTCAACTTGATCCGGGAAACCTCTCAGCTCTTCAGGCGCTAGCTGTTAGCTATACAAATGAATCATCACAATCTAAAGTAACATGGATGTATTTGTGGGTGTGGTTTGTTTTATTTTATTGCTCTATCAATATAGGCTTGTCAGACACTGAGAAGATGGTTACAAGCCAATCCTAAGTATGTAATTCAATTAATGTTTTACTATAAACACTTCACTTAGAAGTGTTTATAGTGAAAACTCGAGTAATTCATTTTAGTTATGATAGACTCCCTACACAATAAACTCCTACATGATGTCTCTGATGTCATATCATAACACGCATAGTTACATGTAGTGAAATCACTGCTTTATCATTAAATATTACTTATCAGTGGGTGATTAGCTTCATGAAGCATAAGCCAAGTGTTTATAGTAAAACTCAAGTATATACAATGTATACAACACATAATGTCAGCATGCTTTGAATCAGTTAGTTATTACTAAAACCCACTTGATTGATGTGCTAAATTCTATTACAGTAAAGATAATGTCTACTGCAATTATCATTTTGCACTGTCTATGAATATAATTAATTCATTATAATATGGTGGGAAATGTATTTTTTATGAACCAAAAATAATAATAATCATTAACTATTACTTTCTGTTTAGGTATTCTTCATTAGTCCCACAAAAACCAAACATTCCTCAGAAACCTTTCATGTACTCGTTCATGAGCAAGTTAGTCCTATCTTCTCTTCTTCCTCTCACCTCCGCCCTCACCCTACACATCCCTCCATTTACCCTCCTCTTTTCTACATACCCTTTTCATCTCCCTCTCGTACTCTCCCTCCCCTTACTCACTTTCCTCTCTCTGTCAATTCTTTTTGTAGAGAGGAACATGAAGAAATCACTTCCTTATATCTCAGAGCTGCTCAGTCATTTCCGAATGAAATAGATTCAGATATTCAGGTAAGTGACCAATTCATTTGTTTGTGTATGAAACCTTTGACTATATTAATGCATTAAATGTGATGAGAAGAGAAAGTAATAAAATGGTTGACCTACGTACCTGGAGTTTGTGCATGCACTATTTTATATTCAAAACAGCACTAAAGGGGTGTCAGTTAACTATTATCATGTCCATAATTATATACATGTATAGTAGTTGAATTGTTGGCATATCACCCTAGGCTATATACCTACAAAATTTATTGTAAAAGATTTGGAATGATACATAATGAAAAGTAGTTTTAGTGTTCCAATAACAATTTTTATTACTAGTTTTAGTACCACATGTCTTCATTTAAACTTCTTTGTTAGATGAATAATAAAATGTCATTCACTTCATCCAGATTGGACTTGGAGTCTTGTTTAACTTGTCAAACGAGTATGACAAGGCAGTGGACTGTTTCACAGCTGCTTTACAAGTCAGTCCTGAAGATGCCATGCTATGGAATAAATTAGGAGCTACATTAGCTAATAGTAATAGAAGCGATGAGGTAAGTTGAGTCAGCACGGTTATAACCATAATTGATCAAGAAAGTTATTACAATTATGTACACAAATAGAATCACACCATAATGCTTGTTGGTAATTTGGACTCAAGACTCTGGTTACACAGATATAATGGGGCTTCTGTTAAGTGATAATTATGGTACACAAAGAGGAAATTATATACTATTTTGAAGGTGGTTCAGACTCTGAGATAATGTCATAATTCCACCTTGTAGTTTACACAATAAGGCAGCATTTAGATATCTGATGAATGTGTATGTATTCTCATGTAAGGACCAGACACTCATCATATTTGTGAATCACAATAAGTAATAAATACAGTTAGTGTACATGTATATTACCTGCCATTGACAAGGTTTATGTGGAATATAATCCAAGGATCAGGGGTATATTTTCATAAACCTTCAAACACCAGGTACTAATATTTATAATACAGTGGAACCCCTGTATAACGGCCACCCAAGGGGAATTGCATTTTGGCCATTATATAGGGGTGGCCTTTGCTGAGGGGTTTAGTTTAGTATAACTCAAAACATCTTTTTATTAACTGAACACATGATAAATACTCATTATGCAATAATTATTAAATTCCATGCAAGTATAAATTTTATGGACCAAAAACCACATAGATAAGCTCAAGACTATCTGTAGCAAACTAAACAGTGATGGGCTGCTTTGAATATTGTGCATTTTTGTTTTATCATTATTGTTTTACTATTCATTCGTGATTTAAAACTACATTGTATTACTGTACACTGTTGAGTTGATTTTTAATATCGTGGGCGTGGCCACGCTGCCGTTAAATCGAAGTTTTGCTCAATGGTGTAGCTAGTGTTAGGGACCATCTAGTGTTCGTTATATGCAATAGCGAGGTGGTCGTTCTTCAGAGGTTGCCTTAGCAGGTAAGTATGTGTAATTTGAATCCGGACCAGGACATCTGGCCGTTATATCATAGATGACCGCTGTTCAGGGGTGGTCGTTAAGCGGGGTTCCACTGTAGTGATTCTCGAATACCAATGAAAATGGAACAATTTAAAGGTTGACAAAAAATCTGACAATATCATTTCTCATTCACAATGACTTCAAAATTAGACTTACAGTATTTATATGTATAGTTTAATATTTTATTTCTTGTATTTTCAGGCTATACATGCATATCGATGTGCACTAGAGTATGCTCCTGGCTTTACTCGTTGTCGATATAATCTTGGAATCAGTTGTATAAACCTAGGAGCTCACAGGTACTTAATACATTAATTGAACAAAGAAATTTTAATTGTGTATACTGTGTACTTTACTTTTTCCTAATGTGACAATAATGACCATTTGTAGTTATGGTCTATTTGCTTAAGTTACAGTTAAGTTTGCTCATTTTTGAATCAAAACACTATACAAAATTGTTTCTATTGATACTGTTTGACCCAACTTACGGAAACAATAATTATGAAAACTGCAGTTAAAGACATTTTACAAATTAATCTAGTTTGGGTTCCTTTATCAACTTAGAATGTAAACATAATAATTATAACAAAGCATGATTTTTGTATCTATGGCTTTCTTAGATTGTTCTCTGTCTAAGAAAGGTAAGTTAAAAAGTCTGTGTTTTGTAAAATGTGAAATTAATAAAGGAATCGTGCTGACTCTAAATATCTGTGGAGTAAGCTATTTATGTACATAATTACTCTGGAATGAGCTAATATTTCTTATTAGCCAAGACATTGGATATTGAAATGCACCAATGTACATGTGTAATGAACACACAGGATTTACAGGACATCGGAAACATATAAAACTACATAACACATACAATACTATTCTATGTATATAGTTACATTGAATATTTGTCACCATATGATTTATTATGACATGTACTTTATACTACAGTCATTGTCCTACAGGCACAATGTTATTAATAATTAGTACTTATAAAGTTGTTGTTTTCATATGAACATTTCTCATATAGTAAGCAATCTCATCTTCATAAATAAGACATACCCTTGGTCTGTTAAATAACAAAAAGTGAATTTTTTTTATATTCATGGGTATTGAAAATGCCACAAGTTAGTAGTTTTTCCTCCTATAGCTAAAAATTGAATGACATACTTCTTACCAAGTATAGAATACATTTTAATCAATAAAAAATATGACATGAAAAATGATCATAATTACTTGTATGTCACAATTCCAAAATGGTTTGATGCCCCCACAGTCCCCACCACATATATTTATGAATTATAATAATTGCTAATTGATCTACTATTAAACAATCCTTAAATATACATCTTCATGTAGTCATTACCATTTTGAAATTAAGTAAATTCATTTACTCAATATGCTTGGATCATTACCTGTAGTTAATTGATGTATTTATAATTAATTAACTGATTTAGTGCTTTTTGTGTGTGTCTTTGTTATTAAATTTTATTCCTCACAACATAGAGAAGCTGTTGAACACTTCCTAACAGCATTGAACCTTCAGAATCAGGCAGACACACCCACTGGAATGAAGAGTCAAATGTCCGAGGGAATATGGTCTACGTTAAGACTTGCCATTTTGTATTTAGGGAAACGTGATTTATTGAGATTAGTTGATTCTAAAAACTTAGACATGTTAATAAAAGAATTTAATGTTTAGAAATAAAAAATTATAATATAATGCTAATTTATCAATTATTATTGAATGTATTTGTAATTTTACTAATTTAGGAATAAACAAGATAACATCTGACTTCGAGCTTTTTGTTGTGCAATTTGTTTGTCAATATATAAATACATTATATATAAAAAAGTGAAGTACTTTGCGTTGCTTTTGTGTCTCTTGTTACTTTTCAGTGTTAACCACCAGTTCACTTGACTTGTCTTTGCTGGGATTTGGACTTAATGAAGTCTCAATACCTACTACCAATTCTTCATGTTCTTGTTTGAAGTGGACCATTTTCTTGTCTGTGACTATTAGTGACTTAGAATAGATATTATCATCACTAACTGTTACACTGTTCCCTGGAGTCCAAGGCACCTATTTAGGAGCAGAATATTAATTAGCGTGTATTTGTAATTTTTGGCTATATACCTCCTTTAAATTAGATTCTTGTTCATACAATCTGCAATGAAAGTTACTCACACTGTATTGTATTGTATTGTTAAATTGTATGGCATGATATATATACCTGCTATTATAATATTGATATCTTCCACACAACCTGCAGCCACATGATGCCTGTTTGATATCCACTGCATCAGGTAAACCACACATAGATCTGTAAAAATCATAGGATACATACTGTAGATGTATTGTTAAATTATATGGCATACGTACATGTCACTTAAGATACCATAGCATCTTCCACACACACTGCAGCCACATGATGCCTGTCTGATATCCACTGAAGGCAAACCACACTCTGCACATATAGATCTGTAACAATCATAGGATATATACTGTACATGTAGGGCATAACATACGTACATGTCACTTAAGATACCATAACATCTTCCACATACACTGCAGCCACATGATGCCTGTCTGATATCCACTGCAGGCAAACCACACTCTGAACATATAGATCTGTAACAATACTGCATTGTGAAATTGTATTGTATATTTATAAAACATACCTGTAATCCAAGATATTATAACACATCCTGCAGCCACATGATGTCTGCCTGATATCCACTGCAAGGAAACTACACTCTGAACACGATCTATAACATCGTATAATATATGTATATTATTGTGATTGTATTGCCTATACATGTACAATTTTAACTGAAGCATTCATCAGTACCACTGGCAATTATGCAGTAAAATCATAGGGATATAGCATTGCGAAATTGTATTATGGGGATACTGCATTGCGAATTGTATTGTATAAACATACATACCTGTAAACCAAAATATTATAATGTTTTCCACAAATGGCCATCGTCAAGACTGATAGTTGATTGCAAAAATTGAGTTTATAAAGCCTGGCGTAGCCACGCCCATGCTTTCTTGTCTGGATCTTTTCCGGTAACGACTTGGAATTAATATTATGTGTTACACTCCATTGCACACTCTGAACACGATCTATATAATTACAATAATAATCATAAAATTCAGAGGTGGTTGTGGTGGTTGTCATAGCTCAGTGGTTGAACAACCCAGAACAAAACCAGTAAATGCCCTGGGCTTTTTTATATTGAAAAGCCCAGAAAAACAAGAAAATCTGAGTTAGAAGCAGCAGACGACCACGCATTTAATTAATCCAAGTAGTTGTAATCCCACAACAGCCTACTAGTATAATTAAACTTGAGGGTTTCAATCCTTGGAATACTTTTAGTGAATTTCTGAGCAACTAATTAAAGTACATAACTAAATTCACTTAAAAAAAATACATATCCTCCCAAAATTCCAGTATGTATGTATAAAACATAATTAATTTTGACTGTTGTTCAATATATCACACTTTGTGCAATCAAAATGAAGTACATGGACTTAACAGAACTACATACAATATAGTATATAAAAGATTTTGAATTTGTATATACCAATTGTTTGTTATATTCGATACAGTCACAGTAAAGTACTGTTTGTTGGTTGTGTATCTCTTATTTTGAGACTATAATAGTTCACTTGATTTGTCTCCTGGGATTTGGACTTGACGAGGTCTTTACCAATTCTTCAAGTTCTTGTTTGATGGGGACAGTTTTCTTGTTTTTGCTGGTAACTATAGTGACTTTGAATGGATGTTATTATCATCACTAACTGTTACACTGTCTCTGGAGTCCACAAAAATGGCTATTTAGCATGAGAATATTAATGCATATAAAGTACTGTAAGAACTTGTATATGTACATGAGTATAATGTTTGGCTACCTTGTTTAAATCTGATTCTTGTCCACATCATTTGCAATGAACATTAATCACTCCATTGCAGTGAAATGTTATCATATGCCAGACGAAAAAGGCATAAGCTGTAGAACTGGCCATGCAATGTGTTAGTATGCACTTTATGTGAGAATATATGTATCGTTAATTATGGCATAACATACCTGTCACTTAAAATATTATAACATCTTCCACATACAATACAGCAACATGATGCTTGTCTGATATCCACTGCACAGTCTGAACATATAGGTTTGTAACAATCATTATATGGCATAATTCAATTCTGAGAAATCCAGTAGTCTATCCAAATTACCTCACATAATTTACTAATTAGTCCACCCAGTCTACTGATGAGCTCAGGATATTAGAGCGAAATAAGTCCCTTTTGATGTCTTTGGAATGAATCATTTGAGAAATAGAATATGTCGTCCTAGACTACCCATCAGGAAGCTTTACAAGCTGATTCTTTCTGAACAAAGACAACATAATCTCAGACTGAAAGGTCGATCATGGAAGAATAATGACATTCATAGACTTGTTTATCAGATATGCATTTTACCTTATTTGGTCAATTCTGTCTAGAAGTATTTTGATTGGTCATTGTAATTTTGTTTAGTTTGCTGTTTTATAAGTGGAGCTTTGTCTCACTATTTTTTACAACTTTCAATTTTCAAAGAGATTTATTTCGACTAAATCACTAAGAGTTATATGGTGTAACATGCATACATGTCACTTAAGATACTATAACATCTTCCACACATCACACCTGTAAAATCTAGAACATGCAATTACATGTATTAAGAAATCTTACATTATGAAAATCTTCTAGAACATGTGCAAATAATAAGGCAACTATTAACATCATACCTGTAAACCAAGAATATCTTCTACACATTAATTAAAACTGCTCAGATTAATGCCAAAAAAACGAGTATAATAGAGCGCACTATGACGGAAAAATCTTCCGAGTCGGCCTGAAAACACAAGTAACAGCAGATACGTTGATATGGAACCCCAAACCTTTCAAAAGTTATTTAAGCAGACTTCAACCTCTCAACTCGACTTCATAATAAAATTATGTGAAAAGGCAAGTTCTGAGACGAGAGCTAATCCCTCCAAGCAAACAGGGCAAGAGCTTCTATATGAAGCGTAATTTCGGATGCATGGCCATATGGAGGGACGTCATCGTCAAAGGGGCTGGTTCGCAAGCTTATTCCTAGAACTGTTTTACGTAGATAGGCTTTCCAACTTGTACACCAAGTTCATAAGGAATTTGCTACCGCCTGAAGGGAAGACCTCACATTAGACAACGCTATCGAGAGACACCTGGAACTTCGAGAAGAACACGCGCCTGGAACTCCATTACAAACAGTACTAATAAAGCCAGAGACTATAGAGAAAAGAACTCAAAAAGAACAGTATATACATCATGTTATCATTGTGGAGGACCTTGTTTAGCCCCATAGTACACATTAAAAGATACTCGATTTTATTTTTGTAAGAGGGTAATTTGGCCAAAGTGTTACAAGGCAAAGCAAATAACATTTATCTTTATTTCAGTGATGATTGGCAAGACAAGGACAAGGGAGCGTATGGACTATTCACATTAAAGATTCATTCACTCAAGTCAACCAATCAAACTTAACGTATATAATGTATCAATGATATTCCTATTGAAATGGATTTTCCAGTACCCCTTATCTGTTATTAGTTCTATGACTTACCAATTGCTCGCTGAGGGACCCCTCCTCTATTGTGAAGTCAGATGTAAGGCTTCAAATTTATTGGTGAACCCCGCTGGGAATCACGCTGCTATCAGTTAGCTGAATAATTCCTTTTGATGTTTAATGCTATAATGAGGGATCCTTTCATGATAAAAATGGATCCCCCTAAAATTGGACCTGGCCCCTTGGTCCAAATACTTTGAAGTAATGGGATTCCCTTGATCTTCCCTGGTCCAAATACTTCGCAAGTATATACTTCGAAGTAGAGTCCAAATACTTCAAGTCATTTTGAACAATATGCTCTCTTGTAATTAGTGATAAAATCTGAATGAAAAACTCCAACATTTTCAAAGGGCAGTCCACATTCTACAGGGGCCTAACAAGGATCCAACTACTACACAATCTAAATAGTGGTAAATTAATTATAATTTATTTATGATAAACTAATGTAATATTCATATGTGAACTGTTTATATAGTGAGTGCCATACACAATAGGCCTATGTGTTTTACACCATGAAATGTTTTGTGGTATTACAGCTGTTTGGATCCAAATATAAGCTATAATCCCACAAAAACAGTGCATAACCTACCTACTATTAATTGGGTCAACTTAATGATTTTTAGAGCCCATTGTAGTTTTAGTAATTAAACTACTTATGTAAACTTAGAATTAATATGTGTATAAAACTAAAACTAAAATTCACTTCAATCTAACTCAATACATGTTCCCTCTGCTGATGCTCACAGATGGGAATGATATGGCTAGGAACCTATAATACTAAAATTTATGTTACCAAAGTCTGTATACTAAAACTACTAAGACAAAACTAAATTCAGTCATGAAAAACTAATACTAAAATTGACTTCAAATAGTTAGAAAAAATATAACTAAAGCTAAAACCTGACTCCCTGTTTAAAACTATATAAAACATAATATCTTAACTAAAACAACGCTAATTTATCCACTACTAAGGATAGAGGTATCTTGGCAGGAGGAAGATGTTTTTTGAAATGATAATGTTCATGTGTAATGCAGATGAAAGACTGGTGGTACCATGTTGAAGTACATCCATTTATTAGTGGCTACACAAGTTCTGGCTGATGCATTAACTATGTATACAGCTGATCAGTTTGTCAATAAAAAATAATAACAAGGTCTTTTGGTACTTGAGAATAGTTTTTCTCTGCAGGGTTAAGAGTTCGTGAAACAGGTTATTGGTATCTACTTTGCTTGCACTGACTCCAAAGGACAGTAAATTCATGCAATACTCCCAGACTTTATCTATGTATTTACCATCAGCATAAGTTACAACATTACGACAAGATTCATCTTGAAGTTGTAGTAGTACTTTGTCTTGTTCCACTTAATTCACTTCCCAGCTCAATATGGCTTCAATTATACCACATAACTGAATATTCAGAAGTGGCAAACACATGTTGGAATTCATTATCTTGAAAATATATTTATATATGAACTAGTCTCTTATTAATTATGAGTAATATCAGCTGTCCCACTCAATTGACATGCTAAACCTTAATACAGTGAAAATAGCTAAACAATAACTAAATTAATTACATGTCTATTGTAATATGACTATATTACTTTCTGTTCAGGTTAGTCCCACAAAACCCAAACATTCCTCAGAAACCTTTCATGTACTCATTCATGAGCAAGTTAGTCCTATCTACATCCCCTTCTTCCTCTTACCTTCGCCCTGCTTTTACTCCACCATTCCATTTACCCTCCTTGTCTTCTACAACTCTCCCCTTTTCTACATGGCCTCTCCACCTCCCTTTTGTATCTTCCCTCTCTCCCTCCCCTCACTTCCTCTTCTCACTCCCTCTCCTCTCCTCTCCTCTTTCTGTCATAATTCTTCTTTTTGTAGTGAGGAACATGAAGAAATCACTTCCTTATATCTCAGAACTGCTCAGTCAATTCCCGGATGAAATAGATTCAGATATTCAGGTAAGTGACCAGTTTATTTGTGTGTATGATACTCTGTTACTGTCTTATTTTCTGTTAGAATGACTTAATAAAGCTTCTTTGTTAGATGAATAATAAAATATCTTTTACTTCATCCAGATTGGACTCGGAGTGTTGTTTAACTTGTCAAACGAGTATGACAAGGCAGTGGACTGTTTCACAGCTGCTTTACAGTCCTGAAGATGCCATGTTATGGAAGTAATAGAAGTGATGAGGTAAGTGGAGTCACCACACTCAATATGAATAATATTGGGAAAGTGTATGTACATGTATTTGTGTACATAGTGAGTGTATTGGTCAAGATAATTGAGATAATTGTGTGCATACACAAATAGGAAAATGTGAATCACTATGTTAACTATATTAATAACTAAAATACCTTACTTTTATTAAGGTATTTTCACTTTTAGATAACTAAACTATAACTACATTACAGATCTACTGTAATAACTATAACTAACTAAAATGAACAATGGCCAATAATGGGCACTTTTAGTTAGTTAACTAAAACTAAAACCCTTTTAGTAAGCCTAATACTATGACTAAACTGAAGGTTTGAGAATCCTGTCATGCTATAACTATTAGTCACTATAGTCATACTAAACAACACTAATAGTTTAATATTTTATTTCTCTACATATTTTCAGGCTATATATGCATATCAACATGCACTAGAGTATGCTCCTGGTTTTACTCATTGTCGATATAATCTTGGAATCAGTTGTATAAACATAGGAGCTCACAGGTACATAATACATTAATTGTGATTAATATTACTGTTTCCTAAGTATGACAATAATGACCATTTTTAGCTATAGTTTTAATTCTTGTGCTTTACAAGTGTAATGACCCATACAATAGTATATTTTATACCTAAACATGAATGTATTTAATATGTAATAACAAAAAAAGGATAATAGGGAATGTCTGGATATCTAAACAGTGTAGTTATGTCAATGTGTTTGTGTATACAATGTGACCCACTCTGGGAAAAGAGGTACCTGGCTATTTTACTTACAAATTTTTGATCACATGATTACATTAAAGGGTCACTGTTTGACTATATTGTATAGGAAACAAACGAAATTTGTAATTCAGATAGAGTGGCTATCGGTCTTTCTAAATACTGAAATTGGTTGGCTTTCTGCACAACTCAGCTAACTAGTGAACATAAGCATCAATTGAAAATTTCAAAATGAGACAGCCACGTTTTCACAGTGTTGGTCACATATATTTACATCATTTGCAATACAAGATAGATGAACTATTATAGCTATGTAGTTCTATTACAGTGTTTGTTTAATATGTATATGTTTAATTGTGTTGGAATGCTACATTTTTGAATATAATTTTTATGGCCCGTAGGGCCATCCCTATGATTGCTTTCCCACGGGTTCGAACTATATATATATTTTTTCTTGTGTCCACTTCGTGAGTATGCGTTGTATACGTAGTTAAGGAAGTTGCGTCATTCCCGGGGGGCTCAGTCAATTAATGGGCGTGGCGCGTAATAGAACGCGCGCTCGAACTCAAGAGAAAGAAAGCTTCTTGTAGCTTACATAGAATTAGAAACTGGAACTACTAGCTAAGTATTCTACCTGAAATTTATTCCTAAAGTTCTACAAGTTTCTTCAAAAGGTAAAGAGAGTAGATAATCAAAATAATAACTGTAATAGGCTGTTGTGTTTCAGGCATGATAAAGTTAGCCATGATTACTGAATGCTGGACACCATAAAAGCAATCATAGGGATACTTTTTTCTCTATATACACTTGTTTAAAATATAGGTCATGGTCATCCATAACAAAAAGTCAATTTTTCATATTTTTGCATATCCATAGACAGTATTGAAAATGCCAAAAGTTAATACATTTCCTCCTATAACATATGATATTGATCACTTACTTCTTAGCAAGTATAGTATACATTTTAATCAATAAAAAAATCTTACATGAAAAATGATCATAATTATTTGCAGTAACAACCAACAATTCCAAAACTGATCAACCAAGCAGAATTGTTTAAGCTTGTTTCAATTTTGATTTTTCCAAATTAGTTTTAATTTTTGAGTTGCTAAGGAATTAAAAGATTTGGCTACATCTAATGTTGAAGCAAATTACATGTAGTATATATACTGGAATTTGGTAATTTTTGATGGCAGTCACCACACTTATCTATCAACCAATTTCAGTAGTCCTATAATATATTTATAATTAACTAACAAGACTAGCAGATCTATTACATTTTTTGTGTGTCTTTGTTATTTAAAATATTCTTTACAACCTAGAGAAGCTGTTGAACACCTAACAGCACTGCACCTTCAGAATCATGCAGACATACCCACTGGAATGAAGACTGAAATGTCTGAGGGAATATGGTCTACATTAATTAAGACTTGCCATTTTGTATTTGGCGAAACGTAATTTATTTGAGATAAGTCTATTCTAAAAACTTATTGTTTAATTGAAATATAATGTGTATAATTATTATATTACTTGACTGTGTTTTTAATTTTACTAACTTATTAAATAAAGAATAAAGATAAAACTTGACTTCAAGCTTGCTGTGGTTGTAACAATTTGATTCTTAATACTCATGAATTTGAATACAATATTGCACAAACTCATCAGCTGTATGTAGTCTCGTGAACCAGAAGTTGTCACCAGCCAGATCGTAATCAGTGGATTTACACTAACATGGTTCCACTTTCATGCATATAATTTCATTCTATTTTTTCTACTTGCTGTTGAAATATGACTGGCTTATTATTAGTTATTACATCTATATTATAATTAAAAGTTGCATGATAATCAGATACAAAATATGTTCTACAAAATACTTTAACAGACAATCAAAAATAAGTACATTTCATTATAAATGCAATTAAAACTGTGAAGTACTTTGTGTTGGTTGTGTGTCTCTTGTTTTGAATATTTTGAGTGTTAATCACCACTCGACTTGTCTTTTCTGGGATTTGGACTTGATGAAGTCTCAATGCCTATTACTAATTGTTCATGTTCTTGGACCACTTTCTTGTCTAGATCTTTTCCAGTAACTATTAGTGACCTGGTATTAATATTATCTGTTACACTGTTCTCCCTCCCCTGCACGCTCTCAACATGATCTATATAGTTATAATAAAAGTCGTAGGCGGCTGTGGTTGTCATAGTTCAGTAGTAGAGGTCTGTGGCTGCAGTCAGTTGCCCTAAAGGGGGTTCGATTCCCAATAACTACCTAAGAAAAAAAATTTCTACTGAACGAATAATAATAATGAAAAACTCGCTCTATTTATATAGCGCGGGACTGCAATTACTGCAAATGAGGTCTTTTCAGTAATTGCTACCGCCCGAAGAATAAGACTTCGGGTGGTTGGGGCAAGCCTGATCGAGTGCTACATATATGTGTACCGATGGGAAGCAGGTGTATGCAAGCAAGGGTGTAGTTTTTAGCTATAGCTGGCCCGAAAACTGGATGGTCTTGATAAGCGACGAAGAGAGGCGGAAACACCCGAGAAACGTCGTGATAGAAGGCATACCGTGAAAAACGAAAAGCTTCTGAAGTATGCCTTCCGATGGGAAGCAGGTGTATGCAAGCAAGGGTGTAGTTTTTAGCTATAGCTGGCCCGAAAACTGGATGGTCTTGAGAACAGAAGGCTGATCAAGAAAAGTGTTAGATAAGCGACGAAGAGAGGCGGAAACGCCCGAGAAACGTCGTGATAGAAGGCTGATCAAGAAAAGTGTTAGATAAGCGACGAAGAGAGGCGGAAACACCCGAGAAACGTCGTGATAGAAGGCATACCATGAAAAACGAAAAGCTTCTGAAGTATGCCTTCTAGAGGATGGGAAGCAGGTGTATGCAAGCAAGGGTGTAGTTTTTAGCTATAGCTGGCCCGAAAACTGGATGGTCTTGAAGAGAGGCGGAAACACCCGAGAAACGTCGTGATAGAAGGCATACCGTGAAAAACGAAAAGCTTCTGAAGTATGCCTTCCGATGGGAAGCAGGTGTATGCAAGCGTGTAGTTTGTAGCTATAGCTGGCCCGAAAACTGGATGGTCTTGAGAACAGATGGCTGATCAAGAGAAGTGTTATCTATCACGACGTTTCTCAGGTGTTTCCGCCTCTCTTCGTCGCTTATCTAGAAGGCATACCGTGAAAAACGAAAAGCTTCTGAAGTATGCCTTCTTGAGGATCAGAGAGGGGAAAGATTGGCGCAGAAAAGAAGAAGCTGTCAACAGCAAGGACTGTCCTCTGAAACAGAGGAGCAGAGGGCAGCAAGATTACTTCAACAGAGAATCATTCAACAACAAAGACTGTCCTCTGAAACAGAGGAGCAGAGGGCAGCAAGAAGATTACTTAAACTGAGAAACTGTCAACAACAAAGATGACAATTCTTCTGAGACAACTGAAGAAAGAGAAGACAGATTGCAGCGTGATGCACATCGACGAAGTTGATACTGTTGTATCTACGCTTTTTTAAACGGTCATCACGTTGCTCTGGAGTTTCAGCCTTTCTCGTCCGTCTATCTGCGTCTCTACCGTTAGCTGGCAAGTCATTCCTGATAACTGATGTATACATATATGTATGTAAGTGATGTTGTTGTAAAATTGGAATTTCTAATTTTGTGTAATACGGATTGTATGCCACGTTTACGGAAGGGTCGTATCGCCACAAACACAGTCCTCGTTGAATCGATCAGTGTGGGGCTCGCTCTGAAAACTGGCTCTATTAATTTTATATAGAGCGGACAGTGTGTCCAGTTTTTGTCAGATAGTGAATTTGTGATGACTATCGTGTAATACGTATGGAAAGAACTCATTTTCCGCTTAAAAAGATACTCAATTTTATTTTTGTAAGAGGAAGGGTCATTTGACCAAAGTGTACAGGGCAAAGCAGAGTACTTATAATTTTTGTTTGAGCGTATGGACTATTCACATTAAAGATTCATTCACTCAAGTCAACCAATCAAACTTAATATATATAATGTATCAATGATATTCCTATTGAAATAGATTTTCCAGTACTCCCTTATCTGTTATTAGTTCTATGACTTACCACTCACTGAGGGACCTCTCCCCTATTGTAAAGTCAGATGTAAGGCTTCAAATTTACTGGTGAACCCTGCTGGGAATCACACTGCTATCAGTTAGATAACTTAACCGACCATACCTGAATAATCCTTTTGATGTTTAATGCTACAACAAGGGATCCTGTCATGATAAAAATGGACCCCCTAGAATTGGACCTGGCCCCTTGGTCCAGGTAATGGGATTTCCCTGGTCCAAATACTTCACAAGTATATACTTTGAAGTGGAGTCCAAATACTTCAAGTCGTTTTGAACAATAGGCTCTCTTGTCATTAGTGATGAAATCTGAACAAAAAGCTCAAACATTTTCAAAGGGCAGTCCACATTCTACGGGGCCTAACAGGGATCCAACTACTACACAATCCAAATAGTGGTAAAATAATTATAATTTATTCATGATAAACTAATGTATGTGAGCTGTTTATATAATGGGTGCCATACACAATATGTGTTTTACACAATGAATATGTTTTGTGGTATTACAGCTGCTATAACAGCGCATAACCTACCTACTATTAATTGGGTCAACATGATTTTAGAGCCCATTGTAGTTTTAGTAATTAAACTACAGAAGTAAATATTAATATGTGTATAAAACTAAAACTAAAATTCACTTCAATCTAACTCAATACATGTTCCCTCTGCTGATGCTAACAGGTGGGAATGATATGGCTAGGAACTTATTTTTTGTTACCAGCCTGTATACTAAAACTACTAAAACAAAACTAAATTCAGTCAACTAGTTAGAAAAAATATAACTAAAGCTAAAACTTGGCCCCCTGTTTAAAACTAAAACATAATATCCTAACTAAAACAATGCTAATTTATCCACTACTAATGATAGAGGTAACTTGGCAGGGGGAAGATGTTTTTTGAAGTAATAATGTTCATGTGTAATGAAGATGAAAGACTGGTGGTACCATGTTGGAGTACATCCATTTATTAGTGGCTACACAAGTTCTGACTGATGCATTAACTATGTATACAGCTGATCAGTTTGTCAATAGAAAATAGTAACAAGGTCTTCCCAGCTCAATATGGCTTCAATTATACCACAAACTGAATATTCAGAATGTGGCAAACACATGTGGAATTCATTATCTTGAAAATTTCGAACTAGTCTCTTAAAATTTACTAATGTCAGCTGTGCTGAGTTATTACTAACACCCACTCAATTGACATGCTAAACCCTAATAATATTACCTAAATTAATTACATGTCTACTGTAATATGACTATATTACTTCTGTTCAGGTGCTCTTCATTAGTCCCACAAAACCCTTCAGAAACCTTTCATGTACTCATTCATGAGCAAGTTAGTCCTATTTATATCACCTTCTTCCTCTTACCTCCGCCCTCCCTCCCTTTACTCCACCCTTCCATTTACCCTCCTTGTCTTCTACAACTCTCCCCTTTTCTACATACTTTCTCCACCTCTCTTTCGTACCTTCCTTCTCTCCCCCCCCTCATCACTTCCTCTCCTCTCCTCTCCTCTCTCTGTCATACTTCTTCTTTCTGTAGAGAGGAACATGCAGAAATCACTTCCTTATATCTCAGAACTGCTCAGTCATTTCCGGATGAAATAGATTTGAATATTCAAGTAAGTATCCAATTCATTTGTGTGTGTGTGTGTGTGTGTGTGTGTGTGTGTGTGTGTGTGTGTGTGTGTGTGTGTGTGTGTGTGTGTGTGTGTGTGTGTGTGTGTGTGTGTGTGTGTGTGTGTGTGTGTGTGTGTGTGTGTGTGTGTGTGTGTGTGTGTGTGTGTGTGTGTGTGTGTGTGTGTGTGTGTGTGTGAAAGTCTGCTATGGTCTTATTTTCTGTTAGAATGACTTAATAAAGCTTCTTTGTTAGATGAAAAATATCTTTTACTTTGTCCAGATTGGACTTGGAGTGTTGTTTAACTTGTCAAATGAGTATGACAAGGCAGTGGACTGTTTCACAGCTGCTTTACAAGTCAGTCCTGAAGATGCCATGCTATGGAATAAATTAGGAGCTACATTAGCTAATAGTAATAGAAGTGATGAGGTAAGTAGAGTCAGCACACTCAGTATGAATAATATTGGGAAAGTGTATGTATTTGTGTACATAGTGAGTGTATTGGTCAAGATAATTGTGTGCATACACAAATAGAAAATTGTGAATCACTATATTAACTATAATAATAACTAAAATATCTTACTTTTAGTAAGGTGTTTTCACGTTTAGTTAGTGTGTAATAACTATACTAACTAGAACGAAAAATGGCCACTTTAGTTAGTTAACTAAAACTAAAACCCTTTTAGTAAGTCTAATACTTGTCATACTATAACTATTAGTCACTCATACTAAACAACACTAATAGTTTAATATTTTCTTTTTTATACGTATATTCAGGCTATACATGCATATCGACGAGCACTAGAGTATGTTTCTGGTTTTACTCGTTGTTGATATAATCTCAGAATCAGTTGTATAAACATAGGAGCTCACAGGTACATAATACATTAATTGTGATTAATATTACTGTTTCCTAAGTATGACAATAATGACGCTATAGTCCATTTTAATTCTTGCGCTTTATAAGAATAATGATCCATACAATAGTATATTTGTATCTAAACATGAATGTATTTAATAATAACAAAAAAAGGAAAATAGGGAATGTCTGGATATGTTGTGGATATTTAAACAGTGTAGTTATGGTAATGTGTTTGTGTATACAATATATGACCCACTCTGGGAAAAGGTACCTGGCAGAGTTTTTGATAAGTTTTGAAGTTTGGGCCAAATTGACTCAAAAATGGTTAGTGTATGCGCCATTGAGAATACATCTTGAGCCAATTAACAAAGAGTTAATGCTGTTAGTGACAATATAATCATAATTAACTGCGCCATCTGGCCCAAAGAGAGAGCTGTGCAGTGCCAAATGAGAAACTCTTTGGGTCAATGGTATTCCATATAAGCTTATCAAAAACACTGGTACCTGGCTATTTTACTTACAAATTTTTGATCACATGATTACATTAAAGGCTCACTGTTTGACTATAATATTATTGTCAAACTAAATTTGTAATTCAGATAGAGTGGCTATCAGTCTTTCTAAATACTGAAATTGGTTGGCTTTCTGCACAGCACAACTAACTAGTGAACATAAGCATCAATTGAAAATTTCAAAATGAGACAGCCACTTTTTCCCAGTGTTGGTCACATATATGGCGTGCCATTTGTAACAAACTAATGTCACTGATAATACAAATGTGAGCATGTGCCCCCCAGACCCTCCCAGTTTGTCTTGCTAACGTATTTTGTTAATATTATGCGCATGTGCAAATAATAGAGTGGGATTGGGTTTCCACTGTTACAAACGGCGCGTCATACACATATAATAAACAGTTAATGTCCAATTTCATTTGCAATACAAGATAGATGAATTATTATAGCTATGTAGTTCTACTACAGTGTTTGTTTAATATGTATATGCTTAATTGTGTTGGAATGCTACATTTTTGAATATAATTTTTAAAAATATAGGTCATGGTCAGCCATAACAAAAAGTCAATTTTTCATATTTTTGCATATCCATTGACAGTATTGAAAATGCCAAAAGTTAATACATTTCCTCCTATAACATATGATATTGATCACTTACTTCTTAGCAAGTATAGTATACATTTTAATCAATAAAAAAATCTTACATGAAAAATGATCATAATTATTTGCAACAATTCCAAAACTGATCAACCAAGCAGAATTGTTTAAGCTTGTTTCGATTTTGATTTTTCCAAATTAGTTTTAATTTTTGAGTTGCTAAGGAATTAAAAGGTTTGGCTACGTCTAATGTTGAAGCAAAATACATGTATTATATAAGTATATATACTGGAATTTGGTAATTTTTGATGGCAGTCACCACACTTATCTATCAACCAATTTCAGTAGTCCTATAATATATTTATAATTAAATAACAAGACTTGCAGCTGATCTATTACATTTTTTGTGTGTCTTTGTTATTTAAAATATTCTTCACAACCTAGAGAAGCTGTTGAACACCTAACAGCACTGCACCTTCAGAATCATGCAGACATACCCACTGGAATGAAGACTGAAATGTCTGAGGGAATATGGTCTACATTAATTAAGACTTGCCATTTTGTATTTGGCGAAACGTAATTTATCTGAGATAAGTCTATTCTAAAAACTTATTGTTTAATTGAAATATAATGTGTATAATTATTATATTACTTGACTGTGTTTTTATTATATTACTTGACTGTGTTTTTAATTTTACTAACTTATTAAATAAAGAATAAAGATAAAACTTGACTTCAAGCTTGCTGTGATTGTAACAATTTGATTCTTAATACTCATGAATTTGAATACAATATTGAACAAACTCATCAGCTGTATGTAGTCTCGTGAACCAGAAGTTGTCACCAGATCGTAATCAGTGGATTTACACTAACATGGTTCCACTTTCATGCATATAATTTCATTCTATTTTTTCTACTTGCTGTTGAAATATGACTGGCTTATTATTAGTTATTACATCTATATTATAATTAAAAGTTGCATGATAATCAGATACAAAATATGTTCTACAAACTACTTTAACAGACAATCAAAAATAAGTACATTTCATTATAAATGCAATTAAAACTGTGAAGTACTTTGTGTTGGTTGTGTGTCTCTTGTTTTGAATATTTTGAGTGTTAATCACCACTCGACTTGTCTTTTCTGGGATTTGGACTTGATGAAGTCTCAATGCCTATTACTAATTGTTCATGTTCTTGGACCACTTTCTTGTCTAGATCTTTTCCAGTAACTATTAGTGACTTGGTATTAATATTATCTGTTACACTGTTCTCCCTCCCCTGCACGCTCTCAACATGATCTATATAGTTATAATAAAAGTCGTAGGCGGCTGTGGTTGTCATAGTTCAGTAGTAGAGGTCTGTGGCTGCAGTCAGTTGCCCTAAAGGGGGTTCGATTCCCAATAACTACCTAAGAAAAAAAAAATTCTACTGAACGATAAATAACTAGCTCTATTTATATAGCGCGGGACTGCGTTCAATGCCGGCTAGCGGCTCCCAATGTAAATTAACTGCTTAACTGCAAATGAGGTCTTTTCGCTTAACAAGTAATTGCTACCGCCCGAAGAATAAGACTTCGGGTGGTTGGGGCAAGCCTGATCGAGTGCTACATATATGTGTACTGATGGGAAGCAGGTGTATGTAAGCAAGGGTGTAGTTAGTTGCCTTAAAGGGGGTTCGATTCCCAATAACTACCTAAGAAAAAAATTTCTACTGAACGAATAAAATAATAATAATAATGAATAACTCACTTTATTTATATAGCGCTGGATGTGTGCGATATTGTAAATTTTGAAGTCAATCTTGCTTTTCCGCTACCGCCTAAGACCTAAGCAGAAAAAATTTCTACTGTACCGAATTGCCAGAATGAAATAATAATGAAACTCGCTCTATTTATATAGCGCGGGAGTAGTCTCGCGTAGCCAGCCCATCCCTCTTCCGCTCTACGAGCGAGGGATGGGCTGAACACGGCGTTACTTCCGGTGGCTCTCAGAACGAGACATACAATAGCTATATTCCTGTAAATTGACTGCAAATGAGGTCTTTTCACATTGCTATAGCGCTACCGCCTGAGGAATAAGACTTCGGGTGGTTGGTGCAGCCTGATCGAGTGCTACATATATGTGTAGGCCAGGCCATGCATATCGCGTACCGATGGGAAGGAAGCAGGTGTATGCAAGCAAGCAAGGGTGTAGCTTTTAGCTATATAGCTGGCCCGAAAACTGGATGGTCTTGAGAACCGAAGGCTGATCAAGAAAAGTGTTAGAGAAGCAGATAAGCGACGAAGAGAGGCGGAAACACCCGAGAAACGTCGTGATAGAAGGCATACGGTGACAAACGAAAAGCCTCTGAAACAGAGGATCAGAGAGGGGAAAGATTGGCGCCGAAAAGAAGAAGCTGTCAACAGCAAGGACTGTCCTCTGAAACAGAGGAGCAGAGGGCAGCAAGATTACTTCAACAGAGAATCATTCAACAACAAAGACTGTCCTCTGAAACAGAGGAGCAGAGGGCAGCAAGAAGATTACTTCAACTGAGAAACTGTCAACAACAAAGATGACAATTCTTCTGAGACAACTGAAGAAAGAGAAGACAGATTGCAGCGTGATGCACATCGACGAAGTTGATACTGTTGTATCTACGCTTTTTTAAACGGTCATCACGTTGCTCTGGAGTTTCAGCCTTTCTCGTCCGTCTATCTGCGTCTCTACCGTTAGCTGGCAAGTCATTCCTGATAACTGATGTATACATATATATGTATGTAAGTGATGTTGTTGTAAAATTGGAATTTCTAATTTTGTGTAATACGGATTGTATGCCACGTTTACGGAAGGGTCGTATCGCCACAAACACAGTCCTCGTTGAATCGATCAGTGTGGGGCTCGCTCTGAAAACTTGCTCTATTAATTTTATATAGAGCGGACAGTGTGTCCAGTTTTTGTCAGATAGTGAATTTGTGACGACTATCGTGTAATACGTATGGAAAGAACTCATTTTCCGCTTAAAAAGATACTCAATTTTATTTTTGTAAGAGGAAGGGTCATTTGACCAAAGTGTACAGGGCAAAGCAGAGTACTTATAATTTTTGTTTGAGCGTATGGACTATTCACATTAAAGATTCATTCACTCAAGTCAACCAATCAAACTTAATATATATAATGTATCAATGATATTCCTATTGAAATAGATTTTCCAGTACTCCCTTATCTGTTATTAGGTCTATGACTTACCACTCACTGAGGGACCTCTCCACTATTGTGAAGTCAGATGTAAGGCTTCAAATTTACTGGTGAACCCTGCTGGGAATCATACTGCTATCAGATAGATAACTTAACCGACCATACCTGAATAATCCTTTTGATGTTTAATGCTACAACAAGGGATCCTGTCATGATAAAAATGGACCCCCTAGAATTGGACCTGGCCCATTGGTCCAGGTAATGGGATTCCCCTGGTCTTCCCTGGTCCAAATACTTCACAAGTATATACTTTGAAGTGGAGTCCAAATACTTCAAGTCGTTTTGAACAATAGGCTCTCTTGTCATTAGCGATGAAATCTGAACAAAAAGCTCAAACATTTTCAAAGGGCAGTCCACATTCTACAGGGCCTAACAGGGATCCAACTACTACACAATCCAAATAGTGGTAAAATAATTATAATTTATTCATGATAAACTAATGTAGTATTCATATGTGAACTGTTTATATAGTGGGTGCCATACACAATATGTGTTTTATTATGGTTTTACAAAGTTATCCACTGTTTTGTGGTATTACAGCTATTTGGATCCAAATATATAGCTGTAATCCCACAAAGACAGTGCATAACCTACCTACTATTAATTGGGTCGACTAAATTTAGTGATTTTAGAGCCTATTATAGTTTTAGTAATTAATATGTGTATAAAACTAAAACTAAAATTCACTTTAAAAACTAAAATTTACTAAACATAATATCCTAACTAAAACAACGCTAATTTATCCACTACTAAGGATAGAGGTAACTTGGCAGGAGGAAGATGTTTTTTGAAGTGATAATGTTCATGTGTAATGAAGATGAAAGACTGGTGGTACCATGTTGGAGTACATCCATTTATTAGTGGCTACACAAGTTCTGACTGATGCATTAACTATGTATACAGCTGATCAGTTTGTCAATAAAAAATAGTAACAAGGTCTTCCCAGCTCAATATGGCTTCAATTATACCACAAACTGAATACTCAGAATGTGGCAAACACATGTTGGAATTCATTTATCTTGAAAATAAAATTATATTTATGTATAAACATTTACTAATTATGAGTAATGTCAGCTGTGCTGAGTTATTACTAACACCCACTCAATTGACGTGCTAAACCCTAATACAGTAAAAATACCTAAACAATAATTACATGTCTATTGTAATATGACGATATTACTTTCTGTTCAGGTATTCTTCATTAGTCCCACAAAAACCAAACATTCGTCAGAAACCATTCATGTACTCATTCATGAGCAAGTTAGTCCTATCTATATCCCCTTCTTCCTCTCACCTCCGCCCTCCCTTTACTCCACCCTTCCATTTACCCTCCTTCTCTTCTACAACTCTCCCCTTTTTTACATACCCTCACCACCTCCCTTTTGTACCTTCCCTCTCTCCCTCCCTTCACTTTCTCTCCTCACTCCCTCTCCTCTCTGTCATAATTCTTTTTGTAGAGAGCAACATGAAGAATCACTTCCTTATATCTCAGAACTTCTCAGTCATTTCCGAATGAAATAGATTTGGATATTCAAGTAAGTGTCCAATTCATTTCAAACAAGTATGACAAGGCAGTGGACTGTTTCACAGCTGCTTTACAAGTTAGTCCTGAAGATGCATGTTGTGTGTGTCTTTGTTATTTAATTTATTCTTCACAACATAGAGAAGCTGTTGAACACCTAACAGGATTGCACCTTCAGAATCATGCAGACATACCAGCTGGAATGAAGAATGAAATGTCTGAGGGAATATGATCTACATTAATTAAGACTTGCCATTTTGTATTTGGGTAAACGTGATTTATTGAGATTAGTTGATTCTAAAAACTTAATGTTTAATTGAAATATAAGCATTACTTGACTATATAATTAAAAGTTGCATGATAATCAGATACAAAATATGTTCTATAAAATACTTTAACAGACGATCAAAAATAAGTACATTATAAATGCAATTAAAACTGTGAAGTACTTTGTGTTGATTGTGTGTCTCTTGTTATGAATATTTTGAGCCGCTTGACTTGTCTTTTCTGGGATTTGGACTTGACGAAGTCTCAATGCCTATTACTAATTGTTCATGTTCTTGGACCACTTTCTTGTCTGGATCTTTTCCAGTAACTATAAGTGACTTGGAATTAATATTATCTGTTACACTGTTCTCCCTCCCCTGCACCCTCTCAACATGATCTATAACATCAAAGTGATATAATAAAAATTATCATTAATTTTACAGTAGTCAGGATTCTAATATATATTATGTATGTACAAAGGTATAATTATAAACATAAAACAATTTTAACTGTTGTTCAATCCATCGCACTTTGTGCAATAAGATATAAAACAAATGATGTACATGGACTTAACAGACAAGATTTAGAAGTACATACAATAATTATAGTATATAAAACCATTTTAATTTGTATTTGCCATTTGTTTGTTATATTCGATACAGTCACAGTGAAGTAATGTTCGTTGGTTGCGTATCTCTTATTTTGAGACTATAATAGTTCACTTTGGACTTGACAAGGTCTCAATACCTAATACCAATTCTTCAAGTTCTTGTTTGATGGGGAGCATTTTCTTGTTTTTGCCAGTAACTATTAGTGACTTTGAATGGATGTTATTATCATCACTAACTGTTACACTGTTCTCTGGAGTCCACAGAAATGGCTATTTAGCACGAGAATATTAATGTATTATATGTACATGAGTGTAATGTTTGGCTACCTTGTTTAAATGTGATTCTTGTCCACACCATTTGCAATAAACATTAATTACTCCACTGCAACGAAATGCTAAAAAGGCATAGGCTGTAGACTTCAACATTCTTATGCCAAAACTTTATGAATTATAAGATTATGTGAGAGCGTGCAATTTGTATCAGTATGCACTTCATGTGAGAATATACTGTGTTGGTATGGCATGACATACCTGTCACTTAAAATATTATAACATCTTCCACATACAATGCAGCAACATGATGCTTGTCTGATATCCACTGCAGGCAAACCACAATCTGAACATATACATCTGTAACTAACATAGGATATATACTGTATTGTTGAATTGTATGGCGTGGTATACGTACCTGTCACTGAAGATATTATAACATACACTGCAGCCACATGATGCTTGTCTGACATCCACTGAAGGCAAACCACACTCTGAACATATAGATCTGTAACAATCATAGGATATATATTGTACATGTATTGTTAAATTATATGGCATAACATACGTACATGTCACTTAAGATACCATAGCATCTTCCACACACACTGCAGCCACATGATGCCTGTTCGATATCCACTGCAGGTACACCACACTCTGAACAAAACAGATACATGGCTGAAGTAATAGTGAGTTTACATCCCAGCTGATTTATATTACTATGACCATTTTACTGGCCATAATATATAATCCTGGTCACAGATGCAAAATCTTTCCTAGAGAGCTGCACTTCTTTCTTATATACATCATAATGACCATGACTGAGTACAATTAACTGATCCATGAACTACATGATCACATGAAAACACAAATATGACTGAGCACCTGAGCTTCCTTTGAAAATGCTCACATGACATGTTTTTATTTCTACGATTTCCTGTATTAATTAAGTTATCATAGTAAGGTAATGATGGTTTCACAAAGTTATAGTTACAGCAGTTTGTAACCATTTGGTACTATAAATAGTAACTCACATCTAACAATACGTACTCTGACTAGAATAATTGTATGCTGTAGATGCCGTAATGGTTACATGCATGCAAATTTATTGAGATGGACCTTATATAATTAACTGAATTTTAAATAATTATCATTGTTACCCATAATACAATAATGAATATATAATAATAATTATTATTATTAATACAATGATTATTACTAATGGATGAATAAAAGACTTATTCTTAGTGTTTGATATATTCTTGTTTATCATATTGTTTGTGTTTACATTGTCGTTATGGTAACCATTGACAACTCCGCTTTCATCTTCCCATTCCATGAAATCATCAGTAAAGTGATCATCTATACTGTAATCAATGGTTCGTAAAAAATGATTGGTCGGTTTAAATAAGGTTACATTTTGATGAGAGAATTGTTTAATACTTGTGTTATCATCCAATGAAAGATCAGCTGTTATGCTAACAATGTCATGTGACATTTCAGTTTCATGATGTCTTGGAAATGTGAGAACTGGATTGAATTTTGATGGCCACAATAAGGAGCTATCAGTGTGAAGAGGAGGAGCTGGTGACCACGAATACTCACTAAGCAACTTCATATTCTCTAAATTTTGCATCCATGATTTAAAAGAATGACCTGAAATACACATATAAATCATGTGTGATAATCATGTGATAGTTACCTGATGTTCCAATAGAAAGGGAATTGAGATCAGTGGTCACATGTTGGATAGAATCATCATCGATAGTGGCATGATCATTACATCTTTAACGAGACAGAAAAAATATATAACTAATTATATATAATATATTATTATTATAAACACCGAGTTGAAGTGCAGAGTAATTTTAAAATTTTATATTTTATTAAAGCATAGAGTTTTACTATTTGAATGTAGTAATTTATATATATATATATATACTTTGATTACCTTTTCTGTTTTTCACCATTCTTGCACGATGTGGAGATTAACAATAATATCAAAATAAGTACTGCCACTACACAAGTTGCTGGAGTTGAATGAAACTGTATTAAACTATCAGGTGAGGCTGGACAAAAGTCATCAGTGGAATTCATTTTCCCTCCATTACATTTTCTCCACCCTACAACCATACCCCTTATATGAATATATGTGATTATATAGTGTAAGCATAATATTATTGTATGAGAACTTATTAAATATGTTTCATTGTTTTAAAACTTAAATTCTTTCAACTTCTTTGCAGCTTTTCCTGAAGTACTTTCAGCCACCTTCTTTCTTTTGTTCTGTAAATTTAACCAAACGAAAAAAATGAAATAATTAATAAAAAAGAATTGTTTTCCATTTACAAATGTACTAACAAAATTCAGTTTCCAAAATTAATGCTCATACCAGTGAATACATGAAACAAAAGACTAGCAGCCATTACAGAATGACAATCTATATGAGAAGGTCCATGTATTTCTTACCTTTTGTCTTGCTGCATGTTCAGCGACCATATCACTAAGATCCTCTTTTTCTAATCCCTGTTCCTGTAACTTCTCCTCATACCTGAGACACACAAAGAACATTACATGTAACAGTTCACTACTAAAGTGCGAAAAGGGGTTCAGCCTCTTTTCAAATGATTAAAATCAACTGCTGGAAAAACGAGTGTTTAAACAAACGACTTCTAAAAAAGTTTAAAATCATATACATGTAAGATCAATTTAGATTGATGATGTAGTGTAAGGAAATTTATTTTATACCAAAAGCACACAAGATACTTGTATCACCAAATGCATTATCTACAGCAAGTTATGGAGGGTATTAAGACTAGAGAGAAAGAGAGAGAGAGGCAGACAGAGATAGAATCAATTTTGATAAAGAAACAAATGCTTGCCACTTCAAACGCAAGTTGGAACATGGTAAAAAAAATATCAACTTAAAATATTTTTAAATAATTATTAAAGCCTGAAAACAACTCACTTTTGTGTCATAGCCGATGAATCTAATTCTAATTCACTAGGATCAAGAGATATCTCAATACCTTCTGTAATACCACCTGCAACTACCTAATGGGGAGAGAAAGAGTGTAATACAACTATCTCTGTCAAAAGAATACGGCTTCACCTTCTTTAATCCACCAGGTACGGCCTAAAGTACAATATGATGATATTTGATTAAAATAATTTAAATATAATTATTTGCCCCACCCACCAAATTAACAATTACTTACTGCTGACATGTCATATACATGAGATGATCCCATCATAGCCCCACCCACAGAAGCCAACTTCTCTGGAAGTACTGTATATAAAGCTGGAGTCTCTCCTCTATAGTAAATATCATAAAGATATTATGATGTTATTTACAATAATTATAAATACAGAACAACTATCGAAGAGGGATGGCTCTTGCCACCTCTTTGCTCGTTCACTCACTCGCTTATTCACTTATGAATGCATTAGTTGTCAAGGACAAACTGATTTGTAGATAAGAGATGTATACACTTACCCTTGTTCCATTGCTTCCTCAATTTTTTTCTTTCTCAATTGGATCATTTCAGGTGTTTCAAGTCCAGCTGGTATGGATGTTAGACCACTCGGTGTAACTAGTCTGTGTGATATACCCAAATGTAATTATTATGAGTGGGTGTGGTTTATATAACACATGTGTACATACCCTTCCATTGGTGTCATCATGTAATTATTATGAGTGGGTGTAGTTTATATAACACATGTATACATACCCTTCCATTGGTGTCATCATGTAATTATTATGAGTGGGTGTGGTTTATATAACACATGTATACATACCCTTCCATTGGTGTCATCATGTAATTATTATGAGTGGGTGTGGTTTATATAACACATGTATACATACCCTTCCATTGGTGTCATCATTCCTGCTTGTATGTCTTCTGGTGGTTTCTCTCTTTCCTCTTCCGATTCTTCCTGCAAAATAAACATATACATTAATGTACGGGCATTAAATAGAACAACATATTGACTATAAATTATATTTAATTTCTTTAATCATTAAAAGTCACTCCATACCTCTTCTTCATCTTCATCCTCTGAGGATTCAAGCTCACCCCATAATGACTGGTCTACTTCCTCTTCACGAGGTATACCAGACCCCTAATATGATAATAATAATGTGTTGAGTGTGTGTACCAGACCCCTAATATGATAATAATAATGTGTTGAGTGTGTGTACCAGACCCCTAATATGATAATAATAATGTGTTGAGTGTATGTACCAGACCCCTAATATGATAATAATAATGTGTTCAGTGTGTGTGTACCAGACCCCTAATATTAATAATGTGTTCAGTGTGTGTACCAGACCCCTAATATGATAATAGTAATGTGTTCAGTGTGTACCAGACC
This sequence comes from Petrosia ficiformis, assembly GCA_947044365.1. Lineage (NCBI taxonomy): Eukaryota > Metazoa > Porifera > Demospongiae > Haplosclerida > Petrosiidae > Petrosia > Petrosia ficiformis. The sequence goes on along the minus strand of OX345653.1, from coordinate 796,806 downwards.
CCTAATAATAATAATGTGTTGAGTGTGTGTACCAGACCCCTAATATGATAATAATAATGTGTTGAGTGTGTGTACCAGACCCCTAATATGATAATAATAATGTGTTGAGTGTGTGTACCAGACCCCTAATATTAATAATGTGTTCAGTGTGTGTACCAGACATATATGTACAGTATATGTTTGTATACTTGTATAATAGTAAATACACACATATATTTACCTCTTGCTGAATACCAAATACATCTCCATACAAAGGTCTTCCGATCTCATCCACAGGAGGTTTACCCCATCCACCAACAAAATAGCCAAAAGAACAGCCCTATGAGAGCTAATATCATTCTATGATACACAACCTAACCAACATACCTCTGGAATTGGGGCATTAAGTCCTAGAATCTTTAAGCTTGGATATGAAGGAGGTGGGCCATATCGCTGCATCGCAATTAACCAAGGTGGTGGAAACTTTAATTTACCCTGAGGAAAATAAAATTGGAGATGTACATGTATCATAGTCACATTCTCAGACACCCATGTCAGTGGAGTCTGGGAATGAGACTACTCAGACTAAATTTATCATAGTTACATTCCCAGACGCTCAAGTGAGTGGACAGTTGAGATTGAGGTGTGTCTTACTGGTCCAATAGGCATTCCAAGAGCTATTCTGAGTTCATCAGAAAGGTCCCCAGGTTTTCGATCCTTCAGACGGGTTTCAAACTCTTTACCCTGGGCGATAGTGAGATATTTTGGAGATATAAATGTGATAATGAAGAATTTGATAGAGAATGTTGTGATTCGTAAGTGTAAGTGACATCATGAGATACATGATGTAGGAGGATTTTAAAGGTTTCTTTGGCTGACCTCATAATATAATTCTCCATGTATGGTCATGCGCGGTTTTGTCTGCCATCTAAAGAATGCATCATGGAGCTTTTGATAATCAATTGTTAGTTTTCCTAGTTTTGGTCGAACGCGTTCTCTTGTTTTCTGTTTGAGAGTTTTCTGATCTTCTTTCTCATCTACAGCCTGTCTCATCTCCATTATACCTGTAGCCTATGAAAGATAAGAGAGAGAGAGAGAGAGAGAGAGAGAGAGAGAGAGAGAGAGAGAGAGAGAGAGAGAGAGAGAGAGTGAGAGAGAGAGAGAGAAAGAGGGAGGGAGGGAGGGAAACATGAGATTACATATTCTTTATTATGTTGTATACAAAAGGTGGGAAACCAACAGTATACCAGCGCTCTTACAGTGTATTTACACTACAGAGAAGATCTGTAGATGTGTAAACACTTTTGGAACAGTGATTTGTACCATGTTATATATGATAGGTAGTCTGAACTGGTCTAGTTCGCAGTAGTATAAACAATATTGTTATTTTAGTGAGGATACTATATTGTAGTTTTAGTGAATTGTAAACAGAGGGGTCAAGTGTTAGTTAACTAAAACAAAACTAAATAAACAGAATTGTCATATTTCAACTACTGATCTTCTGTGTAATGTAAACATGCATCAACATGTGTTGCAAAAGCACTAGATATTGACATCACAATACATGCTAGCTGTAGCGAGTGGTGTACACTGGTGAGTGGTGTACATTGGTGAGTGGTGTACATTGGTGAGTGTGTACACTGGTGAGTGGTTACTGAATTACTCACTAGATGTTGTTGGCCTATATGATTGTATGACAATGATCTTTAGTTGAGCATTAATAACACGAATGAGGAGTTGAAACATTTAGTTAAACAATCATTTTAGTAATAATCAACTTTATAATTCAAATGGAGTAATGAACACACCTTTATGAACTCAGGTAAGTTAAATGGTGGTTTTTCAATTCCTCTCTTTCCTTGTAAATATTTCCTTTTAAAACACCAGTGTCTTGGAACAGGAACTGTATTTTTAGATGACTGTACATGTATGCATGAAGATAAAAGACTATAATTGGAGTTTCACTATCATTATATATATATATATACATATATACATGTACGTATATATATCTCCCGTGATTGATCAACTACTAGATATAATAGACCTGTAATATATATTATTAGTTAACTAAAAAGAATTTTAATTGTACATGTAATGAAATATTACTGATTTGACCGTACCATCACGAGTATGTGTGAACTTATTTTATAACAACACAGTAGAATATTCTTTATAAAAGAATTTTTTGGCATGAAGACTTTCTTCAGGTAATAAGTATGTATAATGATTGATTACTGAAGGCTAACATAAGCACCTCTTCATAATCAGAACTGATTCACATGATATGTCACATGACAGCGATGACACGTGTCCACAGGAGATAGAAATATAGCTACAAAGTATAATTTGTGTTAAAATGTCCCAGTATCTCAAAACATACATGTACCATAAATACTTACAAATACACACACACACAAATACATATTTGTCATTTATAAATATACCTTAAGATGAATAAGAAGTCTAGGATCATGAGCAGCTGTGTCATGCATCTCAACTAGGTCTGGTCTCTCTACTAACTGTTTTAACTGTGCTACACTCATACGATTTAGTCTACGTAGTTTCTTTTTTGATAGTTTGACTGTTCCATCATCTTGTTTAGGCTGGGTATAGAGATTAAACATATTATATTGTATTGTAAGGAATACTTACCGTTTCTTCATCTGAATCATCATCCTTCATTGCTGCTTTCTTAGCAGCCTGAGAGAGAGAGAGAGAGAGAGGAACAGAGAGAGAAACAGAGAGAGAGAGAGAGGGTAAAAATTCGAATTTTGAGAGAATACTAAAATGCTCATGGTTCTAACAGATACCATTATTGATCAAAACCACTTTGGAAACATAATAAGGACGTCATTATCTAACTCTAGAAACTGTTTCGGCACAATCTGAAATGACTGATTTTGCATTGAAAAAATCAATACCAAGGCTATAGTTCAGGGTAAAAATTCAAATTTCAAGAGAATACTAAAATGCTCACGGTTCTAACAGATAATATTATTGATCAAAACCACTTTGGAAACATAATAAGGACATCATTATCTAACTCTAGAAACAGTTTCGACCCAATCTGAAATGAATGATTTTGCAATGAAAAAATCAATACCAAGGCTATAGTTGGAGAGACAGACAAAGAAAGAGAGACAGACATTGAGACTTGTTAATGATCCTGCAATACACGAAATACTACTTAAACAAAGCCACATACTACTGTTTATGAGATGTTTGTGGAATTTGGTAGAATGCGGAAGTTATAACATAATCTGTTTAATGACTACCGACACATAGACAAACACAGTCATGTTGTCAGCATCAACATAAACACACATACACACACACATACATGTGGTTACATACAGTTATACATATGTACACAGACATATCACCTGAGCACTTTTAGCAGCCAAATTTAATGGACTCTCTCCAATTTCATCACTCTTGCTGTCTGTTAACTGAAAATGAATAGATTTGACTTAAAGAGATACAAGTACATTATAACTTCACACTTTACATGTGAAAATATTATTATAATTAGTTTTTATGAAATGTCAAAATCCATGTATTTAATTCACTGCTTCCTGAAATTTGGACATTATATAGTTCCTTTGTCCTCTCCAGTGTGACATGAGATTAACCATACAACATACGCATATTTTAACAACTAGTCATTAACAAAAGCTAATCAGAAGCCAATCTATATAATTGATTGAAATTTAAAATATTTATAGCTCGCAGGGCCATCTCCCTATGATTGCTTTCCCATGGGTTCGATATTGTTTATATATATATAATATATATACATGTGTGTGTTTGTATCACTTACACAAGTATTTGTTGTATACATAAATAGTTAAGGAAGTTGCATCATTCCAGGGAGCTTGGTCAATTAATAGGCGTGGCATGTCAATAATGTCCAAGTTTGCCATCAAAATCTCATGAATATCATTATGTAGTTCATTTAGAGTATCTTAGCAAATTTGGACATCATTCTAGCATGTAATAGAACACGCGCTTGAGCTCCATAGACAAGCAGGAAGAAAGCTGTTTGTAGCTTTACATAGAAACTAGAACTAATAGCTGTTCTAGGTACAATATGTTCCTAAAGTTCTACAAGAACATGAGAAAGTCAGCCATGATTACTGAAGGTTGGACACCACAAAGCAATCATAGGGATACATTTTTCTCTATATATACATATCTTGTTTGTTATAAAGTATAGACTGTCCTGTACATTTTAAAACTTACTTTAAAAGCTTCAAATATCTTATTGAAGTGTCTGTAGTTAGGATCAGAGGGATCAATGGATGGTTCTGTTACATATCTACATACAAAAATGTAAAATAACAACATATACAAACTAGTTATCATGTTGTGAAAATTTACAGTTTTGAGAAAGACATTGTCAATCAAAAAATTTTGATTTAAATGTTCATAATTCGATTTCTTTGTAAATGATATATATGAAATTCAGTACTTGGGAAGAGAAACTGAGACGCCATTAGGCAGGCTTTTTAGATATCAGATTTCAGTGGCTTACTGTTCGTAACAGATGAATGGAATAGTGAGTGTGTATTTGTCCTAGCTAGCGGTTCATTTTCACAAATATGGTCTCTTAATTACACACCATATGGCAAAGTACAAGATAATTAATAGTTGTGACTTATCAAACTCACTTAATCATATGTATATAGTTACATGAACAGCAGAGCTCATTAAACTCTATTACTCATCTGTATATGTCTTTGATGATATGGAAGGCTTATCAGATTATATGCAGATACTTAATAGGCATGGCTTGTCGAACTCACTCAATCGTATGTATATATGAATAATTAATGAATAGCTCATTTAACTTCCTGTATAATTGTATAATGACTTATTGGTCATATAAAATATTTAATAGGTAGCTCTTTAAACTTCCCTTAATTACGGAATGATCTGTTTTATAATAGCTAAGTGTTAGTCTTGCATAGTCAAGCCCCTCCCCTCTAAACGAGGGCTGGCTATGTGAGAGTAGCTAGGTATAGCTTATTAGGCTCACTCAATCTCTATGCCTGATTCTGGAGATGGGTCTTTACGATTCTCCTCCATTTTCTGTTGCTGTTCCAATTTTTGTTGTCGTCTTCTTTTCTTTCTTCTTTTTTTCTTCATATTTTTAGACTACATGAGAAATATTTAAAATAATGACCACACCCACAAACCTATTCCAATTCTTTCTTATATAATATAGTACCTCTTTTATTTGACCAGCATTTCCACTTTTTACATCATCACCATGTTCTTCTTCTTTTCTCACTTGATCATCTTCTTTTTCCATCTTTACAACGTGTTAATATAGTATGTAGGTGTGTCTACAGAAAGCTGAGCCACTCCCCAGTAATTTTCTAGCTAAAGCAATCAGGAGTGGTTTGTACACATTCCATGCGTAGGATGATCAGACATGCAAAAGTGTTTTTAGAGCACTTGACGGATTTACTAACTTTACTAATTCGCTAAACATTCATTTAAAAAAGTTTTGTTAAACTAACTGGCCATCGAATGGCAGCTGTTCAACGTACTCCAACACCAGTGGACATTCGAAATAGAAAGGCATTTATCGAATCGATGGAAGAAGAGTTGAAAAGAGTGCAAGAGCATTTAGATCGTAGACAATGGAGACACAGAAATGGTAGTACATCAATGATAGACCCAAATAGGAGGTCTTTAGAACATTCTGTGCAGACGCGACAGTGGAACACTTTAGCGAGGAGTAATCCAGCCTCAAGGAGAAGGATGGATGAGCAGATTATGGTTGTTGAAGAAAAAGAATTTGAGCGAGTTAGTAGTGCACAAGACAATGTTTTGAGGTCTACTACTCCAATTTGCAGTAGCTCCTGTAGTAGTAACTCCCCAACTCCAGAACCAGAAGTAATCCGAGTGAAATCCCCATTCCTTCCCTCCACCGGTTCCCTTCATCACCCTCAAAACCCATTCCTACCTCCAGTAAGAGATATGTTTCTAAGATCAAAATCGCAACGTTCACCAATACACCGTCATCAAAGATCATACCCATTTTCTTACTCTTCCTCCGTACCTGCACTGCAGCCTCCTATAATACCTTATGACGAAATCCCTTTGCTTGTGAAGGAAATGCCATTTGATTTAATGGGATCAACACTGCAGCAGCTGCCAAATTCTTCCATTCATTCTGATTATGAAGATGAAGAGAATAATGACTCTGCAAAAGAAGTCATTATGCCATCTGCTTTTGATGATTTGTATATGGAGGGAAATGGAAAAGATCAGCAGCTGGTAGACAAACAGGAGCTTGAGGAGGAAGGAGAACAGCAGGAAGAAGAGCAGGGTTTGAAGATGGAAGTTGAGTTGAACCTTGAGGAAGAACAAGTATCTCCTGGGTTACAAAAAAGTGTATTGAAACGCAAAGATTCGGATGAACTAGATGAAGGCATAGGGAAGAGTTCCCTTGCCATTCCTGAAGGACAGAAATTAGTAGAGGACAGTAATACTTTTTTTGAGTTTGGGAGAAATCAAAGAACGCAATCACTGATAGTAGAGAAGGCACAAGCAGATCAGCAACTACTACAAACTATGAGAGAACAGTTAAGAAAGAAGAATGAAGAAGTCGCAGTACAGCAGGAAAGGATGCATATGGAATTGAAATTAAGAGAGGAGCGAATCAAGAAACTTAGCAGACAAAATGCTCGTTTAGAAAGGGAGAAGTGGGATTTGTTAAAGAAGGCACGAGAAGCGACAGAGCGATCAATGAATTTAAAAACCAAGATGGATCTTCAAGACGTACAATTGAGATCATCTACTACAGAGTTGGATAGAATGAACAATGAGTTATCCTCCGTAAAAAGTGCCAACAACAGTCTCAGGCTAATGATAAGAGATTTGAAAACTAAAATACATACAACAAATCGAGCTTCGCAAACTGAGATATCTTTATCTGCTACAAAAACAGATGCTGAGACTCAAACAGAAAACGGCTATGGAGGACATTATTCAGAATTCAGGGTTTCTCAAGATTGGACCGATCGTCTGAGTGTTACATCGTCACAATTTGATAGCCGAGACGTGACTCCCGTACCTCATCTGGAGAGACACGGAAGAGAAAGAAGAAGTATGAAGAGATTGTTGAATAAGTTTAGAAGAACGAGAAGTACCGGAAAACATCATAGTGTTACAACCATAGCAAAAACATCTACAGCCAGTCTAGGTAAGTATGGTATTATAACTCATAGCATTATATATTATTATAGTTATGATAGTTCTTGTCAAATTTTATTAATTAATTCTGGTGGACAGAATTTTATGTTTTTTATGGCTGTTAAATTGATGCTGTTGTGATATTTATAGCATGTTATGAAACGCCATCATTAAGAGATTAACTGCTGAAGAATATCGTAAATATATTAATAAAATATCAAATATACTAATTATTGTTTAGTAAATATTGTTATATTTTAAATTATACATTTTTGTCGTTGTTATGGTAATCAAACTTAGTTTCACAATAAGCATATTTCTGAGCCTGACAATGTATATAGCATGACAGGTAACTAGTATTTGAAAGTGTTCATACAATAAAGTGTTTTGTGTCAGCAAACAATACTGATAGTAATATACAGTATAATAATTATTATAAGTTATAACAAAAATTATGATAGTTGCATGAATTGAAACATGCTGAGTGAGTATTGTAAATTGTGTGGTAACAAGAGTATATGTAAATACAGTTGAGTTTGCTAGATAGCTCAATACAGTTGAGTGAGCTAGATAGCTCAATACAGTTGAGTGAGCTATAAGTATTATATCATTACTAGTATGATAGCTCAATACAGTTGAGTGTGCTATAAGTATTATATCATTACTAGTATGATAGCTCAATACAGTTGAGTGAGCTATAAGTATTATATCATTACTAGTATGATAGCTCAATACAGTTGAGTGAGCTATAAGTATTATATCATTACTAGTATGATAGCTCAATACAATTGAGTGAGCTATAAGTATTGTCATTACTAGTATGATAGCTCAATACAGTTGAGTGTGCTATAAGTATTGTCATTACTAGTATGATAGCTCAATACAGTTGAGTGTGCTATAAGTATTGTCATTACTAGTATGATAGCTCAATACAGTTGAGTGTGCTATAAGTATTGTCATTACTAGTATGATAGCTCAATACAGTTGAGTGTGCTATAAGTATTATGTCATTACTAGTATGATAGCTCAATACAGTTGAGTGTGCTATAAGTATTATATCATTACTAGTATGATAGCTCAATACAATTGAGTGAGCTATAAGTATTGTCATTACTAGTATGATAGCTCAATACAATTGAGTGTGCTATAAGTATTATATCATTACTAGTATGATAGCTCAATACAGTTGAGTGAGCTATAAGTATTGTCATTACTAGTATGATAGCTCAATACAATTGAGTGAGCTATAAGTATTATATCATTACTAGTATGATAGCTCAATACAATTGAGTGAGCTATAAGTATTGTCATTACTAGTATGATAGCTCAATACAGTTGAGTGTGCTATAAGTATTATATCATTACTAGTATGATAGCTCAATACAGTTGAGTGAGCTATAAGTATTATATCATTACTAGTATGATAGCTCAATACAGTTGAGTGAGCTATAAGTATTGTCATTACTAGTATGATAGCTCAATACAGTTGAGTGTGCTATAAGTATTGTCATTACTAGTATGATAGCTCAATACAGTTGAGTGTGCTATAAGTATTATGTCATTACTAGTATGATAGCTCAATACAGTTGAGTGATTCAATATAATATTAGTATACGCAAATGCATTGAGCTATCATACTAGTAATGATATAATATGTATACCACACTCTACATAGCTGGAAAGACAGTATTATCAACAATTTTAATTAGAATATCATACCATAACAATTATTTTCACTACTGAATCTGGCAAGTGGGAACAAGAGTGTAATTATGATATTACTATATTTATGAAGTGCATAACTAATTTTATCATCACAGTATGGTGAGATTAGTATTATCATAGCTGTTTAGTTATCTTAAAATGTGATTTTAAGATGGGATACAAGATATCTGGAATTTAAATTATATAGTTTGTTTACAATATATAGTATAGTCAAAGTGAGGTCAGTGCACACACACATACATACACATACATATATGCACACACAGTCACACACACATACATACATACATACATACATACATACATACATACATACATACATACATACATACATACATATATACATACATACAGACAGGCAGACACACAAATAACCTGCATATCTCATGAATTGTACATATTCTTTGCATACCTTCAAACCTAATGAGTAATGACTGATAATTATGAGATAAAAGATTCAAACAATGGTAGCTTGTAATCAGCACTGGTACTTACCAAGTGTTATAACATGACTGACTCTAATAATTAGGCATAGTCTGTTCACATACACGATGAACTCAAAATTATGATTTGATGACCTTATATGTACTATAGTGTATAGTTTAATATCATAAGATTGATACATGATTATACTGTAACTCAATAATGAAGCAATGGATTGAAATCTAAAATACACAAAAAAGAACAGGAAGAATAAGTATATGAAAATCATAAAGGTAAAAAGATTGTTGGTCATTCCAAACTAAAGTTATGGCGAGGTCAAGGTGAACATGAATAACCTTTAGTATACATTCTTTACACTTAATAGTTAACATAGCTACATAACTATATATCTATATGTAGTATGTTTATGTTCTATTTGTCATATTACCTTCATAACTATGACTAAAATATCACTAGTACATATACATACATGTACATGTACAGTGTGTAGGTATGTACATGTACATATATGGATACATGTACAGTGAATATGTATGTACATGTACAGTGAGTATGTATGTACATGTACATGTACAGGGAGTATGTATGTACATGTACATGTATATATACAAGGAGTATGTATGTACATGTACATATACATGTACAGTGAGTATGTGTGTACATGTACATGTAAAGTGAGTCTGTATGTACATGTACATGTATAAGGAGTATGTATGTACATGTACATATATATGTACAGTGAGTATGTGTGTACATGTACATGTAAAGTGAGTCTGTATGTACATGTACATGCATACAGTGAGTATATATCATATACGTATCATGTATATCTACTTGTATACCTAATATATTATTCATTACTATAGTTTGCTTAGAATATGAAATTTTTCAGTTTGACCTACAGACATAACGTGTTGCTGTTCATACATAACCAATATCAAATTTCAAGTGTAAATATATTCATTATCCTAACCTATGTATCTAGGACTACATGTATATAATTATGTAGTTAACACACCTTGAGAAAATACACATTGGTACTTAATTATGAGTAAATCTACTAAGAGATTATTTGTAGACAAGTACAAATTGGTACTAATTACGAGTATCTTTATGGATTTACATGTACATATACAAGTAGATGAATCATGTACATGTACCAGTACAAGTAGTTACGTGTACATGTACAAGTAGATGAATCATGTACATGTACAAGTACAAGTAGTTACGTGTACATGTACAAGTAGATGAATCAAGTACATGTACGAGTAAAAGTATCTTTATAGATTACATGTACATGTACAAGTAGATGAATCAAGTACATGTACAAGTAGATGTATAGATGAGTCATACAGGTATATGATAAGTACATGTTCATGTCATATTTTAGTGCAATTGTTCATTGAAATATCAAATGTACTTGTCTCCAGTGGTAATTCAACTAACAAGATAAAGTACATGTGCTTTGATAATGTACTTATGTACAAGTATTTGGTCCATATAGCACTGATCCTTTTTTAATTTCACAGATAATCTTCAACTAAGCCAGTCATCGCTCACTTCTCCTGTTACCCTATCAAGATCTAGTGTGAGTGTTACTTCGAATCGGATCTCAGTTAACAACATCCAAGAGACTGTAGATCCTCGACAAGTACTAGAAGAGTTTAAAACTGTCCCATTTGCACAATGGAATACAAGAGCTCTTGTGGCTTGGATGGAAGTGGTTGTAGGTATGTGGAGAGAGGGAGAGAGAGAGAGGTGGGGGGAGGAGGTAATGTGGTTGTAGGTATGTGGAGAGAGGGAGGTAGGGAGGTAGGGAGGTAGAATGGATGGATGGATGTGGGTTTAGGAGGTATGTGGAGAGATGGAGGTAGGGAGGTAGAATGAATGGATGGATGAATGTGGTTGTAGGAGGTATGTAGAGAGAGGGAAAGATAGAAAGATAGGAAGGTAGGATGGATGGATGGATGGATGGAAGGATGGATGGATGGATGGATAGATAGATAGATAGATAGATAGATAAGAGAATTTATAAATATAATTTTAAGACATTGTATGTCTAGAAGAAAGGAAATGAATGAATAGTAAAGTGGGAGCTGTTATCACATTGTATAATTGTTTAACTCAATGATCCAGAAACTAATTAGTTATGTACAGTCTAAATAGGAAATCACTGTTCAGTACATGAGATAACATTACTGTAGGAAATCATTGTTGAGCACATGAGGTAATAATACTGTTACCTCACATGAATTATTAATTGTGTTACTAACTTTGTTTTTCAAAAGTAATTAGAATTTTATTCGTAAAGACAGTTTCAGGCCATAGGGGTTCTTGAGCTGGTACAGACTGAAATATTCGCTGTAATAAAGTTTAGTATTATAAATAAAGCTACTTAACAATAGAATAGTAATGTTAATAAGAGATCTAGCTAGCTGTACTAATAATTGATTGAGCATTGAGAGGCTATATATTCAATAGAAATTGATCTTTATTAATTTTTATGAGTGTAAGTAAAGCTCCTTTTATATAGTAAGGTATTTTGACTTTTAGTTAACTAAACTATAACTAAATTACAAGTCTACTGTAATAACTATAATTAACTAAATTTGGCAAAATAAAGCAGTTTAGTTTACTAAAACCCTTTTAGTTTGTCAATTCGGTAACACAAATTTTGAGAAACTACTCATACTATAACTACATCTAAAGTTGTCATTAAACACATTATTGTACATAAATACTTCATAGATGTATTACTACTAACTGGTATTCTCACTATGTGCTGCCACACAAACAAACAGTACGACTCATAGCTTTGGAATTCACTTTGAACTATATAATGCTTCATGAATATCATTATTATAATTGTATTTAATTTCAACAAGGATGTGAGTGAGGTAGACAAAGGCTACATTATAGTCTTTAGAGAGTAGTAATTTTTACCTGTGTAATCTATTAGTGGACTTACTATAGGTAGTTATAGTGATGCGTATACTTGTGTATGCGTGTGTGTGTGTGTACAAATCTCATTAGAAATGTATAATAGATCTTCCATTAGGATATTCCAAATTACTAATAATTATTAAATACTTTTGTTTTCCTTCTCCTCGTCTTCTCTTCCTCTGTCTTAATCAGGTATGCCTCAGTATATTGGTACAGTACGTCAACATGTCACATCAGGTCATGCTATGCTAGCTCTCAATAATTCTGATTTAGAGAAGAGACTGGGTATTCCAAATCTGTTTCATCGTCGCAGACTTCGTTTAACTATTGAAGAATTTCGAAATCATTCACCAGGGTAAGTTAATCTATAAAGACGATTATGCAACTATGGTTACTAAAAATAAGCTCACTACAAGCCTTGGGTATCATAAACATTGCCAATAATTTAACAACAAGTGTTACTATAAATAGATGATAGTACAGTAGTCTACTGTTACTATAAATAGATGATAGTACAGTAGTCTACTGTTACTATATATGATAGTACAGTAGTCTACTGTTACTATAAATAGATGATAGTACAGTAGTCTACTGTTACTTTAAATACCGGTAGCTAATATGTATATGACTATTGTTACTATTAATAGCTAATCTATAGATAAGACTATTGTTACTATAAACAGCTATTGTTACTATTAATAGCTAATGCATAGATAAGACTATTGTTACTATAAACAGCTATTGTTACTATTAATAGCTAATGCATAGATAAGACTATTGTTACTATAAACAGCTATTGTTACTATTAATAGCTAATCCATAGATAAGGCTACTGTTACTATAAACAGCTATTGTTACTATTAATAGCTAATCCATAGATAAGGCTACTGTTACTATAAATAGCTAATCCATAGATAAGGCTACTGTTACTATAAATAGCTAATCCATAGATAAGGCTACTGTTACTATAAATAGCTAATCCATAGATAAGGCTACTGTTACTATAAATAGCTAATGCATAGATAAGGCTGCTGTTACTATAAATAGCTAATTCACTATTGTTACTATAAAGCTAATGCATAGTGAGATCGTTGTTTGTTCACTAATTAGTAGAAAATGCTCAGCAATCAATATAATTATGTTTTCTTTGAAATTTAATTATTGATATGTATGTATGTGTGTATATGTTTGTATGTATGTATGTATGTATGTATGTATGTATGTATTTATGTATATATGTATGTATGTATGTATGTATGTTGTATGTATGTATGTATGTGTATATGTATGTACATATTTAATATATACATGAAAGATGTAATTTTACCTTAGCCTATGATAGGAATGTCAATTTATGGACATCCAATGACTATCAATATCATTCTACTACTAATAAATATGTACTAACATAATTACGATAGTATGTTACATGTACAAATTGATTACAAAAGAAATCTCTTATTACAAAATTGTCTGTATCTCAATGAATATCTATCATATGAATCCACTCATCAATCCATGTATCCATTCTACCATCCATTCTACCATCCATCTATTCTACAATCCATTCATTCATTCACCAATCTGTTCTACCATCCATCCATTCTACCATCCATCAATTCTACCATCCATCTATTCTACAATCCATCTATTCTACCATCCATCTATTCTACAATCCATTCATTCATTCGCCAATCTATTTTAACATCCATCCATTCTCCCATTCATCTATCCTCTCAGATTTCCACATCCTCAAGCAGCCGATATAAATCATAACTGGGTAGCATATACATGGGCCATTGATTGTGGTCTGCCTCACCTTTCTGCCGCCTTATATAATTGCATGATAGATGGAAAAGTGCTAAATTCACTTACAAGAGATGATTTGAAGAAGTATTTCAAGGTATGTAACTACATGTATGTATATATGATATGGTATAACATCATGGGTGGGGTAGTGTTAAATTAACAATCTCCTTTTGATGTTGTGTATGAATATTATTATAATATGTATACACTCAATTATTGTCGATGAATTTAATTAGCTTTTGTTACACGATCAGGAATTTAATCCTGGCTACCAACTTTGAAGGGTCAAAACCTTTTTAATATTCTATTGTCAGTAATAATGCTTCACATTTTTCAAATTAGTACACTTTATTCTTATCAATATCTCGTATTACCTCTGGCTTTCTTTCTCTGCTTTGTCTATCTCTTCTGTATCTCTTCTGTATCTCTTCTGTTTGTCTCTGTGTCTATTCCTCAGCTTTTCGTCTTTTTAAAGATGATAACATGTTATATTTATGATTGATAATTCTTTATACAGGTTTCAAAGAAAGTTGAACAGCTCAGTTTTCTTTCTGGGGTTGAGTTACTACGAATGCATGATTATCAAAGAGAAGCCATTATAGTGCATCGTCAAACAACAAATAATGCATTATATTGGACAAATCGTGATGTCTGTGAATGGTTAAAAAAGATTGGCTTGGAGGTATTGTGTTCAATAGTCTATACATATACAGTACTATACACTACAGTATACTATACTATATTGTACTATACAGTACTGTCCAGTACTATACAATACAGTATAGTATAATACAGTATACAGTACCCTACACTACAGTATACTATACTATATAGTACTATACAGTACTGTCCAGTACTATACAATACAGTATAATATACTACAGTATACAGTACTATACACTACAGTATAGTATATAGTACTATACAATACTGTCCAGTACTATACATAATTTAATTTAGATAATGATGACATAAGCTCACATGATGATTCATCTTACTTTGAAATATTGTTGCCATGGTATTGACTTGAAAATGTTTTAGCTAAAACATTGTGTTACGTACAATAATTAAGAAATTGACACTATTCTTAAAATATGTTTGGTCAATGAATATTCCACGACTGACCTGCAGCTGTTGAAACATTGCTGTGTTAAAAAGTTTGTAGAGTGAATGAATATACTTGAAATAACTCATATGATAACTGAAGTGCTGCAGGTATGCACTCCTTCGATCCTCCTTTCCTGATCAGGCAAAGAGGAAACAAGAGGAGCTCTCCTTATAATTATTATATGTAAAGGAGAGACACATGTCCAGAAAAAGGTTTTGTGGATATTCGACTAGTGAATCTAGCTTAAGTAGAGAGACACACAGCTGAATTTGCCTGACCTAAGTAGTAGACATTGTCTATGAAATGCTCTTTCTCAACCTGGCTCCAGTAGCTCAGATGATAGAGCATCTGACTAGTAATCAGAATGTCCTGGGTTCGAACCCCAACTGGTCCAGATATTATTTCTGAACATGTGTCTCTCTCCATCAATCAATTTCAATAATTCATATTATAGTTTAGATTTGGGAATAGAAATATATATTGTCAATATGTGATTCATGAACCAAATTGATCATGTTCGTGTACATGTTTACAAGTTTCCCGAAAATTAATAGTAATAAAAAGTCTGTTCTAATTTAACTGATCACATAGTGTTAGTACTTTGATCATATTCTCATTATGGAAGGTATCTAGTCATATGATATTAGTAATTTAGTTTTTAATATTTCAAAAGAAATTGTTTAAGCGACATTGAACAACATTTAAGAGTGAGAGACAGAGAGAGAGAGAGAGGGAGGGAGCTATTGGATACATACATACATCAGCTAATGGTACATATATGATCTAATGGATACATACATACATCAGCTAATGGTACATATATGATCTAATGGATACATACATGCATCAGCTAATGGTACATATACAATGTATGATCTAATGGATACATACATACATAAGCTAATGAATACATACATACATCAGCTAATGGTACATATATGATCTAATGGATACATACATACATCAGCTAATGGTACATATATGATCTAATAGATACATACATACATCAGCTAATGGTACATATGTGATCTAATGGATACATACATACATCAGCTAATGGTACATATATGATCTAATGGATACATACATACATCAGTTAATGGTCTATACATCAGCTAATGATACATACATTGGTTTATTGGACAATGAGAGAGTTGACCAGAATTCGGATTGATTTATCAAGCTAAGAGACCCACAATGCATTCAAACTTCCTTCCTTCATCAATTCATTCAGGTATATGCAGACAATGTGATTGCTAGTGGAGTTCATGGAGCTTTGTTATTTTTAGAACGTGGAAACTTCACAAGTGAACATTTAGCCTATATTGCACAGATACCAACTAAATCACCTTTGAGAAAACATCTTGCCACTCAGTTAGCTAAACTATTTTCAAATGAAGAAATTACTAGGTTAGTTATGTGTATACTGTTCGTCTGTCATTCTCAATCTAATGTGTATTTACCAATCAAAGAACGATATCTGTCCATCTATTCAAAATCTATCTATCCACTCCATTAATTTATTCTCCAGTATCCCTGATGAAGATCTAGAGCAGTCACAGCAAGAACCTATCCCTCCATCAACTCTTTCACAACCATTAGCCATTCCTCCCCCTCCAAATAATGGTTCACCTCATCCTGTAAGACATATGACCTTACCTCATGCCACTTCAAATCCTGATGTCTCTGATAATGAATCTCACCCAATTGAAAGGAGTATTCGAGATAGAATGAGCCTGCGAGTAAGCTTTCATATGTGTATTAAATAAGAAGATTTATACATAATATATAACTACATACATGTATACAAGACATCTGTATGCACATGTACCTATAACATACATACATAAGTACATACATATATATATATACATAAAGACGTACATACAGAAATACATACAAACATACATACATACATATTTACATACATACGTACATACATATACATACATACAAACACACATACATACGTACATCAACAAAATAATTACCCATTAGATATACATACCTACATACCTATAACATACCTATAACATACCTACATACTTACACAAGTACAGCAATTTGTTTTAACTCTGAAAGACAAGGATAAAGTATTATAAAAATTTATTCCAAGTATACTCAACAATAAACTATTGTTGGAGTAATTATGTATGTATGTATGTATGTATGTATGTATGTATGTATGTATGTATGTATTGTATGTATGTATGTATGTATGTATATAAGTTGTATGTATATATGTATGTATATATGTATGTATGTATGTATGTACGTATGTATGTATGTATGTATGTATGTATGTATGTAAGTTGTATGTATATGTGTATGTATATATGTATATATGTGTGTATGTATGTACATGTATATATGTATGTATGTATGTATGTATATATGTGTGTATGTATGTATGTATGTATGTATATATGTATATATGTATGTACATATGTCTGTATGTATGTATGTATGTATGTAAGTACATGTATATATGTATGTATATATGTATGTATGTATGTATATGTGTATGTATGTATGTATGTATGTATGTATGTATGTATATATGTATGTATGTATGTATGTATGTATGTATATATGTATGTATGTATGTATGTATGTATGTATGTATGTATGTATGTATGTATGTATGTATGTATGTATGTATGTAATTATGTATGATTATTATGTAGGAATCTATGTTGAGATCTGTAATACAACAAGAAAGGAGTAGACCAAGACGACCTCTTAGTAAAATAACCAGTACCACAACAGTGTGACAATCATGTGACAATCACATGATAGTCATATACATAATATAGGAATCAATTAATCACCAGTCCACACAAAAAACAAAATAAATTTGCAGATTTTAATATAGCATGTTAATCATCTGTCAGGAAATCACAAAACTGATCATTCATTTGTTTGTTATAAATAACAGTTCACGAATAATAAATAAAATATATTATTTGTAATTATTATGATGTCATGTAGATATATCCAGATTAATGAGTTATTTGAAATATTATGTATAATTATTATTTATGATATATTGTTTATTGTCATGTTATAATTAGTAATTTATATTCTGTTGTATATTATGTATACCTTGTTTGGATATCATATAGTTATATATTTATGTTATCAGATTCATATATGATATATAATACATACTTTCCTTGCATAATTTAAATATATTACCAAAGTCAATTGATTATTGATCTGTCCTTCATTACACTTTTAAACTTCCAGGAATGAAACTGGAGAAAGTGTGTTTTGTTATACACAAATAGCCAACATTACCATAGCAACCATTCACAATTCCTATAACAAATCTCAATGACTCGAGTATTATTCAAAATACGTGCAGTGAGGAGTAATACCTTTATCTCAAGGATATTATGTGTAAATAATATTATGCATAGTACATGTGTACATGTACACATCACTGTACATATCGATCACATGTACATGTACACATACACTGGTACTGCTGTACACGTACATATACACTGTACATGCACACTTACACTGTACATGTACACATACAGTACTGTACATGTACGTACATATACACTGTACATGTACACATACACTGTACATGTACACATACACTGTACATGTACACATACACTGTACATATCGATCACATGTACACATACATTGTACATGTACACATGCACTGTACATATCGATCATATGTACATGTACACATACACTGTACATGTACACATACATGTACATATATATCACATGTACATGTACACATATCGTACATGTACACATACACTCTACATGTACATATATATCACATGTACATGTACACATATCGTACATGTACACATACACTCTACATGTACATATATATCACATGTACATGTACACATATCATACATGTACACATACACTCTACATGTACATATATATCACATGTACATGTACACATATCATACATGTACACATACACTCTATATATCACATGTGCATGTACACATATCATACATGTACACATACACTCTACATGTACATACATGTACACATACACTCTACATGTACATATATATCACATGTACATGTACACATATCATACATGTACACATACATTCTACATGTACCCAATCATACAGTACACATAAACTCTACATGTACATATATATCACATGTATATCTTATTATAGTTATGTGATGAATTATAAGACCATAATCTTGTTTTACATTGTATCTTGTAGTAGTCTCATAGTCTCTTGTGTATTGTGTAACCTATTAATTAGTCTTGTCATACATAGTCAATAAGTCTACTTACTGAGTATAAATACTACTGTCATTAGATTCAAAAGAGTTCAGATTTTAAAAGAAACTGCTAAGATAACACTACAGTTAGATTCCTGAATAATTGTTAAATGTTGCAATTGAGTTTAATGTTGGCATAATATATACAAAATATTATGTTAATTAATTAATAATCATAATTATTCACACAACAAATTTGTGAAAGGACTTGTTATCATTACAACTACAGAAGAAAAATGATTTTTTATGAAATTTAAATATCAACTATTTTCTTTGTTTTCTTGCTGTTTTCGGTTCTTGTTGGGTCTATACAGTTAATGGCCGGTACTGCTGCCAATATTGTCTTTTGTATAGCTACAATATCTCTCTCTCTCTCTTCAACTTCTTCAGCTGGTGTCCATGAGCGATCATACTCCATACGATAAGATCCAAGGAATGTATTTGGAGGTTTACCACCCCATTCCTATTTGAAATATAAATATACATCTTTAAACTTCACAAACATGTAATTAGATTATAGCAATTGTGATAGTTAGTTAATTTTGAAATACCATCACATTTTTTTATGGTCAATGAGAATTTAATTAACTGAAACAGTTGGCCAAGTGTGAAATTAGCGAACAATTAACACACACTACACACACACACACGCACACACCTGTGGAGATAACATTGAGAAAAAGGTGGTACCATCTTTTTTCTCATAAAGATGGTAAGTCTTTCCAGGAACTTTCACAAAATTACAAGCTGCATGATGTAACTGAGTATCTCGTTTAGCCGACTGAAGAATTTGTTGAGCCTATTAAAAATAAAATGTTTTATATATAAATGACACTGGAAGTCATATTGGTGAGTATAATGGACCATTGTCCACTAGATTATTGCTAACTATAATTCTCATTATTACATACTTGTTGCTGTAGATGCCTTATTTGGTCAACAATAACTTGTAATTTTCCAGAAGTGGTTGCTTGTACAAAATGGTCAGCATGTTGTACCTAATATATAAAGATGTGGCTAATTCAATGGTAGCCATCCATCTATCAATAATAAATACATACATGTACATACATACCTCTTGTGCTAATGATACTAAGTCATAAGGACTGTAGTGTTTATATACACTCCTTGGATCAACCAGTTGTTGAGAGATTCCGGCATCACGTGGTACAACCAAGTCAGAGCCTATTAGAAATATATGTGTTTGAATGATTATATAATTATATATACATATACATATGATGATCTCTTCTTACCACTTAGTATCTTCTCTGTTGAACTATTGAAAGGAAAAACCTCTTTACATTCTTCTTCAGCCATTAATTAACACACCTACTATTATTCATAAAAAATGGCTTCTCTTAAGGTATTACATAAGATTAGTAAATATTGCTGGCAACTTTTTCTTTCCTCTTGCAGATAAATAGTGTAGCATTAACAGGAGATAAAAATGATTCCCACTTGTGGATAAAGAGGGTAAGCAGATGGGTAGGTGGGGCTCAGTGATCAAACATTATCTCTTTGTTTCTTCTTAGACTGCAGCTAGAGCTCACCTCAGAGCTGCAGGTTTCAAGGTAATTTAATAATTTTTGAACCATTTTTGATCCCCAAGTGGAGGTCTTAATCTTGGATCTTCTATTCATATAAAATATAATTAAGTATGCAGAAATTAATTATAAACAACACATTTTCATTTCAGTACAAATGTTTATTTTTGCACTCCACGATTTTCTCTGACGACATTAATTTTATAAATAATTGTGCCCATATATCCCTTGTATTCTGGCAAAGATCTCAAGTGAGGTTGTATGAATACTGCATTGTATTTATGTTTACCACAGTCTAAAATAGTATTACCATGTGACTAACTCATTTATAAAGGGATATTTTCATCCAATTGCTAATATCTCCACTATACATAGCTTTAAAAACATATTCTCAAACTATGTGTGTACATCTATAATTCTGCAGGAAGAGGATTTCATTAAACCAGTAATCACAGTGGTTCTTCCCTTCAGTAATGCACTACCTTGTAATAATCACTTCCAGTAAGTTTGAACAAGATATCAGATACTTATACAATTACATAAAATGTGCTGAGTTTTGAGTTAGTACTAATTAACAATGTTTTACATCCATATCATCATTATAGCCGTGGTGTCTTAGGAATAGAAAATTTGATATGGTATTTGGAAGTGACCACACTTATGTAGCTAGTTCTATTAGTCTTGATGCTATATATATATATATATATATATATATATATATATATAGAATGTTTGTTAGACTTTAACACTGCAAAATCTTACTTACTTCCTTTTGATAATATCCCATATCCACTCAATTTCAGAGTTCTAGGTGACATCATTGTCAAAGAGATAGAGAAACAAGGAGGTGCATAATTATATGATAAAATACCTTTACTTTAAATATATAATCATTACATTACAGCCAAACCTGTAATCTGTATGACTCCTGTAGTCAGTGATGGAGTAACAAATGTTAGTGGACAAATGTAATACGTTTTAATTGATTCAGTCTTTCCTCTTAAGGGCTCATACGGTATGAAGTACTCTCTCATCTCAAGAGATTGGGTTGCTGATTGTGTGGAGATAATGCATGAGGCTTATTTTGGTGTGAGTAAAAATAATAATAATAATACTTGTTACAGATTGATGGATGGACTCCAGATAAGATTGACTGGTCTTTTGTACATTGAGTATGAAACATTTATTCAGTGTACAAATGCATAAGTATGATAAAAGTGTCATATAAAGTGTTAGTTTGGTGAAGTATCATACAAACATAATTATTATGAAGAAAACATTCTACTTTTATTATTATATCATAGGATGCCATTATTTCATTAGGAGGATGTGATAAGACAGGTATTATCACTCTTTCAAAATACCATTCTATTTTTTATATATTTCTATTAGTACCTGGAGTGGTTATGCCTATTGCTCGTCTTGATGCTGTGGGAGTGAGCCTGTATGGAGGTACTATCCTCCCAGGGCGCTGTGAGGGAAGGGAGGATAAATGGGATGCTCAAACTGTCATGGAGGTTGGGCAATATCCTACAATATCCTGTGAAGAATACTGTTATAAAAGAAAATACTTTGTATTACATATTTGTATGTATGTATGTATGTATGAATGTATGTATGTATGTATGTATGTATGTATGTATGTATGTATGTATGTATGTATGTATGTATGTACGTATGTATCAACAGGCTATTGGGTCATATGGAGCTGGATTAATTGATATTGAAGAATTACATAAAATAGAATGTTTTGCTCTTCCTGGATCTGGATCATGTGGTAAACATAATTATATCATCTATTAATAGTAACAATGATTATATCATCTATTAATAGTAACAATGATTACATCATCTATTAATAGTAACAATGATTATTGTTGCTATTAATAGTAAATTAGTGACAATTGATACTATATATAGTACATTATCACCTATTAACAGTAGCAATAACAATCATTGTTACTATTAATAGTAACAATAACAATCATTGTTACTATTAATAGTAACAATAACAATCATTGTTACTATTAATAGTAAGAACAACAATTATTGTTACTATTAATAGTAACAATAACAATCATTGTTACTATTAATAGTAAGAACAACAATTATTGTTACTATTAATTATTATTGTTAGTATTAAAAGTAACAATGACAATTATTGTTACTATTAATAGTAACACTGACAATTATTGTTACTATTAATAGTAACAATGACTGTCACTATTAATAGCAACAATGACAATGACTGTCACTATTAATAGTAACAATGACAATTATTGTTACTATTTATAGTAGCAATGACAATTATTGTTACTATTAATAGTAATAATTACATTTCTGTATACATATTTAGAATTAATTATCACATCGTATAATTCACAGGTGGTATGTTTACTGCAAATACTATGAGTTCTGCAATAGAGGCATTGGGAATGGCTCCTCCAGGTATTATCCACCCTGGTCTCATTCCTATACTGTCTTAATATTCCAGTGCAATCATCAAGGAAGTCTGGGAATGAGACTACAAGTTTTTACGCTCAGACTCATTAATATTCTAAATTATAGGGACATGCTCCAGTCCAGCTGTAACTGAAGATAATCATGTTACTAATGAGAAATGCACACAATGTGTTCAGTTAGTTGATTGTGTGTTGAAACTGCTAACAAATAAAACATCAGCAAGACAGATCATGACCAAGAAGGTAAACATCCATTTACATTATAAATTATATTCATTCATCCATTCCCCCACCTATCCATGCATTCATCCATCATCCATTCATTCATCATCTATCCATTTATTCCCCACCTATCCATCCATCCATCCATACATCCATCCATCCATCTATCTATCCATCCATCCATTCATCCATTCATCCATTCATCATCCATACCTATTTATAAAATACAATAATCTTTAGGCATTTGAAAATGCTATCACTGTAATATATGCTCTTGGTGGCTCAACTAATGGCATCTTACATCTACTGGCACTTGCAAAGGAGTGAGACCCTTTTAATTATTATAAGAATATGTTCTATTGAATTAAATATTCAGAGCGAGTGTGGATCTCAACATTGAAGATTTTAATGTCATTAGTGATAGGACCCCTCTACTTGCTAATTTGAAACCTCATGGAAAAGTATGGATACTAATCAACTGACCTTTGACCTTTAATATTTCATATCCTATAGTATCATATGTCTGATCTACATCTCATTGGGGGACTACCTGTTAGTAATTACCATGTCATATAGTAGTTTGTGTATTAATAAATTGTTTATTACAGGTACTAATGAAAGAGTTGTTAGACAAAGGTTTAATTCATGGGGATTGTCTGACTGTTACTGGGGCAACAGTGTCGGAAAATCTAAAAAACATTCCTCGTATAACAGATCTTAATCAAGTTAATGACTATTGTTATAATTATTATTAATCTCATTAATCCAATAATAGGATGTACTACGACCATTTGCAAACCCTCTGGCTCCTCCAGGACAGCATATAATAATCTTGAAGGTATGAAGATATGTAGGTGATATTACAATTTGTAAAATCTGTTCACGATGACCTCAAAATCACGATGGGATGATGTAATATAATGTATAGTTTAATGTCATAAGATTATACTGTAACTCAATAATGAAGCAATGGATAGAAATGTGACATACACAAAAAGAACGGGAAGGATAGTTATATGAAAATGGTGCAGGTAAAAAGATTGTTGGTCATTTGAAACTAAAGTTATGAACATTTTTCTGATGTCAAAGACAACGTGAATGACCTTTAATATCATGTTGTAAAATGAGAGTTATATTAGGGATACTTGAAAACTATTTTCTCTTCATTTAATACTATAAACATTTCTACCTGCAGGGCTCTTTAGCACCAGATAGTGGTGTATTGAAATTGAGTGGAAAGAAATTTGACAAGCCTTTCAGTGGACCAGTATGTAAATTAATCTATTGATGTACATAATTTTTATTAATTATCTCATAGGCTCGTGTGTTTGATGGAGAAAATAAAGCATATGATGCCATTATGTCTGGACAGGTAATGAATATATAATACTAACTTGATGAATGTCGTATAAACCACATCCATTTCAGATTAATCCTGGTGATGTGATTATTATAAGATACGAAGGACCAAAAGGAAGGTATGTACATGTATATAATTAGAATTATGTATTAATAAGATTTGATCTGTTATGTTGTTATATATGAAATCATATATACATTATATGTATGTATACAACGTACATACATACATACATATATACATACATACATACATATATACATATATACATAATACACACATACATACATATATACATACATACATATATACATACATATGTTTGTAGTATGTACACATACATATGCACATAGATATTATGTATTACAATAATTATGTACATCTCTATACATGCATGTAATTATTGCTACACCCATATACAGTCCCGGAATGCCTGAGATGCTTAGTCCAGGAGCTGCATTAGTGGGAGCAGGATTAGGTAAAACTGTTGCCTTGGTAACAGATGGACGATTTAGTGGTGCTTCTCATGGTATGTAGATGTAGCATCTAGTTTAACTGGTTTTCATAACCTGTTTATCTGATAGGGATAATGATAGGACATGTTACTCCTGAAGCATTTGAAGGAGGTCCTATAGCTCTTGTGAAGGAAGGAGACACTATCACCATTGATATGAAAACAAGAATGATAGATATGGCAAGTAGAGAATAGCTTTTGTTTTGTAGAAATACCCATATTGAAGAAATAAACATGTATTTAAGATCTGCTGTACATCTAAATATAAAAATTTGGTTAACTATCGAGTATTGACTTATACGTATATTAAGGTAGGTCACTATTACTATTCACTTTTCACACAGGGTGTTGAAAATTCAGTATTATCTGATCGTCGTTCCCAATGGCAACCACCAATCACACCCCTTCCTGGTCTACTAGCTAAATATAGAAGGTGTGTGAAGTCAGCACATTTTGGAGCTACAACATATTAGCAGATTTTAGTGACCAAGTTAATTTTAATTTCTAGCATGTTTCATGCAATCTATTTTGGCAATGTATATTTTCTACTGGTATAATAACATACATCTTTTTCATCACGTGAACGTCATGAGGAGTTGTGGCTATCCAGCCCCCTTGCAGTGATATATACGCCCATCAAAGAAATCAGATCCGAGTCAAGGTGGTGAGGCTTCTTGTCAATTACATGTATAATTATAATTATTATTAATTTTAACAACGTTATTGTGGGGTACAAATTATCTGCGCTGTTTTTTTACATTGATTGCAAGAATTATTATAACTATATATATATATATATATATATATATATTATATATATATATATATATTATATATATATATATATATATTATTATTATGTTTCTTGCTAATGAGTTGAGAATGGATTGAGATGTGGTATTTTATTATATTGTATGACCCTCACACATCACTCCCTTATCTCTATATCACATGTAACTTTTATATAAATTTAAAATAATATATAATATATTATTATAAATTTATATTATTATGCATGCTAATTGCTACTTAGATTAAAATTCATTCAAGATACCAAATACATTTTGTAGCAATCGTTTCCCTCAATTTCGACAAACTTTATCTAGACTATAGTATCTGGTACAGGAATTTATTAGTGTTTGGTTTTGCATTAGGAAATGGCAAAAAGAAATAGTAGCAGCAAAGAGGATCTTCTGTTGCGTAAGTACTCTTCAGATCTCAAAGAAGCTATGTTACATCCTGTGAAAATCAGTAATAAACTATATTCGAAAAAATTTATTGATGAAGAGACTAGAGATAAAGTTAGAAGAGAACAGGATCGATCGGGGAATGGTGCAGAGACTGTTGTGGAGGCTTTGCAAAGTTATATCAAGATTCGTCATCGTGGAAAAAATTTGAAAAAGAAGTTCTTTCGGATTATGGATATTTTGAAAGAGTCTATACCACTGGATGATGTAGTTAAATCAATTGAGAAAGATTATCATGAAGGTATTGATATATCAAAGAAATAAGATTATACTTCTGATAAGTAATGTCTAGTATTTATACAAAAAGAAATATATAAAATCTTGAGTCAATTACTATTACTGACATTGAGAATCTGAGATTGTATATTATTACTGTTACTAATACTATTACCTATTGTACTATTACTATTACCTTGAAATATGTAATCATTTGCTATTATCTATTACCATTACCTTGAAACATCTATTACTATTAACCGAGGGAATTAGTAGACATACAGATGGTAGTCATAATCAATAATAAAACCATTTGTATTGATGTACTTATTATCTGATTACTTAAGAGTGGGATGATGTTTCGTCCATGACGTGAAGTTCCTATGTCAGAGAATTGCAATGTGCTTTGCACGAGAGTGGTAACAACATGGACATCCCATGTCTACTGAAGTTTGTGGAGGGTTTGTAATTAAAAAGCATCAGAATTTATGACTGTTGTTTTCAAACAACAATATAATAGGAAACTCGTCAAATTTGATGTATATTAAAAGTTGAAAAGTTTTAGTATTTTTGTCAAATAGTTCTTACATACAATTATTAAGATTTTGACATTATACTCATACCTGTACAGTTTTGTGATTGGTGGGAAAATACTTTGTATTACAAAGAACGGTTGTCTATTAACATTTAATTACAGGAAAGTTGTCATCAGATGGCGACAGTGAAGGAAGTATTGAAGAAACAGAAGGTATATAATCTAGAACTGTTATAAATGATATGTCTTAAGATTATTTTCTACATATCAGAAACTTCTTATATGTACTTGTAAAAGAATGAACCATAGCTTATTAATGTATAGAAAAAAATTGTTTGCACTGACTTACTACACAAATGTACAATATTTATAGTTTAATATTCATTTTCTTAATAGGAAAAGTAAAAGCTAAGGAAGAGCAAATACCAGCTACCCCTGACAAAAAACATACAGGTAATTTATTATCCCACATATACAGGTACACATTTTTGATGAGAGTAGTAACAAATTACGGAGAAACAAGAAATATGAAGGAAAATTACCCCTATGATTGCTTTGAGGTTTTCAATGTTTGCAATGTCCTGCAGCTACAACAGCTATAAATTGTAGTTTCTACAAATTATAGCTGTATTCTGTAGACTGTACATAGCTCGAGCATGTGTTCTTTTAGCCATTTAATTGATCAAACCTCCAAGAATGACATAATTTCCTCAATTATGCGTACAACATATGTTTACTACATACTTTGATGAAATATTACATAATATTGACCGTGTAGTTATATTGTCATTCAGACAGATATACAGCATGTAATGATGATCAATTACATAAAAGTTTGAATGTTTTATATATAAGGTAATTATTATAAATACTGGTGTCATTTTTTGCTTGAAAATTGTGTAGATCCTCAAGGAGAAAGTCCTATCTCCTCTGATCAACAATTCAAAGCTCTGGCAATTGCTTTAGAGGTTTATTCACATGACATGGATATTTCCGGGACTGACTCAGAGTCTGCCATTCGGCTCATGAAGTCACGTATAGAGAGTCATATTCGTAAGTCTCTTGAAGATGGAGTCAATTGTGAAGACATACGCAAGCAATTGAATGAGCTAATTATGAATGCATTGATTCCAAGTGAGATTATCGATTGGTGCTTTGAAAAACTGGAGGAACCATCTGATGGACTAAAACCTTCTGAAGTTGTGGATGGAACAGTGTGTGATTCTCCTCCACTCTTTAGCAAAGACACCGTGTACCATGCTAGCATCTGTTCATCTATAGTGTCTACTGTCGCTCCACATGTCTTCTTATCAGTACAGGAATTGGAAGAAAAGTTAAAGGAGTATGGACACAGTTTTGATGAAATATCATTATCTGTGACCAATAAAAAAAATGCAAAAATCCTTATTGCTCAACAAGGATCCATTTTTTACATTGCATTTGCAATGTATAAAGATGAAGATGGACCAGAAGGTATTTTATTACACAGTTTAATATTTTGTTATGTAAAAATGTGGATTACAAAAAGGGGATCCTCCTCGTAGCTGAAATAAATATAGCATTTTCTGCCATAATATTGTATTGTAATTTCAGGAAATTTAATTGATGTCTCAACCACACATTTTTAATTTGATATTAATTTTTATTGTTTCATATTATTTCAGATTTTCTCAAGCAACTGAGTTATATTCCACTGAGGTATTTCACTGAATTATTAAACCAGGGGAAGAGACTAGTTTTCACTGGTAACTAACCAAGAGTACAGGACTATAATTATGTATAATATAATTATATAAATTTTGTAGCATGCCTTTGAGTGCTATATGGAATATGGTCACTGTGATGTTAGGCCTTTGAGTATAGCATATGCAGTGACCATAATTCCCTGTGGCACTTGGAATAGTCTCATGTAGCCATTTAGAGAGGAAAGACTAGCACTTGGATGTATGCTATAACAGCAATGAAAATTGATTAAGCACAGAACCATTTTTTTGTGTGGAATATAGCTTTTGGACAGGTCTATGGACTTACTGTCCATCTTTAAAGACTAAGCAAGTATTTTAAAATTTTAATTGTACAACATAATCTTAATGGCTATGGCCTAGACTCTTTTTTATCAGTTTAAAAATAGGTTTTCTCCCTCTGCCCAAGATGAAATCTATACTGTTCTTGTATAGTAGTTAACAAAAGAGAAAACTGTCCCGCAAGTTGCATCCTCCATTGAGCTTTGCTTTGTCTATAGTATTTTAAGAATATGTATGTAGGAGTTTTTCACTTCTCCATTTGTCCACTTCATGTTAATGTATATAATCTTATTAATATAGTACATACACATTCGCATACATTTTTTAATCTCTTGTCTTTTGTAGGATTCTCCAGTGGAGGTTTACTTGCACGTTGTATTTTTATGAAACTATGGAATTTACCATTTTTCAGTGCAGAGATACTGTCATATAGTCTAACTTGCATCATGTTTGGGCCTCTTCTGCAAGGAAACTCTCAGAAATTTTGTGATGATTGCCCTGATGCATTCCCATATCTTCACTCTTTCTTTTTAAAAGATGATTTTGTGCCAAAAATACGCTTTATAAATGAAATTATGGGTTTTGGTTTACAACATGATACTGTGGTAAGCAAATTTGCAAAAGTTTTTTTATAGTTATATGTAGACTTTGAACATATATTATGTGGTAATGCAGTCACTGACATTAAATACATCATAAAGCACTTAATTGTCAGTGCTAGCCTTTCATCATTGACACTGTATTTGGAATTGATGTCAAAATACACTGAACTATATATGTTTACCTAATTGTTAGCTCACTGTGTTTAACAGGTAAATAGTAAGCAGTATAATACATTTTGCAGGAGCAACAGTTGGAATTTTCAAAGCTCGTTTTGCCAAGATATTTGAGATTAGTATCATCGTCACGTGAAGTATTAGGAAATCAATTTGGAAGTTCGTATTTTATTCAGGAAAATCGTCAAAGCACATATTGGGAACAGATGGAACGTCCAGAGATAGAGATTGCTTCTTATTTATTTGACAGATTAGAAGAACACAATTTTAAACAGGTATCTGTGTATAGAAAGTGTGAATAATGATATATATAAATAATCATTTGTATAAAGACATAACTGAAAATGAAACAGAAGGCACAATCTTCTCATTCTTAATTATGAAAATACGTTAATTAGACCATTTGATCTAATCAGCCAAATTTTGCCTATACTTATAAAATTATATCTATCTGCTTTGAGAGTGCTTTACATGTAGGAAACTATCATTAGGAATGATGTATTAACAAACTAAATGCTGCACTTGATCTGTATTAAAAATTATGACAATCATGCACTATAAAAAAGGACATAGGACATTCTGTTTGTTATGAGCAGTTCTTTGCTATTGTGTACTGTGTTACTACTTAGGAAACTACATATTGCTCTACTTTTGAGTGTGTCTTTTCATAAGTTACAACATGTAGTGATTATATTTAAATTCTTTATTGCAGCATGATATGTGTGTCTACCAACTAAAAGTACTAAGGGGATACTTGGATAAAAAGCCTCAATATGAAATGCCCCTAAAGAAGCCGAAAGGAAGCATAAAGGAAGTTCAGTCTATCAAACCTTCTATCTCTAAGGTAGAAATACACCATCAAAAACATCCAAATGGAAAAGAGACAAGCTTTGTCTTTGAGGGAGATAGTCTTTGGTTTTGTACCCAAATTATTGTTGATATCAATGGAAAACGTCTGGAAATTCCAATATCAGCTCAAGATGTCTCGCAAAAGCAGATACAGTACAATCATGGTCTGGATGATTGCTTTGATACTGGAGAACTAGACTATCTTGATGTTGTCATACAAAGTCATTTCAGTGAGCCAGTCACTCATACAATTCCGGTAACCTTTAAGGTATGTTATTCTATATTCACACACAAATATAATTATGCAATTCAATTTAGAGCTTCGTTCTTGTCTTTTTCTTAATTTATAACCCTCTGTCAATGTATGACAATAATTGCATAATCTATATTTTCCAATTTAGGAGCCAGATCCCATTTCGTTCCGACAGAGTCAACTAGCTAAACAAACTCCTAGCCAGATTATTCAGCTTGCATTCTTGAGTGCTCTGCTGGAGCTATCACCGGAAGCGCAAAAAAGTAAACGAACTTGTCCAAGTAAACGATTTCAACTCATAGTAAACTTCCTTCAAGAGGCGGCTAGAATCGTTCCAATGGAAAGCATATTTTTTGCAATAGCAGGATGTTCTTCCAGTAGAACAGCACAAAAATGTACAGAATCTGTTCTTGCTTCTCACTCATCATTCCCTTGTTCTAAGCTGATGGCAGATGGATGTTTTAGAGCTGCTTATAGATTGAGAGATACTTTTTCATTAAGAAGAATGCATGTAACTCCTCCTCCTTTTAGCAGTAATGTTGCATATAGATATGTTGAGTCTAGTGCATATGCATTGCAAACACAAATTCCTTTTTTCCCTGATACTCAAGCATTTTATAGTGTGGGCAACACTCCAAAGCGTAAAGTTAAGCAGAATCCCTCAGTTAATACTCATCATACGCAAACAGAAAAACGTCCTACTAAGAAAAAGGTTTCTACTGTTGCTGTTCCTTTGCATCAACATCTTTTGCATCCTTCGCATTCTTTTGCTCTCTCTGAACGTCTGCTTTGTATAGCTGAAAGAATTAGCCAAAGTGGAAATTCTAAGTTAATTTGTGGTCGTAACATTAGTGAGGCATATCCAATATCGAGTGACATGCATAATAAAGGATTAACACCCCTACCAGTCATATTACGTGAAGCAAGAGAGGAACTTGCTAAACTCTCTGATGAACACAAAGATTCTGATCAGAGTGTTGGAGCCATAGCTACTGGAAATAACAAAATGCTAGAAACTGTTAATACACTCATCGAGAATGATTTAGATCCTTGTGTTGCAATGCTTGGTGGTTTTATGGAGCAGCAGATTCGTATTCCTTTAGTGAATAACGCTAAAGATACTGCAGAAGCATTTGCTAGTGCTGATACAGCTGGTGCTGTTGGTGTGTGGGCACTCTTTGCCCTTCAAAGAAAAGATATCCTTAATATTCTATCATCCAGACGACAGCAGATGTTAGTTATCCAAATAACAAAGTTTATTCAAGGAGTTCTAAAGAATAATGAGAGGAAAGATTTGGATGAAGATCTTTCAAGTTATGATGCAAAGTTGCAATTTCTGCTTCAGGGAATGAACAAAACTGTTACTTGTAGCAGTCACTACATTAGCTATTCGCTTGAAAGAGAGCTTGTTGGGCTTTGTGAACAGTTTAACATCACCACCAAAACGAAGGTGGCTGCAGTAATTTCGAACTGGAATACCAACTTCAGTACAACTGCCTTGGCTCTTGTTCCAGTATCTCATAGACCTCTCCTGGCTTGCTGGATGATTTGGGCACTGAATATCTATCGCTTAAGAGAAGGTCTGGCGAAGTACACTACTGTTGGTGTAATAGGGCTTGTCAACTGTGGAAAGTCAACTCTTGTGAAGGAAGTCTTCAAAATGGAAGTAAGTTCTTTTGTAGAAATGAAACTTAAAGAATGACTAATTCATATATTAATTTATACTCTTAAAAATTTATATAGACAGTCACTGGTACGACTCAGGGTGCCCGAACTACAGTACCCTTCATTTATAATATGGACGATAGTGTTGAGGGTCTAAGCATTATTGACTTTCCTGGTGTTGATGATCGGGATGAATCAATCAAAGGATTGGCTAAATTGCTTGTTGGGTTAGCACAAGTGATCATTTTCGTCTGTGGACAAGAGTAAGTTAGGCTACAAACTATGTTATAATGCTAAACATTTTAATGTATGCTAAATATTTGTTAAACAATTGTATAATGATTACATATGTGTTGTTATAACAGTAGGTTTCATACAGCTTCTGCAAGAGAGTGGATGGAAATATTTCAAAATGAATTATCGTCAGTACCAGTTTTAGTCTGTTTGACACATGCAGACGATATCTATGAAAACTGTAAAGAAGAGATAGTGCCTGTTTGTCCACCAGGAATGGTAGAAGAAATGAAGAGGAACTTTCAACGTGAACTTGAGGTACAATGTGATTCTTGTTCACATTAATATTTTGATATATCGTAATTATAATTATATCTTTTAATTTTTTCAGCAAAAAGTTGGAAACTATCAGCTATACATTCCAATTGTACAGTAAAATTCTGTTCTCTTTTACAAAGAAGACATTCACCTTTGAATAGTCCAGAGGGACGAGATTCTATGAGAAAAGTTGGAATATATACTCCTGAAGATATCGGCCAATGGGTACAAGGTGTTATCAGAAATAATTTGCAGCAACCTGACTTAGCTGAAAGACTTGATAAATTCTTTCCAAAATCGAAGCCATTGTAGACTAACCGTTTTATAAGTTCTTTTGTATTTTAATTAGATGTTTTGTCGTAAGTATTACTTCGTCTTGAAACTATATTCTCATGTCGGTCACTTGTATTAACTCCTTCCCATTATATGTGACATTGTGGTTTAGTATTATAATGTAATGTGAAATGAGTACTTAATTCCATCAACAGACATGACCACATGATTTGACATGTCTATATCATATGTACTCTTAACATTACATACATAATACATAGAAACACGATGATATATTATAAATTACACACAAACATTAATTTTCATTCCGAGAGACAATTAATAGACTGTATGATATGATATTGTTGATGTTAATCTTTATTTCTATTGTGGTACTGAAGGAGGTAGAGAGCATTCTTCATTACAATCTTCATCTGTTTTTGTAATTTCTTCTGTTATACTAGTATGGATGATATAAAAATAGTATGAGATTTTTGGAGGTTTCATAGTTATATTATACAGTTTATAACTTCCTAGTAACCAGGCATGCAGTAACTATGGTAATAGAGTGCAGTAACTATGGTAACACAGTTATTGCACATCCACAATAAACAGCACAGGCTAATATTAAAGAATATTCATACAGTATATTACACTGAAATATCATTTCTGATAAGAATCTAGGTATATTAACTACTCACATGTTTTGTTTAGAAATAATTCCCAGTGTATCCAAAATGATTTCGTTAGAAACATGATCACCAGGCATTTGTTCTTTGTGGAATAGAAGGACTTCTGTGCCACCTTTTCTGACAATCAGCAGTCCACCATTTTGTAATCCATCACCACTTAAATTTCCGTCTATTTTTCTTTCTTTTGCCTAAGAAAATATAATCTCATAAATGAATCTGAGCAAGAATTAGAACGGATTAAGTATATGTGTATGTATGTATGTGTGTGTAAGTGTGAGTGTACTTATGTATGTGTGTATGTATATGAATATACACATCTATGTATGTATGTGTGTGCAGGTGTGAGTGTACATATGTGCAGGGGTGTGGAAACATTGAGCCAACTACCGGACATTTTGGCCTATTTTCACCACTCTTGTCCTGTTCCCCATATACTTTGTATACAGTTTAGTTTCAATTTACCGGACATTCAATACATTTATCGGACAATGTCCTGCATGACTGGCTGTTTCCACACCACTGCATATGTGTATGTGTATATGTGTGTAGGTATGTACAGATCTATGTGTGCATTATAATTATACAGATGTATGTATGTATGTGTGTGTGTGTGTGGTCTATGAGTGTGTGAATATAAGATTATTTAATGAATATACATACCTCTGAAAGGGATTTACGAGTGACAGCACTAACGAGTGCCTTGAAAACAGTTAACCAAGAAAATCTATAGTATGATAATGAGTAAAAAGAAGAGGAAAGAACCAGAAAGGGATTAAGGTCTGAGATGGTACCTAAGCTGTTTGTAAAATGATTGAAACCCTAAGAATGCTTCATAAAACAGACCATTATTGTAGAGTGCTCTTCTTTAGTCACTACAATATTATTTTATTATAGTAATGTGGAGACCACACCCATTAAATTAAATCTTTATAAAAGGTCCTTTAACAAAATTTAGGGACCTCGCTGAAAGGTCAGTCTATGGCCCTCCATCCCAACATAGTGACAAAACCTCTTAAATTTTTGAAAAATGTTCTATATTTGTATGTTGGAATTTAAATATTGTTCTTTTAATTATATGGACCTCTTAAATTTTTGAAGAATGTTCTATATTTGTATGTTGGAATTTGTAATTAAATATTGTTCTTTTACTTATATGGACATGCACCTTCTGAAACCCAAATCTTGATAACACTGCTTCTTCTCATCAACGTAAACTTCACCATTAAGAAATTCCCTCTGCACAAATTCTTCTGCTCCCAGTTGTTCCAAACCGATACCCACCAGTTCTACCCCCTGGCTAGCTAGTTCTGGCTAAGACGAAAGAAACATAGCGTGAGATTTGCATGCTTATGAATGTTGAGTTTCACCTTTATGAGGCTGATTTTAACAGCCCCAAGCCGACACAACTGTCATCCAAATCTTCTTAGAAACATAATAACAACATCATTGTCTGCCCATAAACTCTCAACTGCAATAGACTAAATATTATTTGATAAAAGAGCAAGTTTTTATTAATTCTGTAAAACTAACCTCCTTTGTCTTGACATTTTGTATTAAGTTACTGCCAATCTTTTGTAGTTCAGCAGGTTTATCACTCCCTCCAGTAGCCATTGCTTCCTTCTTGTCGAGAAAGAAAACTATTTACTATTATGTCATAATCACATTAGTCAGCCCCACCCATTTATTAAATGCGTGGGTGTGTTATTAATTCTGTATAAAAATGAGTTCTAGAGGAAGAGGACAAAGTGAAACACAAAAATTGAAACAAAACTTAGAAGATCAACTTGATCGTCTTGTTGCACAACTGGAAGACTTAGAAGAAGCTAAGTAAGTGGAGTTCTTCCAGTGTGTCCCCAGGATAAATGTAATTTAAGGGTGAAGGAGTGTTTTTCAACATAAACTTCAATATTAAAGGGTGGGGGAACAATACTAAAGGGTGAAAGAGTGCCATGTTACCACCCTTTGGGGGAAGCACTAAGTACTTTAATAGTAATAAAATGTGGTACATAACTGAGTTCCTGTAATTTAGAGATGATTTGGAACCAGACGAGTACGAGGAAACACGAAAGGAAACCATAGAACAGTTAAAAGAATTTAATGACTCACTTATTAAACTTACAGCTGGTAATATGACACTAGTGGATGAAATCAATCGTATGCAGCTGGTATGTTAGGCTTTTTGTGTGTAAGTAATTCATTATCAGTGTTGAGCTCTTACAGGCCATACAAGCAGCTATCAGTGATGCTTTCAAAACACCTGAAGTGATTCGACTCTTTGCAAAGAAACAACCTGGTCAGCTCAGACAAAGATTGTCCGAGGTATAATAATTGTGATAATATGAGTATGATATGTACTATTTACTGTAAAACATTAGAGTGGATTTAGAATATGCAAATAGATGAATTGACTTATCATATGACTGTGTTCTTTAAATTGAAATATTCATATAAACAGATGTATCTTGAAAGAAAACAGTCTAAGAAAGTCAATGTGCTTTAACAAACCCAGGTAAAGATGGAGTTTGTAGGATGGGTGATAAGATGTGTCCATCTATTCATACATGAGTGCTACCATTTTGATATAGTTATGAATAGTAACAATTTTGTTATGAAATAGTTACTCATTTGATACAATCATTTTACGTGATTATTCTTTTTAAGATGCAAAGAGATACAAAAATGGGTAAAATATCACATGATGTATTTGTACAACAAAAAGTGGAAATACTTGCTGCTTTACGGAAACTTGGAGAAAAGGTATGTACATGAATATGAATACTCTTGATATGATAGCCCTGGTTGAGTAAAGGTCCACTTTGTTCTCAGAAGAATGTTCATAACTTTAGTTTGGAAAGATCAGCAATCTTTTTACCTGCACCATTTTCATATAATTATCCTTCCCATTATTTTTTGTGTATGTAGAATATCATTCTATAGCTAAATGCTGAAGAGATTGATTTCCTGACTACTCACTCAAGTGCTGCCATGGCGCAGTTTGAGAAAGTCACTCCACAATCAGGTATATAGCATAACCCCCAACCCCCCCCCCCCCCCCCCCCCACCATCAGCTGTCATACCTTGATCTTCACTCAGGAGCAGCTGGTTTTAAAGTCTTAGCAATGGCAGGATCGCAGGTTCAAAGTTCAACCAAGTGATATCAATTTGTCAATAGTTGAATATTAATTTTTAAAGTGATGTGTCTAGTATTATGATTTGTTTCTAAATTAATTTATTTGCACGTGGCTTAGATACCATGACTGCACATGTCTGAGATTATAGAGAAATCCATATGTGATACGAATGAAAGCAGTAGTGAAGGAGGTTTGTTGCATGATAAAGCCAGGTGACATCCATACTAGAGCCAACTTCAATATTGGACTATTTAATCAGCCATTGTATTGTTGTTACGTCATATAAGGAGTCATGAATATTGTTATATTTATATAGTCTCGTGGTATAAGAAGTAGGTTAGGAGTACTGACATTGTTAGGACTATATGTTGATATATGTGTTCTCACTCAAGCATGAATATTATACTATTTTGAGTGAGTAATACAACTACAGTACTATCCTTATATGAAGTGATAACTCATCATACGAACCTCTTGAAATGACAGAGCATGGCCTCATTGAATACAACAACAATGAAACATATCACCATGTTTAATTAATGTACCAATGAATAACAAATATGAGCTTTGATCTTGATATTTGATTAGTTGTGGGTTATAACCCAATCACAAAGTAACTTCAATTGTTCATTGTATGTTCTATTATTAAACGTTGACATCTCTCTCAAACACCAATGAATAACAAATACATACTACCTTTGAAGTGATAGCAGTTGTAGGTTATAACCCACTCATATATATTATTAAATGCTGACATCTCTCGTCTTTTCAAACACTGATTGATTAAGAATATAGTTACAAATCGTGCAATACGAAATTACAAAACACACCATCAAAAATACACAAGAATTATATAATTATGATTTTAACAAAATGAACACATCTGATAATTGAAATATTAATAATATTAATAATATTAATAAACGTAACATAATTAGGTAACTATTAAATTAGTCTACATACATACATTACATGCAACCATCCCCCAAGGGATTGCATTTTTGATACATATAATTATAGCATGGATTGTTCCTGCCACTTGATAATACAAGGTATGGACATCATTTGGGCATGTTCTTCACTGCTATAGCGTATTCTTCATCCATGGCAGCCTGAAAGAGAATTTATAGACAGTTTATTAGATGAAAAAAATTGTAATGGTAATTAAGCAACCCATCCATCCATCCATCCATCCATCCATCCATCCATCCATCAATCCATCCATCCACCATTCCATCCATCCATCCACCCATCAATCCATCCATCAATCCACTCATCCATCCATCCATTCATCCATCCACCCACCCTTCCATCCATCCATCCATCCATCCACTCATCCATCCATCCATCCATCCATCCATTCATCCATCCATCCATCCATCCATCTATCCATCCATCCATCCATCCATCCATCCACCCACCCTTCCATCCATCAACTCATCCATCCATCATCCATCCACTCATCCATCCATTCATCCACCCACCCACCCTTCCATCCATCCATCCATTCATCCATTCATCCACTCATCCATTCATCCACTCATCCATCCATCCATCCATCCATCCATCATCCATCCATCCATCCATTCATCCATCCATCCATCCATCCATCCATCCATCCATCCACTCATCCATCCATTTGTTTCACTTACCAATACAGTAACCAATATACTTTCACCATTATCAAATTTTGTTTTAATTTCTTTGCCTACGTCATTATCTGGTAATTTAATATCGTCTTTAGTCTCACCACTATCATTCATTAGACTCAGGAAATTGTCATCAATATCTACTAGCTGTATTAAAGAAATTAGAACATATAGAACTACAAAGCGCTGCAATTTCATCTGAAGACTCAATGTTCCTGGCCTCGTGGCCTGTATATTGTTAGTATGGCCATCATGAGGAACATTGTGAACGATATACAGGGAGCAGACCAAATGATGTAATATGTCTCAAATGTCTGGCAGTGGGTTTAATATTGCCATACACATGGTCTCCTAAGCACTTTAAATTTAAACGTTGGAACAGAAATGTATTCTTCAAAATCTAAATTTATAACACTTCATAAGATATGCTCTGGTATATGCAGTTTCCTTCTCCAACATAACTATTTTCTGCAACCTGATCCATTCTAACTTAAACCCCTTCAATACTCCCCTTTATATTATATAATTATAGTGACTGTAATTTCGTATTGTGAGAGTTCCTTTACGATGTTGCTAGGACTATTTGAATTACCAATATACTTTGAGATAATGCTGTCATGATATAACGATACATTGTGACATATGCATGACGTATCATATCACTTTTTTTTTTTTACATATATCATGGAAGGAAATTTCATTCTCGAACCTTATTCAATTCATTGATAATAGCCTCATTTCTATATCATTGTGTCCATAACAGTAATATAGTAAATATACATTACATATTTAATTGTCACAACATATTTCATATCACGACATAAAGAAAGTTTCCAAATCAAGGAAGCACTATTATGAGAAAATTTAGACATTTTAACTACTAATATAGTGACACACCCACCTGATAATCAGTACGACGAACATTAGGAACATCCATGTTATGAGTTGATGGACATATATCTTCGTATTTCTTACCAGTAAATATATCCAAACCAACAAGATGGACCTACACATGCAAGCAAGAGGAACTTCATTATAACTAACAGAAAACACTTGAGTATAGAGAATGACTGTACAAACAAACTATGGATTGAACTGAACTCATTATAAATTCATGAAACTGCTATGGAAACGAGCAGATAATTGAGTGCATGGTGCAATTAAAAACCAATTTTTGTTCACTTATACAGTGTGAATACCATAATGAGTGTAGCACACACAATTTAATTTAAGACTATGAATTTATAATGAGCTCAATTTGTTTGTACAGATTACAATACACATACACAATACTAATATTATAAGATCATATACAAATCTATTTATAGGTATTGAAAAATTTAATATTGATTTAGTAAGGTCATGTTTGTGGTTAATCAAATGTACTTGCCACTTACTCAGTGATATTACATGTATACATTACATTACATTACTAGCTGACCTTGGCATGTCCATGTTTGCCCGTTTTAGATGTGGACATTTCTACTATTTTGCATGGCCTACTCTTGATCATTACCATCCCACCTTTACGAAGAGCAGAACATTGCATAGGAATGGTTTTGCTAGCCCCAGAGTCACCTCCCTGAAAATCATAATCACTTTCGGCCATTCTGAAGAACAAAGAATGAATATATTTTATGAAACCTTAGGTTTTTATTGGGACCATAATTATATAATACTATATTGCAAATCATTGTAACTAAATGGTGCATCATTTGTTTCAGCATAATAATATAAATATATAATTATTATCTAATTAAACAACTAACCTTCTCTAAATCTCAGACAACGTGAAGGGCTTGTAAGTAACTGCCGCGCATGCGCAGTAACTCAGCCACATGGAGATATTCGATGGAGAGGTGTGGCTCAACTTCAACTCATCACTGTATTCGATATGTTGGGAATAGCACTTGGACATAGATGGAAATATTTGCAACCGACTTTATGGCCATTACTGAAGTCATCAGTGACCAAATACTGTTCTTATGCTACACCTAAGTACTGTAGTAATCCTGTTCTCCAAAGACCACAGCATTTATTATTACCAAAACATCCTCTTAATACACCCATTCTAGATACTTCACAAACTGTATTATTACCTAAGGTTCCACTAAAGTACTGTGGTTTCAATACAATAGTACGTAAACCTTCAACAGTGGCTTTTCGAGTCAACTTGTTGTCATGGAAACAGTTCAACTTGGGTTGGAAAGGTGTACATCAAGATTTAGTAACAGAGTCTTTGGTGGATGTGGTTGTCCCCGCTCATATAATTATACAAGATTGTAGTAGTGTATTGAAGAAAAGGAGACGTAAAATGAACACACACAAGTACAAGAAACTTCGTAAAAAAATGAAATTTTTAAGACGGAGATTGGGAAAATAGTATCGTGTTTTATTATACATTCATAATAACCTGTTAGTTTATCAGTCCTTATAAGGTAGTTTTGATGACAAATGTGGGTGGGTGGTTTGATAGTAACAGTTATAACTAACCAGCTGGTAATGTGTTTACCCAGACTGTTTTTTCACAAAAATAAAATTTGATGAATTATATAATACCACACTATTACAATCAAAGTTATAGTTTGCTGTTGGTCTACTTACATTCACTACATGTAATTTAACATAAAAATTGTTTAAAAATTTTATACAACACAAATCAGTCGTAGTTTGCTGTTGGTCCACTCGAGTTTCACAATTATAACTATATAAGGCAGGAGAGTTATAAGGTTTCAAAAGAGAAAGATATGATTACATTGGAGCAGAAATGAGGAGAATTTGATTATCACACAGTCGACAAACAAGATTCTGAGTGTTATAACTCTTCATTAGTGATATATATATTTCCTTCACTCTCTGGACTATACTGAAACAAACGTATTCCATATAAACATCTTCTTTGGTGATCGGAACGAACTCCATTAGCCTGGATAAGGAAAATGTACACACTAAAAGGCAACCACACATTTACTAGTTTTAAAAATGATGGGTGGGTGAAAACATTGTTTTATTAATTTAAAAATAAGAATATAATATATATAATATATATATATATAATTATGTATATATATATATATGTGTGTGTGTGTATAATTTTACAGATTAGAATCCAGCAATGATT
The DNA here is from genome assembly GCA_947044365.1 of Petrosia ficiformis. Taxonomy (NCBI): domain Eukaryota; kingdom Metazoa; phylum Porifera; class Demospongiae; order Haplosclerida; family Petrosiidae; genus Petrosia; species Petrosia ficiformis. The sequence goes on along the minus strand of OX345653.1, from coordinate 754,214 downwards.
GATTACCTCTTTTACATCTTCAAATGATAACTCTACAAAATCTTCATATCCAGAGTCAATACTTCCAGTCTCTGATGTTGGAGTATTAGGTGTGACAGGACTACTAACTGAAGTGTTTTCTCCAATCTTTTCTATGATTACGAAATCATCACTGCCATCCTCTTCCATTACTAAACCCTCCGCTTCTTCTACAAATCCTTTCTGTTTGTCTGATGCCATTCTTTCCGTGACCTTTGCAAAACGAGCAGAAACACTGGTAGAGGCTGTTTTATATGAATACTAATTAAGTTCAGCCACGCCCCATTTTTAATTAAAAGTGCTTACAGTTTTATAAACTTTAAAGTTTAAATGTTTAAATTTTGACCAATGGGATTACAGTGCACAACAACAATTGAAAAAAAATGGAAGTGATTAAAGATGGTGAAAAACCATTTGAGATGGGAAGAGAAGACGGTTGTGTGGATGACATAGAAGATATAGTCTTGACAGATAGAAATCTGAAAGACCCAAAGTGGAGAAATACAGTCCTACCAAAATCATTAAGAAGGCGGCGTGGTCATGTTGAAGAGAAACCTAATTGTGAAAGTTTCATTCCTGGTACAAACAGTGTCTATGTAAAGACATGGGGATGTACACATAATACTAGTGATGGAGAGTATATGGCCGGATTGCTAGCTTCAAGTGGATACTCTATTTTAGGTATCCAATGGGTGTGGTCATGTGTGTCTAATGTAACTTGTTGGGACTAAAGGTATGGTCACTTCTGCTAAAAATTGATATCCTGGAAAAACGACGAATCTTCCATACCTTGGTTTCTTGACCAGATAGCAAATTGTTTTACCAAGTGTTTATATTTTGCTGTGACCACAGTCCTGCTGGCTGTTTCTATCTTGGAATCCTATTAATGATGTACACATGATCCTTGATTCTAGGTTATCCTTCGTTAGGATTAAATTAGTTTACATAGTAACCTACCCATCAACCCAAATCAGCATTGTTATATAGTTATATTCATTGAGTCTAATGTGTGTGTTTCTTTTGAAGATAATTCTAAAATATATTCATTGTTACTGGATTCCATGAAAAGTCCATTATGAGATTGTTGTTATAAATCAGTACATAGAGAAAGATCTGTTTTTTTTGTCTGTTTACGTCTATTCCACATCCATTTAAATTTATTATTTCATAACTTATAGAATCTCCTCTGGAAGCCAATGTATGGCTGCTCAATAGTTGTACTGTGAAGGGACCCAGTGAGGATGGGTTTCGAGGAGCAATCAAAAAGGGAAGGGAACTTGGTAAAGTGATAGTAGCAGCAGGATGTGTTCCTCAAGGTCAAAAGGACTTGTCCGATGTCCAAGGGGTATCAGTTATTGGTGTACAGCAAATTCACAGAGTTGTTGAAGTTGTAGAAGAAGCACTCAAGGGCAACATGGTTAGATTATTTGGGCGACAAAAAAAAGGTGGGCGTCGGCTTGCAGGACCTTCCCTTGATCTTCCAAAGATACGTCGTAATCCTCTGATTGAAATCATACCAATTAATTCAGGGTATGTATGTATACATAGGCAGCATAGGAACCAGGGCACATGCACACCCAATAGTGCCAAACACTACACGATTAACTCAGTGCCTCCCCTTACCATCTTTCCTACTCTTATGGTATACACTAAATAGATCATACAATCTCTATAGGTAATGAAAGTAGAGGGACGGTTGTAGATCTGTTCGTCAGCTTAGGCCAATTAGGTCTTAAGATACATGTAGTCCAGTGGCTCAGATGGTGCCTGACTATATATATATAGATATCAGAAAGTCCTGGATTCAATCCCTAGTTGGATTCTAGACTTACTCAAAGCTTTACTTTGTTTCTAATTCTCTCATGTCTGCATATCATATTAATGCCTTGTATAGCTGTGTCTAATATTAGATATATTTTAAGATGTTTAGTATTATGTACATGTTCTTTATAAATGGTATAGAGTAGGATATACCAGCATTAGGGATCAGAACACTGCCATATAGTACTTGGTTGGAAAGTAAAAACATTTGTTCTGTAGAACTTTGTGTGGATATGGTCAAATGTATACCCTACTTAATATTTTCATAATTATAATTTTATACATTACTTAGCTCAATCTTTTGAGGTCTGATTTCTGGTTATTATTAACAATGTATATTTATTATTATTTATTTCTTGTAGTTGTCTTAATCATTGTACATATTGTAAAACAAAACATGCTCGAGGGGATTTGGCAAGTTATACTCCTGATGAAATCATTCTTCGAGCTAAACAAGCCTTTTCGGAAGGTGTGGTAGAGGTATGGCTTACCAGTGAAGACACAGGTGCATATGGGAGGGATATAGATGTCTCCTTACCAGAGTTGCTATGGCAACTGGTAAAAGTCGTTCCTGATGGTTGTATGTTGCGAATTGGTATGACCAATCCACCTTATATAATGGAACACTTGGAGGTGTGGTCATGTGACATTAGATTTTAATATATTATAGATTATTATTATTTGCAGGAGATGGCAAAGATATTGCAGCATCCTCGTGTATATTCATTCCTCCATGTTCCAGTTCAGTCTGGAGCAGATCCGGTTTTAGCTGCCATGAAACGAGAATATACTATTAGCCAATTCAAAGAAGTTGTGAATTTTCTTCGCAAACAGTAAGCAACAAGGATTGTAATTATCATGTGGCAGTGTTTATTTTTCAGTGTACCTGGTGTTACCATAGTAACAGATATAATATGTGGATTCCCAACAGAGACGGAAGAGGCATGTTGTAATATGGGGTTCTACTGGTTATAGTAGTTGAACTGGTTTTGTCTTCTTTTCTTTACAGGATTTCAATCTTACTCTTCAAATTGTAAATGAATACAAATTCCCTTCCCTCTTCATCAACCAGTTTTATCCTCGACCTGGAACCCCTGCTGCAAAAATGAAAAGACTACCAACCAACCAAGTAATAAATATATGTGGCGTCTGCTTGAGTAGTGGTCAAAAATAGATATTGATTTTTATTTCAGCTCAATTCTTTTATGTGTTCATGCATGTGTGTGTGTCACAATACCTATATGTTATTTTGTTATTTCTTCAGGTTAAGAATCGTTCTCGACGTCTTACTCACCTTTTTCAGTCTTATGAAACATATTCATTTCTTGTTGGTTCTCACACTAAAGTGTTAGTAACTGAGTTATCTCATGATGGTAACTATTATGTAGGACATACTAAAGCTTATGAACAAGTGAGAAGATTACCATATATAGTAATAATAACCATCTGTATCACTATGATAACAAAACTGATCCTAATATGTGTATTTATTTAAACATGTATTGAATATTATTGTAAATATCTTTTTCAAACACATACATATGGGATTGCTAACTGGCGATTGTGAGCCAACTGCAGGACATTTTGATCTATTTTCACTACTCTTGTCCTGCTCCCCATATACTTTGTGTACAGTTTAGTTTCAATTTTTCAAACATTCACTAGATTTATCAGACAATGTCATGTGTTGTGTACATAGTTAAGGAATTGGCATCATTTACAAGGCTTAGTGAATTAAAGGATGTTTCTGCAGGCCCAGTACGGAAGAAAAACATTCGTACAAGTTAACATTAGCAGTGGAGAAACACTGCCAAATGTATTAGAGAAACTTTAAGAGGGAGACAAATTATTTGGTTTCAAAGACACAAGAGTCTGTTCTGCAATAAAATGTAAAAAGATCACTATAAAACAATCATAGGGACACCATTAAATGCGGATCTTCCTACATATATATAAATGTTAGGCTATATTCCATGACTTATATCATTCTCATTCCTTAGGTACTTATTCCTCCTTGTGAGGGTGTCATGGGAAAGTTAGTAGAGGTGAAGATTACAAGTGCTGGAAAACATTTTCTCAAGGGAGAATTGTTGGCCACACCATCTTTAGATACTCACAGACCACACCCACCTCCTCTACCACAAGGGAGTGTGAGTGGATTGGATAAGTGGAAAGAAAATTTAAGCAAAGACGGAAAATTACTTCAAAGACATTGGTTATATGAAAGAGTACATTCAATGGACATTATCTTATTGTTACTTTTGTTAATAGTAATTAGTATATATGTCAGCAGAATGCTACCATTTTGTAACCTTTTTAATTATAATTATAAATCATAACTATTTCTGCAGATACTTTTTGCATGCATAGTTGAAATAGTGAGACAAGAAATTCAGCTTAACAGTTATAATTATTTTCAATGTAAGAAGGGCCTGGGGTAAATATTCAATTTGGGCCTCTTGTAGCTCAACTTGACAGGTCTGTCATGCTGCATTTTTAAACAAGATTTTTTAATACTATGAAGCTCCTGGGCCCCAGCATTTCTTTCCCTTCATGATCAGTGGGACACTGCATTTTGAGGAATTATAGTTGATTTGTAAGTGATATTTTTTAAGATCAACCCTGTAATTAAATGAATACTAATTAAATTCAGTTACATTCGCAAAGTGCAGTTTTTCTAAGTCATGTCAGTACAGAGATTTTACTTACTTCTGGAGTTGTTTATTATTGTGTTGTGTATTTCAAACAGTACTAGTGTAGCTCCTGGTGATTTTGATGAAGTATGTTTTGATGTGACAAATAGAGAACTTGTATCTCCTAATGAGAAGGTCTTGTTAGATACACAGGATTATCAATCTCAGAATCTCATTGGTTCTGGAGGGGAAAGTAACATATGGAAGTCTGTTGACTTTGATGGTGTTGATATGGGAGGAACTTATAATCAAGTGACTTTCAAAAATTAATGCAACTTTAAAAGTGAACATTATACAGCAGTAATGTATATATTATATAATATATATATATATTATATACAATATACTATAGTTACATTATGTACATTTGGTACAATTTATTTTTTTAACTCAGTGGGTTGATCTGGATCAAGGTATTGTTTGTCGACACAGATTTATTAGTTGTGACTTTCAGAATCAACCTCAGAAGAACTGGTTGATAACTCAATACATTAATATCAGTGATAATGGAGTTGATGAACTCACTATATATATGACATTCTCTAGTATTACTGAGTGTGCATGTCAACAGTCATTCTCAGTATGGGCTTATGAAACAAATGTGATGGATGAAACAGGTCGTGTTAATGACACATTTTATAGTGACACTGGAGTGAGACTGTTTCATACTACTGAACTAGGAGAACAAACCACTGCTAGCCAACGTTTCACGATATCCTCTAGAGGAATGTATTTATCAGTGGTTGATGGAGGATCATGTACTGCAGTATCTCGTATTTTAGTGTATTACAATGTGTGTCCATATCAAGTAGTTAATATGGTTGTCTATCCTGAGACAGTAGCTCCACCTTTCAGTAATCCACAAGACAGAGTTGTTACTGGTACATGTGTAAACAATTCTAGTCCAATATCAGGTAACTTAAACCAGCTGGAATGTGAAGTGTCTGGAGTATGGGGAGATACTCAAGTTATGTGTTCTTGTAATGCTGGATATGAAAATATAAGTGGGATTTGTGAAGGTAAGCGGTTTAGAAAAAATAGCTATATAATATCATTTATACTAGTACACAATCTAAAACCATTATTGCATGTATGTCTTAACATGATCTTTGATGTTGTTCATATACACTGCAAAAATAAATAACTATTTTTCAAGTTAGTACAGTTGCAAGGACTTAAAAATTAGTTGTATGGTTGTTCAGATTATTATGTATGGCCTGCTAATGCCATAATTACAATTAGTTGAAGCAGTATAATTTTAAAATGATTGTATCTGGCAGTTCTGGCCAACAAAAGGGTTTGGAAACCTGCAACATAATTTAATTTATTCTAGTGTATAGTGTTCATACTTGGTGCACATAATGTCATAGTAACATCATGCCTATAGCCACAATAACCCGTATGACAAACTAGATTGAAATTTATGTTATTCCTTGTAACTGTGCTAACCAATTATTTAATATTTGTGTAGTGTAATTAACTTGTTTACACAACTAAGAACATAATTATACAAAACTAACTTTTATCAACAACAATAACAAAATCAATTGATTTTCTTTGTTGTTTGATTGTCTTTCAGAACAAAATGAATTGCTACATGATGTTATTGATCCACTTATGATACATAAGTTATAATATTATATTGTGAATCATTAAGTTAGAATACATAGCTTGTTACATGATATAATATATAATAAAACAAGTATCTCTTCTGTGTTTCAAATCTTCATAAAAACATTATACATTTGTTATTATCATGACGATAAGATTTTTTATTCACTTGTGTTACAACCTAAAAGTGGATTAATTTTGTTTTTGATTGGTGCAAAAATAATATGCATCACAGCCACCAGGATGAGGGCCTTGGGTACTAGAGTGAGGGCCAGAGTGATGGCCTTGGGCACTAGGGTGAGGGCCTAGGGTAAGGTAGGGGATGTGCCCCTTCCTGCATGTAGTGTAGAAGCTAAAATATAAAGCTCCTAAAGGTTCCTCAGAGATGCTCTGTTTAATGTCTTATACAATGTACATGTAATAGTGTATGTACATGTATTCTATCATGTACAGTAAGTACCTATGATAGTGTATGTATATGTACTAGTAGGTATATACATATGTGATAATGTATATACATGGGTATGTACAGAATATGTACATGTACATGTATTAGTAGGTATTGCACAGTATATGTACATGTATGTGTAATACATGTAGCATGTAATAGTGTAATATGATCAGTATATCACTATAATATGCTGTAATAAATTCCAAAGCAACCATATTCATAACATAACAACACATACTAATAATATTTACTAGTGAGGCTATAGTATATTCCTTTATAGTATATTTAAAAATAGTATATTGAGATGTACTGTTAGTTGAGAAAGACGCGTGCTTAGCCAGATTGACCTTTTACCATTTGGCTCTAAAGATTATTAGAAACAACATGAATTTGTACTCTAAATTAATTGTGTCATAGATGTTGTATACATAGTTAAAGAAGTTGTGTCATTTGGTCAATTTGGTCAACTGTTGATAACTGCTAGATATACTACAAAACATATCGGCTTAATTCTTTAGTTAAATATTGTTACTATAGTTAATATAGAATATACATACACTGTTATTTGTATTAATTTCAAATCACATGTACATACTCCATTACCTGTAGCTTGTATGGAGGGTGAATATAAACACTTACAAGGAGTTGATGACAAATGTATAATCTGTCCTGAAAACAGTAACTCAACTGGTGTTGGAGCTTTGAGCTGTGATTGTCTGGATGGATATTACAGAGCTGAGGATGAAGGAGTTGATACTGAATGTACAAGTGAGTGTACTATTTATTTAGTTTTGCTGTTACAATTGCTACTTCAAGTGTCTAGTTTCTGATGTTTCCAGTCCTAATATTATATAGATTCAAATTAGTGTTGTTTTGGTATAACAATCATGACCACTTTTAGTTATAGTTATAGTATGCTAGTACATCAAAATTTTAGTTAAGTTATAGTTCACTAACTGAAATGATTTTAGGGTTACTAAAAGGGTTTTAATTTTAGTTAACTATAACTAAAAGTACCCAATATTGACCAATTTAGTTATATATAGTTATTATAGTAGACCTGTATTTTAGTTATAGTTATAGTTAACTAAAACAACACTAATTAAAATCTACTATGATGTAAAATTATTATGATAAAATGTTGAGTAATAATTATACAAGTTAAATTATATAATTCTATAGCTCCACCTAGTGCGCCAAGAGACCTTTATGCTATTAACATACAAGATACATTCATCACTATTAATTGGACTGAACCCAGTATGACAGGAGAACGTACAGATATATCTTATAATATCACATGTTCTAATGGAAGTTTTAATAGTATAGTGTACAGTGTGTCAGAGACACAGTACACTCTGACTGGACTCATTCCTGAGACAACATATACTATAAGTGTTATATCAATTAATGGTGTATCAGAACAGGATCCTGATGTTGAGTCTAGGAGTGTTAGAATCAATGTCACTACTGGTAAGGCTAATTGTAATCAAATGTTTCTAAATTATTATATATTTTAGCACTTTGACCACGATTGTTGATCACTTAGAATTATGATTATATAACAGAAATGATTAGAATATGTTACAAATTCAGTTTTTCTATAGTGTTTCATCTCCTATAGCAACCTCCCCTGAAATGTTTTTCTCTCCTATACTAACCTCCCCTGACTCTCCCACAGGCTCTCCATCAGGTATATAATATATATATAATATATAATATAATTATATAAGTACTGTTTTTGTAAATGAACTGTTAATTCTTTGTTCTCTCTGTCTCCAGGTCTTGATGAATCCTTCGTAATCGTTATTACAGTAATAGTATCAATTATCATAGTTTTCATTAGTGTAGTACTGTTAGTGATATTATTGTTTGTAATAAAGCATAAGAGAAATAAAAGTCAACCTGAGGCACAGTAAGTATTGTGACAAATCAGATATTGTAGTGCATACAGAAATATATAGTAATAACTAATAACTTATAATTTTTACATAATATAGAATTATTATGATGAGTGACTTGAATAATACATTGAACAGAAATGGTATGAATACTATTAAATTGTGTGTATCAGTAGCATAACATTTCTCAATGTCATTAGAGGATGTTATTGTGGAAGAAAGAGATAAAGTTGTTCAAAGGATTCTTCAAAATAGTGTCGGAACAGAAGTGCCTTTAGGGGAGCTCTATAGCAGTTTGATTCCTTCATCAAGACTAAAGATAATTGAAAAGATTGGTCAAGGTGAGAGTCCTGTATAAATAATAACTGATTTAATGTTTCAACCAATATCAAAAGCAGGTGATTTTATATCTTAACTACAAGTGTGTTAATTCATAATAATGAGTGCTTTCAAAGTTTGTTATACTATGCAAAAGGTTGTTGAATGTTTACTCTACTAAGATCAAGTGTTTCCAAGTTTATGTTGACTGACTATTTGAGAAAAGAATACCTCCATGTGTACTAATATTTTACTGAACTGCTTCAACAAATAATAACTGTCTACTGCATTAACAGGAGTGCACACTGAAGAGTCCATATTTGCATTGCAAAAACAATTTGGTTACTTCAACCAATCAGTTGGTTACCTTGATTGCTGTATTGAGCTGTTGAAAGATAAGCCAGTTTGAATTTGTAATTTTTGGTGTTGAAATAATTATTGTTCTCACAATGACTAAGTAAATTGATAGTGGAGGATGACTGATATGATGACAGTTCTTGTGTAAATTTATAGTGAGGAAGTACTGACATGTAAACTGTGAATTATGACTAATTTACTTGTCATTGTGAACAACATTTCAACACCAAATAATGTTAAGCTGGCCTACTCTTCTCAATTCAGCAGTAATGGTATTTGAAATGTATCACCAATGAACAGGAACAACACAATATAAGAAGTATATTTTGTGTACATATGAGGATGCATGATATGATGTGTGAAGGGATTTGTTATATACATTTGGTGGATATTAGCATATGCCTTGTTTTGTTATAAGACCTTTTTTTGTCTCTAGTATATAATGAACGCAACATCAATTGAACATGCATAATTTAATGATATTGCTATCCATCATCAAGCCATTAATTCCTTTTACAGGTGAATTTGGTATTGTATATCGTGCTCTACTCACACATGAATCAGACTTCAGTGGTATGCCACAAGCAGTAGCAGTTAAAACACTCAAAGGTTTATTTATTTGTGAAATTGTGTTTATTTTAATGATTATAATCATCTCAATTTCTTTCATACACAGGAATATTCACTAAATCTGATGTTGATGATATTATACAAGAAAGTTTAAAGATGAAATCTTTTGATCATTTAAACATTTTACCTCTTATTGGTGTCTGTTTTGACCAAGGAGATGCTCCATGTATTGTAATGCCATTCATGAATGAAGGAAGTCTTCTGTCTCATCTAAAGAGAGAGAGAGCTAACTTGACTGTTTCAGAAAAAGCTGATGAAGATATCATCCTAGATACTAGAAAACAGCTATTATCAATGTGCTTACAAATAGCTAATGGCATGACGTATTTAGCTGAAATGAAATTTGTACATCGAGATCTAGCAACAAGAAATTGCATGTATGCATATATATATATAATTCTTGTGAGGTCTACAAACTTAATTTGTTTGTTATAATAGGATTTCATCTGATGGAATTATAAAGGTGGCAGATTTTGGACTTGCTGAAGACATGTACTGCAATAACTACTACAGACAAACCAAAGATGAAGACTCGAATGCACCAGTGAAACTACCTATAAAATGGATGTCATTGGAGAGCATTCGTGATGGGTACTTTAATGAGAAAACAGATGTGGTGAGTGAATCATTGTAACAAATCATTAGTCAAGTATTATATTATTATCTTTCAGTGGTCATATGGTGTGGTATGTTGGGAGATATTTAGTCTTGGTATTATCCCTTATCCTGGTCTCAATGCTAAAGAGGTTATTACACTTCTTAGTACTGGAGGAAGACTAGATCAACCAAATAATGGTGCGTGTTCTGATGAAATGTGAGTTAGTATGAACTATATACTTTAGTTACATTTTCTTTTTTTCAGTTACACGATAATGTTATCCTGTTGGAATGAAAGTCCAGACAAGAGATATACCTTTGCAGACATAGTTCAGATTTTAAATGAGATATTGGAACCATTGGCTGGATATATGGACTTTACTCAGACCTTTACTAAAAATGAGACTTAAGTATTAAATTTCAACCTAATAATAGTGTGTGAATCTCTAGCTAATAGGCTTTTTTTTAATCGTTGACATGTTTAGTTAGTTAAGTAAAACCAAAACCCTTTTAGTAAGTATAAAATTAATCAACTATTATATGATTGATCATATAATTATATATCACCAAAAGTGATCATTATAGTCATATTAAAACTATAATATGTGTAATTTAAATTCGCAAACAGTGTTGAGTGATGTACATTAATTATAAAATGTTCAACAGGTTCAGGATACTATCTACTCGCTATCTACCATGTGCAGTAATAGAAATGAAATTTTATCTTGTGAAATGATGATTAATAATGTGATATGCCATTCTACTGATGTATTGTCATTTCAATTGTCACATCTTCAGTTTTAAATTAGAATCTAGTTGCTTTGGAAGCAGAAAAAAGATGTTTTTTTTAAGATCAACCCTGTAATTAAATGAATACTAATTAAATTCAGTTACTAGTGCAGAGTGCAGGTTTTCTTTCAAGTCATGTCAGTTCAGAGATTTTACTTACTTCTGGAGTTATATATTTTTATATTGTGTATTTCAAACAGTACTAGTGTAGCTCCTGGTGATTTTGATGAAGAATGTCTTGATGTGATAACTAGAATACCTGTATCTCCTAATGAGAAGGTCTTGTTAGATACACAGGATTATCAATCTCAGAAACTGATTGGTTTTGAAGGGGAAAGTAATAGATCTATATGGAAGTCTATTGACTTTGATGGTGTTGATATGGGAGGAAGTTATAATCAAGTGAGTTTCAAAAATTAATGTTGATGCAACTTTAAGTGAACTATATATTTTATGTACGTTCAGCCATTATCTACCTATTTATTCTCAAGCTAAACATATACCAATAATATACATACATATAACATATATATATTATATACAATATACTGTATATAGCTACATAGTTACATTATGTACATTTGGTACAATTTATTTTTTTAACTCAGTGGGTTGATCTGGATCAAGGTATTGTTTGTCGACACAGATTTCTTGCTTGTGACTTTGAAAATCAACCTCAGAAGAACTGGCTGATAACTCAATACATTAATATCAGTGATAATGGAGTTGATGAACTCACTATATATATGAGTTTCTCTAGTAATACTCAGTGTGCATGTCAACAGTCATTCTCAGTATGGGCTTATGAAACAAATGTGATTGATGAAACAGGTCGTGTTAATGACACATTTTATAGTGACACTGGAGTGAGACTGTTTCATACTACTGATCAAGGAAGTCAAACCACTGCTAGCCAACGATTCATGATATCCTCTAGAGGACTATATTTATCAGTGGTTGATGGAGGATCATGTATTACAATATCTCGTATTTTAGTGTATTACAATGTGTGTCCATATCAAGTAGTTAATATGGTTGTCTATCCTGAGACAGTCGCCCCACCTTTCAGTAATCCACAAGACAGAGTTGTTACTGGTACATGTGTAGACAATGCTAGTCCAATATCAGGTGACTTAAACCAGCTGGAGTGTAAAGTGTCTGGAGTATGGGGAGATACTCAAGTTATGTGTTCTTGTAATGCTGGATATGAAAACATAAGTGGGATTTGTGAAGGTAAGCGGATTAGAAAAAATAGCTATATAATATCATTTATACTAGTACACAATCTAAAGCCATTATTGCTAAAAAATGAATGTATGTCTTAACATGATCTTTGATGTTGTTCATATACACTGCAAAAACAAATAGTTAAAATAACTATTTTTCAAGTTAGTACAGTTACAAGGACTTAAAAATTAATTGTATGGTTGTTCAGATTATTATGTATGGCATGCTAATGCCATAATTACAATTAGTTGAAGCATTATAATTTTAAAATGATTGTATCTGGCAGTTCTGGCCAACGAAAGGGTTTGGAAACCTGCAACATAATTTAATTTATTCTAGTGTATAGTGTTCATACTTGGTGCACATAATGTCATAGTAACATCATGCCTATAGCCACAATAACCCGTATGACAAACTAGATTGAAATTTATGTTATTCCTTGTAACTGTGCTAACCAATTATTTAATATTTGTGTAGTGTAATTAACTTGTTTACACAACTAAAAACATAATTATACAAAACTAACTTTTATCAACAACAATAACAAAATCAATTGATTTTCTTTATTGTTTGATTGTCTTTCAGAACAAAATGAATTGCTACATGATGTTATTGATCCACTTATGATACCTAAGTTAAAATATTATATTGTGAATGATTAAGTTAGAATACATAGCTTATTACATGATATAATATAATAACATATAATGAAACAAGTATCTCTTCTGTGTTTCAAATATTCACAAAAACATTATACATTTGTCATTATCTTGACGATAAAATTTTGTATTCACCAGTGTTACAACCTAAAAGTGGAGTAATTTTGTTTTTGATTGGTGCAAAAATAATATGCATCACAGCCACCAGGATGAGTGCCTTGGGTAGGGGATGTGCCCTCTCCTGCATGAAGTATAGAAGCTAAAATATAAAGCTCCTAAAGTTCCTCAGAGATGCTCTGTTTAATGTCTTATACAATGTACATGTAATAGTGTATGTACATGTATTCTATCATATGTACAGTAAGTACATATGATAGTGTACATATATGTATTAGTAGGTATATACATATGTGATAATGTATGTACATGGGTATGTACAGAATATGTACATGTACATGTATTAGTAGGTATTGCACAGTATATTACATGTATGTGTAATACATGTAGCATGTAATAGTGTAATATGATCAGTATATCACTATAATATGCTGTAATAAATTCCAAAGCAATTAAGTAACAATATTCATAACATAACAACACATACTAATGATATTCACTAGTGAGACTATAATATTCTAAGAAATAGTACATTCATGTATATTGAGATGTATTATTAGTTGAGAAAGACGTGTGCTTAGCCAGATTGACCTCTTACCATTTGGCTCTAAAGATTATTAGAAACAACATGAATTTGTACTCTAAATTAATTGTGTCATAGATGTTGTATACATAGTTAAAGAAGTTGTGTCATTTGGTCAATTTGGTCAACTGTTCATAACTGCTAGATATACTACAAAACATATCAGCTTAATTCAAATTTTGTTACTATAGTTAATATAGAATATACATACACTATTCTACTTTTATCTTTAGCTATTTGTATTAATTTCAAACCACATGTACATATTCTACTACCTATATAGCTTGTATGAAGGGTGAATATAAACACTTACAAGGAGTTGATGACAAATGTATAGTCTGTCCTGAAAACAGTAACTCAACTGATGTTGGAACTTTGAGCTGTGATTGTCTGAATGGATATTACAGAGCTGAGGATGAAGGAGTTGATACTGAATGTACAAGTGAGTGTACTATCTGTTTACAATACATTTACTTTTACTGTTAGCTTGCTACTGATTTTCATACTATAGTAATCAATTGATAATTTCTGATGTTTCCAGTCCTAATATTATAAGCTCTCATAACATCCTCAGTAGATAATATGCATGTAAAAATATTATGGTAAAAGTTTGAGTAATAATAATTATACAAGTCATTTTACTATTACAGCTTTACCTAGTGCTCCAAGAGACCTTTATGCTATTAACATACAAGATACATTTATTACTATCATTTGGACTGCACCCAATATGACAGGAGAACGTACAGATATATCCTATAATATCACATATTCTAATGGAAGTTTTAATAGTATGGTGTACAGTGTGTCAGATACACATCACACTCTGACTGGACTCATTCCTCAGACAACATATACTATAAGTGTTATATCAATTAATGGTGTATCACAACAGGATCCTGATGTTGAGTCTAGGACTGTTAGAATCAATGTCACTACTGGTAAGGCTAAATGTAATTATATGCTTATAAATTATCACTTTGACCATGACTGTTGTTCACTTAGTTGATTAGATCTGCGATTATACAACAAAAATGATTAGAATATCTGTTACAAATTCAGTTTTTCTATAATGTTTCATCTCCTATAGCAACCTCCCCTGAACTGTTTTTCTCTCCTATACTAACCTCCCCTGACTCTCCCACAGGCTCTCCATCAGGTATATATATAATATATATATAATTATACAAGTACTGCTTTTGTAAATGAACTGTTAATTTTTTGTTCTCTCTGTCTCTAGGTCTTGATGAATCCTTCGTAATCGTTATTACAGTAACAATTTCAATTATCATAGTTTCCATTAGTGTAGTACTGTTAGTGATGTTGTTGTTTGTAATAAAGCATAAGAGAAATAAAAGTCAACCTGAGGCACAGTAAGTATTGTGACAAATCAGTTATTGTAGTGCATGCAGACATATATAGTAATAACTAATAACTTATAATTTTTACATACATAGAATTATTATGATGAGTGATTTGAATAATACATTGAATAGAAATGGTATGAATACTATTAAATTGTGTGTATCAGTAGCATAACGTTTCTCAATGTCAATAGAGGATTTTATCGTGGAAGAAAGAGATAAAGTTGTTCAAAGGATTGTTCAAAATAGTGTTGGAATAGAAGTGCCTTTAGGGGAGCTCTATAGCAGTTTGATTCCTTCATCAAGACTAAAGATAATTGAGAAAATTGGTCAAGGTGAGAGTGAACGTGTAGTCCTGTAAATATTCAGTGTAGTATAACAATGAGTGCTTCAAAGTTTATGTTATACCATGCAAAAGGTTGTTAATTGCTTGCACTACTAAGTTCAAGGGCTTCCAGTTTTACATTGACTATTCGAAAAAAGAAAACCATTAGTTGAAAAAAAAAACAAATCAGTTATTATTTATATACAATATTATGTCATTAAAAAAGAATTCTATTTAAGATATAAAATCACTTGCTTTTGGCTTACTGAACTGTCTACTGTAAAGAAAGCATTAACAGGAGTGCACACCATATTTGTATGGTCACAATGTGGATAAATATAGAAATTTATGGATAACAAATGAACCCACATAACTATACGTGAAATTGAAAAAATCTAAAAGAGCAATGAACAGGAACAACACAATATAATAAGCACATATGAGGATGCATGATATCTGTGCGAAGGGGATATATACAATTGGTGGATAATAGCATATATGCCTTTTTTTGTTATATTAATATCAGTATCATTTCTACAGTATGATAGTTATTCATAAGACCTTTTTTGTCTCTAGTATAACGAATGGAACATCAATTGAACATGCATAATTGCTGTTCGTCATCAAGCATCTTTAATTCCTTTTACAGGTGAATTTGGTATTGTATATCGTGCTCTACTCACACATGAATCAGACTTCAGTGGTATGCCACAAGCAGTAGCAGTTAAAACACTAAAAGGTTTATTTATTTGTGAAATTGTGTGTATTTTAATGATTATAATCATCTCACTTTCTTTCATACACAGGAATATTCACTAAATCTGACGTTGATGATATTATACGAGAAAGTTTAAAGATGAAATCTTTTGATCATTTAAACATTTTACCTCTTATTGGTGTCTGTTTTGATCATGGAGATGCTCCATGTATTGTAATGCCATTCATGAATGAAGGGAGTCTTCTGTCTCATCTAAAGAGAGAGAGAGCTAACTTGACTGTTTCAGAAAAAGCTGATGAAGATATCATCCTAGATACTAGAAAACAGCTATTATCAATGTGTTTACAAATAGCTAATGGCATGACGTATTTAGCTGAAATGAAATTTGTACATCGAGATCTAGCAACAAGAAATTGCATGTATGCACATATATAATTCTTGTGAGGTCTACAAACTTAATTTGTTTGTTATAATAGGATTTCATCTGATGGAATTATAAAGGTGGCAGATTTTGGACTTGCTGAAGACATATACTGCAATAACTACTACAGACAAACCAAAGATGAAGACTCGAATGCACCAGTGAAACTACCTATAAAATGGATGTCATTGGAGAGCATTCGTGATGGGTACTTTAATGAGAAAACAGATGTGGTTAGTGAATCATTGTAACAAATCATTAGTCAAGTATTATATTACTATCTTTCAGTGGTCATATGGTGTGGTATGTTGGGAGATATTTAGTCTTGGTATTATCCCTTATCCTGGTCTCAATGCTAAAGAGGTTATTACACTTCTTAGTACTGGAGGAAGACTAGATCAACCAAATAATGGTGCATGTTCTGATGAAATGTGAGTTAGTATGAACTATATACTTTAGTTACATTTTTCTTTTTGTAGTTACACTATAATGTTATCTTGTTGGAATGAAAGTCCAGACAAGAGATATACCTTTGCAGACATAGTCCAGATTTTAAATGAGATTTTGGAACCATTGGCTGGATATATGGACTTTACACAGACCTTTACTAAAAACGAGACTTAAGTATTAAATTTCAACCTAATAATAGTGTGTGAATCTCTAGCTAATAGGCTTTTTTAATTGTTGACATGTTTAGTTAGTTAAGTAAAACCAAAACCCTTTTAGTAAGTATAAAATTAATCAACTATTATATAATTGATGATATAATTATGTATCACCAAAAGTGATCATTATAGTCATATTAAAACATAAATAAAATGATTACTATTATGTGTAATTTAAATGATCCACTCTCTTGTACTATATCTACTGTTATTTAACAATGTGTCTCCTGTGTAATTATAATTATATATAATTATTTCCACAGATAATTTTTGCATGCAAAGTTGAAATAAGTATACAAGAAATTCCATGTAATGAGTAACAATTATAAATATTTTGATATTTTCCTTTGATTAGTAGTGGTGTAGACTAGGTATTTTAACCAGGGCCATTATTATAACCTCTTGTTGTTGCTCAACTTGTTTGTTATGCTGCATGTTTTTAAACAAAAGTATTTAATTCAAAAAATTGAGAAAGAATGGAAAAATAAAGCAGAAAAGAAGGAAATAAGAGTTAATTAAGAGCTTTTAATACCAAGAAGGTCCCAGTCACCATCATTTCCCCTTCTCCTTGTGGCCCCAGCATATTCCCTCCCTCCCACTTTCAGTGGGCCACTGCATTTTCAGTGATCCGTAACAATGGAGAGAGTTGCAATGGTGATGATATCTCATTACTATTATTACATGATTATATTATATTCACAAACAGTGTTGAGTGATGTTCATTAATTAATTATGAAATGTTCAACAGTTTCAGGATACAACATATCATGAGTAGCAGCCTGAGGCTACCATGTGCAAATAGAAATGAAATTTTATCTTGTGAAATGATGATTAATAATGTGATTATGCCATTCTACTGATGTAATGTCATTCCAATTGTCAAATCTTCAGTTTGGAATTAGTTGCTTTGGAAGCAGAAAAAAAGAATTCAGCTGAGGTGATGTTTTTTTAAGATAAACACTGTAATTAAATGACCACTATTTAAATTCAGTTACATTTTCTGAATAGCAGGGGCAGATCGATATCTAGCCAAAAACTCCTGGGTGGGCCTAGCATATGGGGAAGCTTTAATGATAGTTTTATTAAAAGCTGTTTTGACATTTCTCACTTAGGCAACTTCAAACAGAACAGCTGCAACAAGTTCTAACAATAGTTTTGACAACACGTGCAGTCTTGTGCATAATAATAAAATTAATTTAATTTATTACAGAATAATTATTATATAATTATTTTTGCCAGGATGGGCCAGGCCAACCCTGAGATCCGTCTCTGCTGAATAGTGCACAGTGCAGGTTTCTTAAGTCATGTCAGTACAGAGATTTTACTTACTTCTGGAGTTATATATTTTTGTATTGTGTATTTCAAACAGTACTAGTGTAGCTCCTGGTGATTTTGATGAAGAATGTATTGATGTGATAACTAGAATACCTGTATCTCCTAATGAGAAGGTCTTGTTAGATACACAGGATTATCAATCTCAGAATCTGATTACTCATGATGGGGGAAGTAATACATGGAAGACTGTTGACTTTGATGGTATTGATATGGGAGGAACTTATAATCAAGTGAGTTTCAAAATATTAATGCAATTTTAAAAGTGAACATTATATAGTATATATATAAATTATATATATATATACATACATTATAATATATATATATATTACATACAATATACTATAGCTACATAGTTACATTATGTACATTTGGTACAATTTATTTTTTTAACTCAGTGGGTTGATCTGGATCAAGGTATTGTTTGTCGACACAGATTTATTGCTTGTGACTTTGAGAATCAACCTCAGAAAAACTGGCTGATAACTCAATACATTAATATCAGTGATAATGGAGTTGATGAACTCACTATATATATGAGTTTCTCTAGTAATACTCAGTGTGCATGTCAACAGTCATTCTCAGTATGGGCTTATGAAACAAATGTGATTGATGAAACAGGTCGTGTTATGAACACATCTTATAGTGACACTGGAGTGAAACTGTTTCATACTACTGATCAAGGAGGTCAAACCACTGCTAGCCAACGTTTCAAGATATCCTCTAGAGGAATGTATTTATCAGTGGTTGATGGAGGATCATGTACTACAGTATCTCGTATTTTAGTGTATTACAATGTGTGTCCATATCAAGTAGTTAATATGGTTGTCTATCCTGAGACAATTGCCCCACCTTTCAGTAATCCACAAGACAGAGTTGTTACTGGTACATGTGTTGATCAAAATTCTAGTCCAATATCAGGTGACTTAAATCTAGAGTGTGAAGTGTCTGGAGTATGGGGAGATACTCAAGTTATGTGTTCTTGTAATGCTGGATATGAGAACATAAGTGGGATTTGTGAAGGTTAGTAATTTAGCAACAATAGCTATATAAATATCAGTAGACAATCCAAAGCCATAAGTGGGATTTGTAAAGGTAAGCGGTTTAGAATCAATATCATTGCCGAGCACCTTAGTGCGAGGCAACTAATCCGGGAGTGTAGATAAATCTCTACCTTAGTTTATATAATTATATAATTTATATAATATATATATATATGTGGTTCTGTCACGCTTAGGAATGCAATAATTAAACGTACGACCACAGGCACGTTAATTCGTAGACTGCGTGTACTGTTGATGGCGTACTGCTTTAATGTAGAGACGAGTGAGGAACCTACAAGTGAGGGAGCTACAGCACGCCTTCGACGCCTAGCTATACTGAGAAAAAGAAGCATTGTGATAATTATACCATTGTGTGACTAAAACCACACCTTTCTGGATATTAATCGACTATAGTGTATATAGTGTGAGCGAGGCAGTCTGCGCATACGTATTCCTAGTTTATACTAGTACACCATTATTGCTAAAAAAATGAATGAATATCTGATCTTGGATGTCGTTTATATAATTATTAATTTTGTTTACACAACTAAGAACAAAATAACGGGTAGGTATAGCTAAAACGCAGATCACGGATTATGGATCAGAAAGGATAAAATTATTAATTTCTATTAAATCATGTGACTGGTTATTCCATCATGATTCGTGTTGTAGAAACGTTGAATCCAGGAAATAGGGATGAGTGCAAAGCGCAAGCACTCCATGAAGGTGGCCAAAGCTATTAGTTACCGAGAGCAGCGAGGAAGCAGGCCTATCATTGTTAGGTTATCATCAGAACAAGGTTATATATTTATTGAATGTTTTATTCTATTTCTGGCATGTTTATTATTTCAATTATTTGTAATCCGTGATCCGCGTTTTATACCTATCCCAAAATAACTTTTATCAACAACAATAACAAAATCAATTAATTTTCTTTGCTGTTGGGAGATACTATCGTTTGACTGTCTTTCAATCCAAAATTGCTACATGGTGTTATTGATCTACTTATGATACAAAAACTTTGATGTTAAAATGTTATATTGTGAATCGTTAAGTTAGAATACATAGTTTGTTACATAGTATAATAATATAACATAATAAAATAAGTATCTCTTCTGTGTTTCAAACTTGTAGTTTTTAAAATATCACAAGTTTCAATTTATACATAGTAGATATTATCTTCACAAACAAAAATATACATTTCTCATTATCTTGATTATAAGATTTTTCATTCACCTGTGTTACAACCTAAATGTGGAGTAATTTTGTTTTTGATTGGTACAAAAATAATATGCATAAACAACTGTGTTATTCCTTGAGTTGTGTACAAGTAACTACAAGCTGTTAGACACATCCACTTTTGTACAATCTGCATGCAGAAAGGGATGCTTTAATTTGATAAAGAATCTGTGAATCAATATCTCTATCATTCATTGTACTCTGATTAATAGATTCTGTTGTTGGGAGGCACAGCAATGGCAGCTGCATCACAGCCACCAGGTTGAAGGCCTTGGGCACTAGGGTGAGGCACTAGGGTGTGGTAGGGAGATGTGCCCCTCCTGCATGAAGTGTAGAAGCTAAAATATAAAGCTCCCAAAGGTTCCTCAGAGATGCTCTGTTTAATGCCTTATACAATGTACATGTAATAGTGTATGTACATGTATTCTATCATATGTACAGTATATGTAGTGTACATATATGTACTAGTAGGTATATACATATGTGATAATGTATGTACATGGGTATATACAGAATATGTACATGTACATGTATTAGTAGGTACATGTACATGTATATGTATATAATACATGTAGCATGTAATAGTGTAATATGATCAGTATATCACTAAAATAAGCTGTAATAAATTCCAAAGTAATTAATTAACAATTTCATAACATAACAACATATACTAATGATATTCACCAGTGAGACTATTCTAAGAAATAGTATATTCATGTATATTGAGATGTATTATTAGTTGAGAAAAACATGTACTTAGCCAGATTGACCTTTCACCATTTGGCTCTAAAGCTTATTATAAACAACATAAATTAATTGTATCATAGATGTTGTATACATAGTTAAAGAAGTTGTGTCATTAAGTCAATTTGGTCAACTGTTACTACAAAACATATCAGCTTAACTCATTAGTTAAATTTTGTTGCTATAGTTAATATAGAATATACATACACTGTTCTACTTTTATCTTTAGCTAGTTGTATTAATTTTAAACCACATGTACATATTCTACTACCTATAGCTTGTACAAACACTTACAAGGAGTTGATGACAAATGTATAGTCTGTCCTGTATATATATATTAGATTACAGTACTGATCCAATGTAATTATAAAATGATATAACGTAATCTATAAATATTTTATTTACTAATGAATGTCGTTTTGATATATAGTACATAATACATGACAGGTGTTATTATTTTATTGCAACCTTCGAGATCCTTTACGTTAACAAACTGTAGTGTTTGTATTAATGTCAAACATGTATAAATTCCATGACCTGTAGCTTGCAATGTGGGTGAATATAAACGTTTACAAGGTGATGACGAATGTATAGTCTGTCCTGAAAACAGTAACTCAACTGGTGTTGGAGCTTTGAGCTGTGATTGTCTGGATGGATATTACAGAGTTGAGAATGACATGGTTGATACTAGATGTACTATTGGTTAGTGTATATATTAGATTACAGTACTGATACAATGTCAAGATATAACTTAATTTATAAATTATGTTATTTACTAATCAATGTCCTTTTGTTATAGGTGTTATTATTTATGGTGACCTTTAAATCACAAACTGTAGTGTTTGTAATAATGTGTATACACAACACAAACATGTATATATTCCATGACCTGTAGCTTGCAATGTGGGTGAATATAAACATTTACAAGGTGATGACGAATGTATTGTCTGTCCTGAAAACAGTAACTCAACTGGTGTTGGAGCATTGAGCTGTGATTGTCTAGATGGATATTACAGAGCTGAGAAAGAAGGGGTTGATACTGAGTGTACAAGTGAGTGTATTTTGACTGTAATAGAACATACTGGTTTAATCTGTTTATGAAAGCATCTGAATAATATCATTTAGTATTATTATAAAGTATTTATTAAAAAAACTTACTCTCTCGTGCATATAGATGTATAGTATTGACCAACTATAGGTACTAAAAGAACATTATTTTGTGCCTGGCCTCTGAGATAAGAGTATCATTTTGCACATGTAGATTGAATGGAAATTGGCCAATAATGCACGGACATTTTCAGTTAGTTAAATAAACTAAAATTGTTTTAATTATAATGTAGTTATATAAGTATATATCATCAAAGTAGTCATTATTATTATATGTTGATCCAATAATCACAGAATGTCCCTCAAACAACAACGTCATTTAAGTTACAACAAGAACACATGAACTGTGAAAAAAGTAGTCATAATTTATATAATTATGTTTGAAATATGTAGCCTCACCTACTGCTCCACTGGACCTTGAGTGGAATGTTATACAGAGTGACTTAATTTCTATCAGTTGGTCTCCACCCAGTGGGACTGGAGGACGAACTGACTTTTACTACATTATCACATATACTAATGGAGCTATTACAAATGAAATCAACAATTTAACTACCACACACTACAATTTGACTGGATTGAGTCCTCAGACAAGCTATACCATCAGTGTTATATCAATGAATGGAGTATCTGATCAGGATCCTAATATTGATGACAGAACAAGTACTATCATTATTACTACCAACAGTGACACTTCAGGTATGATTTGTTAGTTAAGTACAGAAAGTTAAGTTAGTTAAGTTAGTTAAGTGCAGAAAGCTACAAACATTAAGTACATGTTATATTGAGTACATGTGTTAATAACTTATTATGCTGTACATTTGTTCCACTGTTTCACTCAATTTTTATTGATTTTACAGATTGTGAATCAAGAATTTCAGAAAGTGAAACTGCTACAGTTTTAGTTTTGTCCATAGTAGTAGGTATTCTTGTATTGTTGCTAATAGTATCTATTATTGTAATAGTGGGGCTAGTCTGTGAAAGACAAATCAAACAAAAAAATCATCCATCTATTATCAACTCAAGGTGAGTAATCATCAACTATATTAACAGATAGCTAATTTTGCTTGGACAATACTTGTTGGTCATTCATCAGCACTCAATTTGCTGAAAACATGATGATGAAGTAAAAATACATCACTGTAGTGTTTTTAAGGTGATTGCTACCTTAAATTTAGTTTGTAATGTAAATCAGACACTGAATGAAATGATTTTTGACACAGTCAAGCCGTAAACTGAAATAATTACCTCAAGAACTTACTGTTTATACTTGCAGTAAAACTGTAAATAAAAATAGGAATTTTTATTCTGATTCTATAGATCCAATGATGAGATAATGATGCAAGTGTCTGAAGCATACGGTCTTCAAAAGCCTGCAACTCGTAACACTGTGATTTATGATGTTCCTAATAATGTCTCTATATGACAGAATACAGCGTGAAACCAAACTAATAATTATGATATCATGTAATATTTTTAGTGAGATTCTTTTTTTGTTGTTTTTAGTTTGATAATATATAATAATATTTTTACTGTTAGGATTTCCTTTTTTATGTTTTGTAGACTGCAAATTTAAAGTAATTCCAAGAGAAAATGATATAATAATGGACATTTTTAAATACCATAATAGATTATTGTCTGCATATATATATATATATATTATATATATATATATATTATATATATATATATATATATATATATTGTTCTCTGTACAATGTGTTTAACTCGCCATAATAATTATAATATTGTCTATATTATTGTCTGCAAAAATAGAATTACTAATTTATTGGTCAGCAACAAATAGTGAAAGAGTAATATAATTGGTTGAGTAGGTTGTTATGACTGCATGGTGATATGCATATAATTACAAGAGCTCTCAATTTCCACTCAACAATGTGAAGCAAGTCTTCAAAGTTATGGTTTACATATTACATATTCATGTTTCTACAAATGAACTTGTGCTGACAAAGTGTGTGATATATATGCATTTTAGTCTTATTATTTCATATTGAGGTTGGCAGTACATGTACTGAGTGTGTGTAAGTTATATATAATTATAAATAAGTATTTCCACAGATAGCTAATTTTTGCGTGCATAGTTGAAATACGTATACAAGAAATTCAACGTAATAAGTAACAATTATGATATTTTCTTCTGATCAGTGGTGGTGTAGACTAGGTATTATAATCAATTATTACATGATTATAATTATTATATTCACAGTGTTGAGTGATGTACATTAATTTTAAAACGTTCAACTACATAGCTAGCTACCATGTGCAGTAAATATAAATGAAATTTTATCTTGTGAAATGATGATTAATAATGTGATATGCCATTCTACTGATGTATTGTCATTCCAATTGTCACATCTTCAGTTTGGAATTAGTTGCTTTGGAAGCAGAAAAAAATATTAGGTGATGTTTTTTTAAGATCAACCCTGTAATTAATTGAATACTAATTAAATTCAGTTACATTCTCTGAATAGTGCAGAGTGCAGGTTTTCTTAAGTCATGGCAGTACAGAGATTTTACTTACTTCTGGGGATTTTTATTTTTGTGTTGTGTATTTCAAACAGTACTAGTGTAGCTCCTGGTGATTTTGATGAAGTATGTCTTGATGCAATAACTAGAATACCTGTATCTCCTAATGAGAAGGTCTTGTTAGATTCACAGGATTATGAATCTCAGTATCTGATTACTTATTATGGGGAAAGTAATATATGGAAGTCAATTGACTTTGATGGTATTGATATGGGAGGAACGTATAATCAAGTGAGTTTCAAAATATTGATGCAACTTTATAATTATTATATATGTATTATGTATGTTCAGCTGCCAAGCTAAAACCATTATAATATAAATTATATGAATATTAACATAGTTACATTTTATGTACATATGTATACATTTTTAACTCAGTGGGTTGATCAGGATTCAGGTGTTGTTTGTCGACACAGATTTATTGTTTGTGACTATAACAATCAACCTCAGAAGAACTGGCTAATAACTCAATACATTAATATCAGTGATAATGGAGTTGATGAACTCACTATATATATGACTTTCTCTAGTGTTACTCAGTGTGCATGTCAACAGTCATTCTCAGTATGGGCTTATGAAACAAATGTGATTAATGAAACAGGTCGTGTTATGAACACATCTTATATGTTATATACAATATACATTATACATTTGGTACAATTTATTTTTTTTACTCAGTGGGTTGATCTGGATCAAGGTATTGTTTGTCGACACAGATTTATTGCTTGTGACTATAACAATCAACCTCAGAAGAACTGGCTGATAACTCAATACATTAATATCAGTGATAATGGAGTTGATGAACTCACTATACATATGACATTCTCTAGTGTTACTCAGTGTGCATGTCAACAGTCATTCTCAGTATGGACTTATGAAACAAATGTGATTGATGAAACAGGTCGTGTTAATAACACATTTTATAGTTACACTGGAGTGAGACTGTTTCATACTACTGAACAAGGAGAACAAACTACTGCTACCCAACATTTCTCAATATCCTCTACAGGACTATATTTATCAGTAGTTGATGGAGGATCATGTACTACAATATCTCGTATTTTAGTGTATTACAATGTGTGTCCATATCAAGTAGTTAATATGGTTATCTATCCTGAGACAGTTGCCCCATCTTTCAGTAATCCACAAGACAGAGTTGTTACTGGTACATGTGTAGACAACGCTAGTCCAATATCAGGTAACTTAAACCAGCTGGAGTGTGAAGTATCTGGAGTATGGGGAGATACTCAAGTTATGTGTTCTTGTAATGCTGGATATGAGAACATAAGTGGGATTTGTGAAGGTTAGTGAATAGCCATATCAATATCAGTAGACAATCTAAAACAATTATATTGCTAAAAATGAATTTATGTCTTAACCTCATCTTTGATGTCATCTTTATTATTGTCTACATAACTAAGAGCATATACTATAATAACTAACATTGTTATTTTATCAACAACAATAACAAAATCAATTGATTTCTTTTCTATTGGGAGATACTATCGTTTGACTGTCTTTCAGACCAAAATTGCTACATGGGTTATTGATCTATTCATGATACATAAAGTTTGATGTTAAGATATCATATTGTGAATTGTTAAGTTAGAGTACATAGCTTGTTACATGATATAATATATAATAAACAAGTATCTCTTCTGTGTTTCAAACTTGTGGTTTTAAAAATATCACAAGGTTCAATTTATACATAGTAGATATTATTAAAAGATTATATATTTGTCATTACCTTGTAAGAATTTGTATTCACCTGTGTTACAACCTATATATAAGTGCTATTATGTGGTATAATTTTGTTTTTGACATGTCAAATTGGGATGTAATGTACGTGTATATATAAATAACTTCGTTTATGTTTATATATTTATCCCAATTCCCAAATAAAAAATCAAAACTAAATGCATGAACAACTCTTGAGCTGTGTACAAATATCTACGAGCTGTTAGACACGTCTACTTTCGTACAATCTGTAGGAAGGTGTGCTTGAACTTGATCAAAAACCTGTGAGTCAATATCTCTGTCATTCAATGTACTCTGAATAATAGGTTCTGTATAAGTGTAACTCCATTCTTAGTACACAGATTGATCAAGCTGATGGTCTTCTTCAAGATTTTATTGTACTGCCATATCAGCTTAATTAAGCTTCTTTCATTAGTAGATTTTTTTTTTTTAATTTATTACTGTTTTTATTTTAATATAGAATATACATACACTGTTCTACTTTTATCTCTATTTATTTGTTTTTAATTTCAAACCACATGTACATACTCCATTACCTGTAGCTTGTATGGAGGGTGAATACAAACACTTACAAGATGTTGATGACGAATGTATAGTCTGTCCTGAAAACAGTAACTCAACTGGTGTTGGAGCTTTGAGCTGTGATTGTCTGGATGGATATTACAGAGCTGAGAATGAAGGAGTTGATACTGAGTGTACAGGTGAGTATACTATTTGTTTACAATAATTTTAGTTATGCTAATCCTACACTGCAAAAATAAAATTGTTAACATAACTAATTCATTTGTTAGCACAGTTGCAAGGAATAATGGAAATTGTAATTTAATTGGTTATGTAGGACTGCATGCTGACATAGAATATACATGTATTTATTATACTACCAATTACAATCCAATAATTACAGTTTCAATTTCCTTATATGGTCTAATTGATTACAAAGTTCTAAGCAAAATATTTGATTATAATTGGTATAAGTACATTATCATGCAGTCATAACACCCTGTATGAGTAACTAAATTATAATTTGCATCCTTGCAACTATACTAACAAATATATACATTTGTTATTTTAACAATTCCATTTTTGCAGTGTAGTGTAATCAATTGTATAGTTTCTGATATTTTCAGTCCTAATATTAAAATATCTCCTAAGTTGATAATATAATTTATGCATGTAAAGGTATAATGGTAAAAATTTGAGTAATATACAAATGTTATAAGTTAAATGTTTCTAATATATACTTCCATTTTACTATTACAGCTCCGCCTAGTGCTTCAAGACACCTCTATGCTACTAACATACAAGATACATTCATCACTATTAATTGGACTGAACCCAGTATGACAGGAGAACGTACAGATATATCTTATAATATCACATATTCTAATGGAAGTTTTAATAGTATAGTGTACAGTGTGTCAGATACACAGTACACTCTGACTGGGCTCATTCCCGAGACAACATATACTATAAGTGTTATATCAATTAATGGTGTATCACAACAGGATCCTGATGTTGAGTCTAGGACTGTTAGAATCAATGTCACTACTGGTAAGTCTAATTGTAATTATATATTTTAGTGCTTTGACCGTCACTAGTTGTTATATAGCTAAAGTTAATTAGAATTATATTACAGAAATGATTAAAATATTTGTTACAAACACATATTTTTATAATATGTTTCTCTCCTATAGCAACCTCCCCTGAAGTGTTTTTCTCTCCTATAGCAACCTCCCCTGAAGTGTTTTCTTCTCCTATAACAACCTCCCCTGAAGTGTTTTCTTCTCCTATAGCAACCTCTCCTGAAATATTTCTCTCTCCTACAGTAGCATCTACTTCTGTAACATCAGGTATATAATTATATAAGTACTGTTTATATATATACATGTTAAAGTTTTGGTTCTCTCTGTCTCCAGGTCTTGATGAATCCTTTGTAATCATTATTACAGTAACAGTGTCAATTATCATAGTTTTCATTAGTGCAGTACTGTTAGTGATATTATTGTTTGTAATAAAGCGTAAGAGAAATAAAAGTCAACCTGAGGCACAGTAAGTATTGTGACAAATCAGTTATTGTAGTGCATGCAGAAATATAGTAATAACTAATAACTTATAATTTTTACATACATATAGAATTGTTATGATGAGTGATTTGAATAATACATTGAATAGAAATGGTATGAACACTATTAAATTGTGTGTATCAGTAGCATAATGTTTCTCAATGTTATTAGAGGATTTTATTGAGGAAGAAAGAGATAAAGTTGTTCAAAGGATTCTTCAAAATAGTGTTGGAACAGAAGTGCCTTTAGGGGAGCTCTATAGCAGTTTGATTCCTTCATCGAGACTAAAGATAATTGAAAAGATTGGTCAAGGTGAGAGTCATGTATAAATAATAACTGATTTATTGTTTCAACCAATACCAAAAGCAGGTGATTTTATATCTTAACTACAAGTGTGTTAATTCATAATAATGAGTGCTTTCAAAGTTTGTTATACCATGCAAAAGGTTGTTGATTGTTTACTCTACTAAGATCAAGTGTTTCCAAGTTTATGTTGACTGACTATTTGAGAAAAGATTACCTGCATGTGTACTGATGTTTTACTGAACTGCTTCAACAAACAAAAACTGTCTACTGCATTAAGAGGAGTGCACACTGAACTTACTGAAGAGTCCACATTTGTATGGTCACAACGTGAATATAAACATTTATGGAAAAACAAAGTTATAATGAACCTATATAACCAGTCAAACTATGTTGAAATAACCAATTATTATTAAAAGTGTACATAATGTAATTGTTTGCTAGAAAAAAGCTAAAAGAACAAGGAACAGGAACAATACAATATAAGAAGTATATTTTGTGTACATATGAGGATGCATGATATCTGTGTAAAGAGGATATGGTGGATAATAGCATATGCCATTATGTTTTATATCAGTATCATTTCTACAGTATGATAGATATTCATAAGACCTTTTTTGTCTCTAGTATAACGAATGGAACATCAATTGAACATGCATAATTGCTGTTCATCATCAAGTGTCATTAATTCCTTCTACAGGTGAATTTGGTATTGTATATCGTGCTCTACTCACACAAGAATCAGACTTCAGTGGTATGCCACAAGCAGTAGCAGTTAAAACACTCAAAGGTTTATTTATTTGTGAAATTTGTGTATTTTAATGATTATAATCATCTCAATTTCTTTCATACGCAGGAATATTCACTAAATCTGATGTTGATGATATTATACGAGAAAGTTTAAAGATGAAATCTTTTGATCATTTAAACATTTTACCTCTTATTGGTGTCTGTTTTGATCATGGAGATGCTCCATGTATTGTAATGCCGTTCATGAATGAAGGGAGTCTTCTGTCTCATCTAAAGAGAGAGAGAGCTAACTTGACTGTTTCAGAAAAAGCTGATGAAGATATCATCCTAGATACTAGAAAACAGCTACTATCAATGTGCTTACAAATAGCTAATGGCATGATGTATTTAGCTGAAATGAAATTTGTACATCGAGATCTAGCAACAAGAAATTGCATGTATGCACATATATAATTCTTGTGAGGTCTACAGACTTAATTTGTTTGTTATAATAGGATTTCATCTGATGGAATTATAAAGGTGGCTGATTTTGGACTTGCTGAAGACATATACTGCAATAACTACTACAGACAAACCAAAGATGAAGACTCGAATGCACCAGTGAAACTACCTATAAAATGGATGTCATTGGAGAGCATTCGTGATGGGTACTTTAATGAGAAAACAGATGTGGTTAGTGAATTACTGTAACAAATCATTAGTCAGGTATACCATTATCTTTCAGTGGTCATATGGTGTGGTATGTTGGGAGATATTTAGTCTTGGTATTATCCCTTATCCTGGTCTCAATGCTAAAGAGGTTATTACACTTCTTAGTACTGGAGGAAGACTAGATCAACCAAATAATTGTGCATGTTCTGATGAAATGTGAGTTAGTATGAACTATATACTTCAGTTACATTTTCTTTTTTTAGTTACACTATAATGTTATCTTGTTGGAATGAAAGTCCAGACAAGAGATATACCTTTGCAGACATAGTCCAGATTTTAAATGAGATATTGGAACCATTGGCTGGATATATGGACTTTACACAGACCTTTACTAAAAACGAGACTTAAGTATTACATTTGAAGCTAATAAAAGTGTGTGAATCTCTGCTTTTTTTAATTGTCGACGTGTTTAGTTAGTTAAGTAAAACCAAAACCCTTTTAGTAAGTATAAATATTATAAATTATAATTGATCGTATAATTATGTATCACCAAAAGTGATCATTATAGTCATATTAAAACAAATAAAATGATTATTGTTATATGTGTAATTTAAATGATCCACTCTCTTGTACTATATCTACTGTTATTTAACAGTGTGTCTCCTGTGTAATTATAATTATATATAATTATTTCCACAGATAATTTTTGCATGCAAAGTTGAAATAAGTATACAAGAAATTCCATGTAATGAGTAACAATTATAAATATTTTGATATTTTCCTTTGATTAGTAGTGGTGTAGACTAGGTATTTTAACCAGGGCCATTATTATAACCTCTTGTTGTTGCTCAACTTGTTTGTTATGCTGCATGTTTTTAAACAAAAGTATTTAATTCAAAAAATTGAGAAAGAATGGAAAAATAAAGCAGAAAAGAAGGAAATAAGAGTTAATTAAGAGCTTTTAATACCAAGAAGGTCCCAGTCACCATCATTTCCCCTTCTCCTTGTGGCCTCAGCATATTCCCTCCCTTCCACTTTCAGTGGGCCACTGCATTTTCAGTGATCCGTAACAATGGAG
Source organism: Petrosia ficiformis (assembly GCA_947044365.1). Lineage (NCBI taxonomy): Eukaryota > Metazoa > Porifera > Demospongiae > Haplosclerida > Petrosiidae > Petrosia > Petrosia ficiformis. The sequence continues at coordinate 722,331 of OX345653.1, read as the reverse complement.
AGAGTTGCAATGGTGATGATATCTCATTACTATTATTACATGATTATATTATATTCACAAACAGTGTTGAGTGATGTTCATTAATTAATTATGAAATGTTCAACAGTTTCAGGATACAACATATCATGAGTAGCAGCCTGAGGCTACCATGTGCAAATAGAAATGAAATTTTATCTTGTGAAATGATGATTAATAATGTGATTATGCCATTCTACTGATGTAATGTCATTCCAATTGTCAAATCTTCAGTTTGGAATTAGTTGCTTTGGAAGCAGAAAAAAAGAATTCAGCTGAGGTGATGTTTTTTTAAGATAAACACTGTAATTAAATGACCACTATTTAAATTCAGTTACATTTTCTGAATAGCAGGGGCAGATCGATATCTAGCCAAAAACTCCTGGGTGGGCCTAGCATATGGGGAAGCTTTAATGATAGTTTTATTAAAAGCTGTTTTGACATTTCTCACTTAGGCAACTTCAAACAGAACAGCTGCAACAAGTTCTAACAATAGTTTTGACAACACGTGCAGTCTTGTGCATAATAATAAAATTAATTTAATTTATTACAGAATAATTATTATATAATTATTTTTGCCAGGATGGGCCAGGCCAACCCTGAGATCCGTCTCTGCTGAATAGTGCACAGTGCAGGTTTCTTAAGTCATGTCAGTACAGAGATTTTACTTACTTCTGGAGTTATATATTTTTGTATTGTGTATTTCAAACAGTACTAGTGTAGCTCCTGGTGATTTTGATGATGAATGTCTTGATGCAATAAGTAGAATACCTGTATCTCCTAATGAGAAGGTCTTGTTAGATACACAGGATTATCAATCTCAGAATCTGATTAGTTTTGAAGGGGAAAGTAATATATGGAAGTCTGTTGACTTTGATGGTATTGATATGGGAGGAACTTATAATCAAGTGAGTTTCAAAATATTAATGCAATTTTAAAAGTGAACATTATATAGCAGTAATGTATATATATAAATTATATATATATATATACATACATTATAATATATATATATATATTACATACAATATACTATAGCTACATAGTTACATTATGTAGATTTGGTACAAATTATTTTTTTAACTCAGTGGGTTGATCTGGATCAAGGTATTGTTTGTCGACACAGATTGATTGCTTGTGACTTTGAGAATCAACCTCAGAAGAACTGGTTGATAACTCAATACATTAATATCAGTGATAATGGAGTTGATGAACTCACTATATATATGACATTCTCCAGTACTACTCAGTGTGCATGTCAACGGTCATTCTCAGTATGGGCTTATGAAACAAATGTGATTGATGAAACAGGTCGTGTTATGAACACATCTTATAGTGACACTGGAGTGAGACTGTTTCATACTACTGATCAAGGAGGTCAAACCACTGCTAGCCAACGTTTCAAGATATCCTCTAGAGGAATGTATTTATCAGTGGTTGATGGAGGATCATGTACTATAGTATCTCGTATTTTAGTGTATTACAATGTGTGTCCATATCAAGTAGTTAATATGGTTGTCTATCCTGAGACAATTGCCCCACCTTTCACTAATCCACAAGACAGAGTTGTTACTGGTACATGTGTTGATCAAAATTCTAGTCCAATATCAGGTGACTTAAATCTAGAGTGTGAAGTGTCTGGAGTATGGGGAGATACTCAAGTTATGTGTTCTTGTAATGCTGGATATGAAAATATAAGTGGGATTTGTGAAGGTTAGTGAATAGCTATGTCAATATCAGTAGACAATCTAAAGCCATTGTGACGAATGTATGTCTTAACCTCATTTTGATGTCGTTTATTTACACTGCAATAACTTTTATTAATTAAATTAGTACAGTTGCAAGGATTTGTTGTATGGTTGTTCAGATTATTATGTATACATGCCTGCTAATGCCATAACTACTTATAACCAATTAGTTGAAGCAGTATAATTTTAGGGTGCTATCAGCTACTCGTGTTTCAACCAACAACCACTTAAAATGATTGTATCTGGCAGTTCTGGCCAACAAATACATAATTTAATTTATTCTAGTGTACATTTTCATACTTAATGTCATAGTAACATTATGTATATAGCCACAATAACCTGTATTACAAACTAGATTGCAATTTATGCTATTCCTTGTAACTGTACTAAACAATAAATTGGTTATTTTCACTATTTATGTAGTGTAATTAACTTATTTACACAACTAAGAACATAATTATACAAAACTAACTTTTATCAACAACAATAACAAAATCAATTGATTTTCTTTATTGTTTGACTGTCTTTCAGAACAAAATGAATTGCTACATGATGTTATTGATCCACTTATGATACCTAAGTTAAAATATTATATTGTGAATGATTAAGTTAGAATACATAGCTTGTTACATGATATAATATAATAACATAAGTATGTCTTCTGTGTTTCAAATATTCACAAAAACATTATACATTTGTCATTATCGTGACGATAAGATTTTGTATTCACCTGTGTTACAACCTAAAAGTGGAGTAAAATATAAAGCTCCTAAAGTTCCTCAGGGATGCTCTGATTAATGTCTTATACAATGTACATGTAATAGTGTATGTACATGTATTCTATCATATGTACAGTAAGTACATATGATAGTGTACGTATATGTACTAGTAGGTATATACATATGTGATAATGTATGTACATGGGTATGTACAGAATATGTACATGTACATGTATTAGTAGGTATTGCACAGTATATGTACATGTATATGTAATACATGTAGCATGTAATAGTGTAATATGATCAGTATATCACTAAAATAAGCTGTAATAAATTCCAAAGCAATTAATTAACAATATTCATAACATAACAACACATACTAATGATATTCACTAGTGAGACTATAGTATTCTAAGAAATAGTACATTCATGTATATTGAGATGTATTATTAGTTGAGGAAGAAATGTGCTTAGCCAGATTGACCTTTTACCATTTGGCTCTAAAGATTATTAGAAACAACATGAATTTGTACTCTAAATTAATTGTGTCATAGATGTTGTATACATAGTTAAAGAAGTTGTGTCATTTGGTCAATTTGGTCAACTGTTGATAACTGCTAGATATACTACAAAACATATCAGCTTAATTCAAATTTTGTTACTATAGTTAATATAGAATATACATACACTATTCTACTTTTATCTTTAGCTATTTGTATTAATTTCAAATCACATGTACATACTCCATTACCTGTAGCTTGTATGAAGGGTGAATATAAACACTTACAAGGAGTTGATGACAAATGTATAGTCTGTCCTGAAAACAGTAACTCAACTGATGTTGGAACTTTGAGCTGTGATTGTCTGAATGGATATTACAGAGCTGAGGATGAAGGAGTTGATACTGAATGTACAAGTGAGTGTACTATCTGTTTACAATACATTTACTTTTACTGTTAGCTTGCTACTGATTTTCATACTATAGTAATCAATTTATAATTTATGATGTTTCCAGTCCTAATATTATAAGCTCTCATAACATCCTCAGTAGATAATATAATTTATGCATGTAAAAATATTATGGTAAAAGTTTGAGTAATAATAATTATACAAGTCATTTTACTATTACAGCTTCACCTAGTGCTCCAAGAGACCTTTATGCTATTAACATACAAGATACATTTATTACTATCATTTGGACTGCACCCAATATGACAGGAGAACGTACAGATATATCCTATAATATCACATATTCTAATGGAAGTTTTAATAGTATGGTGTACAGTGTGTCAGATACACATCACACTCTGACTGGACTCATTCCTCAGACAACATATACTATAAGTGTTATATCAATTAATGGTGTATCACAACAGGATCCTGATGTTGAGTCTAGGAGTGTTAGAATCAATGTCACTACTGGTAAGGCTAAATGTAATTATATGCTTATAAATTATCACTTTGACCATGACTGTTGTTCACTTAGTTGATTAGATCTGCGATTATACAACAAAAATGATTAGAATATCTGTTACAAATTCAGTTTTTCTATAATGTTTCATCTCCTATAGCAACCTCCCCTGAACTGTTTTTCTCTCCTATACTAACCTCCCCTGACTCTCCCACAGGCTCTCCATCAGGTATATATATAATATATATAATTATACAAGTACTGCTTTTGTAAATGAACTGTTAATTTTTTGTTCTCTCTGTCTCTAGGTCTTGATGAATCCTTCGTAATCGTTATTACAGTAACAATTTCAATTATCATAGTTTCCATTAGTGTAGTACTGTTAGTGATGTTGTTGTTTGTAATAAAGCATAAGAGAAATAAAAGTCAACCTGAGGCACAGTAAGTATTGTGACAAATCAGTTATTGTAGTGCATGCAGACATATATAGTAATAACTAATAACTTATAATTTTTACATACATAGAATTATTATGATGAGTGATTTGAATAATACATTGAATAGAAATGGTATGAATACTATTAAATTGTGTGTATCAGTAGCATAACGTTTCTCAATGTCAATAGAGGATTTTATCGTGGAAGAAAGAGATAAAGTTGTTCAAAGGATTGTTCAAAATAGTGTTGGAATAGAAGTGCCTTTAGGGGAGCTCTATAGCAGTTTGATTCCTTCATCAAGACTAAAGATAATTGAGAAAATTGGTCAAGGTGAGAGTGAACGTGTAGTCCTGTAAATATTCAGTGTAGTATAACAATGAGTGCTTCAAAGTTTATGTTATACCATGCAAAAGGTTGTTAATTGCTTGCACTACTAAGTTCAAGGGCTTCCAGCTTTACATTGACTATTCGAAAAAAGAAAACCATTAGTTGAAAAAAAAACAAATCAGTTATTATTTATATACAATATTATGTCATTAAAAAAGAATTCTATTTAAGATATAAAATCACTTGCTTTTGGCTTACTGAACTGTCTACTGTAAAGAAAGCATTAACAGGAGTGCACACCATATTTGTATGGTCACAATGTGGATAAATATAGAAATTTATGGATAACAAATGAACCCACATAACCAATCAAACTATACGTGAAATTGAAAAAATCTAAAAGAGCAATGAACAGGAACAACACAATATAATAAGTATATTTTGAGCACATATGAGGATGCATGATATCTGTGCGAAGGGGATATATACAATTGGTGGATAATAGCATATATGCCTTTTTTTGTTATATTAATATCAGTATCATTTCTACAGTATGATAGATATTCATAAGACTTTTTTTGTCTGTAGTATAATAATGAATGGAACATCAATTGAACATGCATAATTTAATGATATTGCTGTTCATCATCAAGTGTCATTAATTCCTCTTACAGGTGAATTTGGTATTGTATATCGTGCTTTACTCACACATGAATCAGACTTCAGTGGTATGCCACAAGCAGTAGCAGTTAAAACACTCAAAGGTTTATTTATTTGTGAAATTGTGTGTATTTTAATGATTATAATTATCTCACTTTCTTTGATACACAGGAATATTCACTAAATCTGATGTTGATGATATTATACGAGAAAGTTTAAAGATGAAATCTTTTGATCATTTAAACATTTTACCTCTTATTGGTGTCTGTTTTGATCATGGAGATGCTCCATGTATAGTAATGCCGTTCATGAATGAAGGGAGTCTTCTGTCTCATCTAAAGAGAGAGAGAGCTAACTTGACTGTTTCAGAAAAAGCTGATGAAGATATCATCCTAGATACTAGAAAACAGCTACTATCAATGTGCTTACAAATAGCTAATGGCATGACGTATTTAGCTGAAATGAAATTTGTACATCGAGATCTAGCAACAAGAAATTGCATGTATGCATATATATAATTCTTGTGAGGTCTACAAACTTAATTTGTTTGTTATAATAGGATTTCATCTGATGGAATTATAAAGGTGGCAGATTTTGGACTTGCTGAAGACATATACTGCAATAACTACTACAGACAAACCAAAGATGAAGACTCGAATGCACCAGTGAAACTACCTATAAAATGGATGTCATTGGAGAGCATTCGTGATGGGTACTTTAATGAGAAAACAGATGTGGTTAGTGAATTACTGTAACAAATCATTAGTCAGGTATACTATTATCTCTCAGTGGTCATATGGTGTGGTATGTTGGGAGATATTTAGTCTTGGTATTATCCCTTATCCTGGTCTCAATGCTAAAGAGGTTATTACACTTCTTAGTACTGGAGGAAGACTAGATCAACCAAATAATTGTGCATGTTCTGATGAAATGTGAGTTAGTATGAACTATATACTTTAGTTACATTTTCTTTTTTTAGTTACACTATAATGACGTCCTGTTGGAATGAAAGTCCAGACAAGAGATATACCTTTGCAGACATAGTCCAGATTTTAAATGAGATATTGGAACCATTGGCTGGATATATGGACTTTACACAGACCTTTACTAAAAACGAGACTTAAGTATTAAATTTCAACCTAATAATAGTGTGTGAATCTCTAACTAATAGGCTTTTTTAATTGTTGACATGTTTAGTTAGTTAAGTAAAACCAAAACCCTTTTAGTAAGTATAAAATTAATCAACTATTAATAATTGATGATATTATAATTATGTATCACCAAAAGTGATCATTATAGTCATATTAAAACATAAATAAAATGATTACTATTATGTGTAATTTAAATGATCCACGCTCTTGTACTATATCTACTGTTATTTAACAATGTGTCTCCTGTGTAATTATAATTATATATAATTATTTCCACAGATAATTTTTGCATGCAAAGTTGAAATAAGTATACAAGAAATTCCATGTAATGAGTAACAATTATAAATATTTTGATATTTTCCTTTGATTAGTAGTGGTGTAGACTAGGTATTTTAACCAGGGCCATTATTATAACCTCTTGTTGTTGCTCAACTTGTTTGTTATGCTGCATGTTTTTAAACAAAAGTATTTAATTCAAAAAATTGAGAAAGAATGGAAAAATAAAGCAGAAAAGAAGGAAATAAGAGTTAATTAAGAGCTTTTAATACCAAGAAGGTCCCAGTCACCATCATTTCCCCTTCTCCTTGTGGCCCCAGCATATTCCCTCCCTCCCACTTTCAGTGGGCCACTGCATTTTCAGTGATCCGTAACAATGGAGAGAGTTGCAATGGTGATGATACCTCATTACTATTATTACATGATTACATTATATTCACAAACAGTGTTGAGTGATGTTCATTAATTAATTATGAAATGTTCAACAGTTTCAGGATACAACATATCATGAGTAGCAGCCTGAGGCTACCATGTGCAAATAGAAATGAAATTTTATCTTGTGAAATGATGATTAATAATGTGATTATGCCATTCTACTGATGTAATGTCATTCCAATTGTCACATCTTCAGTTTGGAATTAGTTGCTTTGGAAGCAGAAAAAAAGAATTCAGCTGAGGTGATGTTTTTTTAAGATAAACACTGTAATTAAATCACCACTATTTAAATTCAGTTACATTTTCTGAATAGCAGGGGCAGATCGATATCTAGCCAAAAACTCCTGGGTGGGCCTAGCATATGGGGAAGCTTTAATGATAGTTTTATTAAAAGCTGTTTTGACATTTCTCACTTAGGCAACTTCAAACAGAACAGCTGCAACAAGTTCTAACAATAGTTTTGACAACACGTGCAGTCTTGTGCATAATAATAAAATTAATTTAATTTATTACAGAATAATTATTATATAATTATTTTTGCCAGGATGGGCCAGGCCAACCCTGAGATCCGTCTCTGCTGAATAGTGCACAGTGCAGGTTTCTTAAGTCATGTCAGTACAGAGATTTTACTTACTTCTGGAGTTATATATTTTTGTATTGTGTATTTCAAACAGTACTAGTGTAGCTCCTGGTGATTTTGATGAAGTATGTCTTGATGCAATAAGTAGAATACCTGTATCTCCTAATGAGAAGGTCATGTTAGATACACAGAATTATCAATCTCAGAATCTGATTAGTTTTGAAGGGGAAAGTAATACATGGAAGTCAATTGACTTTGATGGTATTGATATGGGAGGAACTTATAATCAAGTGAGTTTAATATTGATGCAACTTTAAGCGAATATTATATTAAGCAATAATATATATATATATATATATATATATATATATACATCATATATATCACCATTGCATATATCAACAAATATACACCCCTCCAAGGGGAGGTCAATGTGGTTTATATATTACATAGAATAAATATATACATTTATATATATTACATACAATATACTATAGCTACATAGTTACATTATGTACATTTGGTACAATTTATTTTTTTAACTCAGTGGGTTGATCTGGTTCAAGGTATTGTTTGTCGACACATATTTATTGCTTGTGACTTTGAGAATCAACCTCAGAAGAACTGGCTAATAACTCAATACATTAATATCAGTGATAATGGAGTTGATGAACTCGCTATACATATGACATTCTCTAGTAATACTGAGTGTGCATGTCAACAGTCATTCTCAGTATGGGCTTATGAAACAAATGTGATTGATGAAACAGGTCGTGTTAGTAACACATCTTATAGTGACACTGGAGTGAGACTGTTTCATACTACTGATCAAGGAAGTCAAACCACTGCTAGCCAACGTTTCAAGATATCCTCTAGAGGAATGTATTTATCAGTGGTTGATGGAGGATCATGTACTACAGTATCTCGTATTTTAGTGTATTACAATGTGTGTCCATATCAAGTAGTTAATATGGTTGTCTATCCTGAGACAATTGCCCCACCTTTCAGTAATCCACAAGACAGAGTTGTTACTGGTACATGTGTTGATCAAAATTCTAGTCCAATATCAGGTGACTTAAATCTAGAGTGTGAAGTGTCTGGAGTATGGGGAGATACTCAAGTTATGTGTTCTTGTAATGCTGGATATGAGAACATAAGTGGGATTTGTGAAGGTTAGTAATTTAGCAACAATAGCTATATAAATATCAGTAGACAATCCAAAGCCATAAGTGGGATTTGTAAAGGTAAGCGGTTTAGAATCAATATCATTGCCGAGCACCTTAGTGCGAGGCAACTAATCCGGGAGTGTAGATAAATCTCTACCTTAGTTTATATAATTATATAATTTATATAATATATATATATATGTGGTTCTGTCACGCTTAGGAATGCAATAATTAAACGTACGACCACAGGCACGTTAATTCGTAGACTGTGTGTACTGTTGATGGCGTACTGCTTTAATGTAGAGACGAGTGAGGAACCTACAAGTGAGGGAGCTACAGCACGCCTTCGACGCCTAGCTATACTGAGAAAAAGAAGCATTGTGATAATTATACCATTGTGTGACTAAAACCACACCTTTCTGGATATTAATTGACTATAGTGTATATAGTGTGAGCGAGGCAGTCTGCGCATACGTATTCCTAGTTTATACTAGTACACCATTATTGCTAAAAAAATGAATGAATATCTGATCTTGGATGTCGTTTATATAATTATTAATTTTGTTTACACAACTAAGAACAAAATAACGGGTAGGTATAGCTAAAACGCAGATCACGGATTATGGATCAGAAAGGATAAAATTATTAATTTCTATTAAATCATGTGACTGGTTATTCCATCATGATTCGTGTTGTAGAAACGTTGAATCCAGGAAATAGGGATGAGCGCATAGCGCAAGCCCTCCATGAAGGTGGCCAAAGCTATTAGTTACCGAGCGCAGCGAGGAAGCAGGCCTATCATTGTTAGGTTATCATCAGAACAAGGTTATATATTTATTGAATGTTTTATTCTATTTCTGGCATGTTTATTATTTCAATTATTTGTAATTCGTGATCCGCGTTTTATACCTATCCCAAAATAACTTTTATCAACAACAATAACAAAATCAATTAATTTTCTTTGCTGTTGGGAGATACTATCGTTTGACTGTCTTTCAATCCAAAATTGCTACATGGTGTTATTGATCTACTTATGATACAAAAACTTTGATGTTAAAATGTTATATTGTGAATCGTTAAGTTAGAATACATAGTTTGTTACATAGTATAATAATATAACATAATAAAATAAGTATCTCTTCTGTGTTTCAAACTTATAGTTTTTAAAATATCACAAGTTTCAATTTATACATAGTAGATATTATCTTCACAAACAAAAATATACATTTCTCATTATCTTGATTATAAGATTTTTCATTCACCTGTGTTACAACCTAAATGTGGAGTAATTTTGTTTTTGATTGGTACAAAAATAATATGCATAAACAACTGTGTTATTCCTTGAGTTGTGTACAAGTAACTACAAGCTGTTAGACACATCCACTTTTGTACAATCTGCATGCAGAAAGGGATGCTTTAATTTGATAAAGAATCTGTGAATCAATATCTCTATCATTCATTGTACTCTGATTAATAGATTCTGTTGTTGGGAGGCACAGCAATGGCAGCTGCATCACAGCCACCAGGTTGAAGGCCTTGGGCACTAGGGTGAGGCACTAGGGTGTGGTAGGGAGATGTGCCCCTCCTGCATGAAGTGTAGAAGCTAAAATATAAAGCTCCCAAAGGTTCCTCAGAGATGCTCTGTTTAATGCCTTATACAGTGTACATGTAATAGTGTATGTACATGTATTCTATCATATGTACAGTAAATGTAGTGTACATATATGTACTAGTAGGTATATACATATGTGATAATGTATGTACATGGGTATATACAGAATATGTACATGTACATGTATTAGTAGGTACATGTACATGTATATGTATATAATACATGTAGCATGTAATAGTGTAATATGATCAGTATATCACTAAAATAAGCTGTAATAAATTCCAAAGTAATTAATTAACAATTTCATAACATAACAACATATACTAATGATATTCACCAGTGAGACTATTCTAAGAAATAGTATATTCATGTATATTGAGATGTATTATTAGTTGAGAAAAACATGTACTTAGCCAGATTGACCTTTCACCATTTGGCTCTAAAGCTTATTATAAACAACATGAATTTGTACTCTAAATTAATTGTATCATAGATGTTGTATACATAGTTAAAGAAGTTGTGTCATTAAGTCAATTTGGTCAACTGTTACTACAAAACATATCAGCTTAATTCATTAGTTAAATTTTGTTGCTATAGTTAATATAGAATATACATACACTGTTCTACTTTTATCTTTAGCTAGTTGTATTAATTTTAAACCACATGTACATATTCTACTACCTATAGCTTGTATGGAGGGTACAAACACTTACAAGGAGTTGATGACAAATGTATAGTCTGTCCTGTATATATATATATTAGATTACAGTACTGATCCAATGTAATTATAAAATGATATAACGTAATCTATAAATATTTTATTTACTAATGAATGTCGTTTTGATATATAGTACATAATACATGACAGGTGTTATTATGTTATTGCAACCTTCGAGATCCTTTACATTAACAAACTGTAGTGTTTGTATTAATGTCAAACATGTATAAATTCCATGACCTGTAGCTTGCAATGTGGGTGAATATAAACGTTTACAAGGTGATGACGAATGTATAGTCTGTCCTGAAAACAGTAACTCAACTGGTGTTGGAGCTTTGAGCTGTGATTGTCTGGATGGATATTACAGAGTTGAGAATGACATGGTTGATACTAGATGTACTATTGGTTAGTGTATATATTAGATTACAATACTGATACAATGTCAAGATATAACTTAATTTATAAATTATGTTATTTACTAATCAATGTCCTTTTGTTATAGGTGTTATTATTTATGGTGACCTTTAAATCACAAACTGTAGTGTTTGTAATAATGTGTATACACAACACAAACATGTATATATTCCATGACCTGTAGCTTGCAATGTGGGTGAATATAAACATTTACAAGGTGATGACGAATGTATTGTCTGTCCTGAAAACAGTAACTCAACTGGTGTTGGAGCTTTGAGCTGTGATTGTCTAGATGGATATTACAGAGCTGAGAAAGAAGGGGTTGATACTGAGTGTACAAGTGAGTGTATTTTGACTGTAATAGAACATACTGGTTTAATCTGTTTATGAAAGCACTGAATAATATCATTTAGTATTATTATAAAGTATTTATAAAAGAACATACTCTCTCATTCATATAGATGTATAGTATTGACCAACTATAGGTACTAAAAGAACATTATTTCATGCCTGGCCTCTAAGATAAGAGTATCATTTTGCACATGTAGATTGAATGGAAATTGGCCAATAATGCACGGACATTTTCAGTTAGTTAAATAAACTAAAATTGTTTTAATTATAATGTAGTTATATAAGTATATATCATCAAAGTAGTCATTATTATTATATGTTGATCCAATAATCACAGAATGTCCCTCAAACAACAACGTCATTTAAGTTACAACAAGAACACATGAACTGTGAAAAAAGTAGTCATAATTTATATAATTATGTTTGAAATATGTAGCCTCACCTACTGCTCCACTGGACCTTGAGTGGAATGTTATACAGAGTGACTTAATTTCTATCAGTTGGTCTCCACCCAGTGGGACTGGAGGACGAACTGACTTTTACTACATTATCACATATACTAATGGAGCTATTACGAATGAAATCAACAATGTAACTACCACACACTACAATTTGACTGGATTGAGTCCTCAGACAAGCTATACCATCAGTGTTATATCAATGAATGGAGTATCTGATCAGGATCCTAATATTGATGACAGAACAAGTACTATCATTATTACTACCAACAGTGACACTTCAGGTATGATTTGTTAGTTAAGTGCAGAAAGTTAAGTTAGTTAAGTTAGTTAAGTGCAGAAAGCTACAAACATTAAGTACGTGTTATATTGAGTACATGTGTTAATAACTTATTATGCTGTACGTTTGTTCCACTGTTTCACTCAATTTTTATTGATTTTACAGATTGTGAATCAAGAAGTTCAGAAAGTGAAACTGCTACAGTTTTAGTTCTGTCCATTGTAGTAGGTATTCTTGTATTGTTGCTAATAGTATCTATTATTGTAATAGTGGGGCTAGTCTGTGAAAGACAAATCAAACAAAAAAATCATCCATCTATTATCAACTCAAGGTGAGTAATCATCAACTATATTAACAGATAGCTAATTTTGCTTGGACAATACTTGTTGGTCATTCATCAGCACTCAATTTGCTGAAAACATGATGATGAAGTAAAAATACATCACTGTAGTGTTTTTAAGGTGATTGCTACCTTAAATTTAGTTTGTAATGTAAATCAGACACTGAATGAAATGATTTTTGACACAGTCAAGCCGTAAACTGAAATAATTACCTCAAGAACTTACTGTTTATACTTGCAGTAAAACTGTAAATAAAAATAGGAATTTTTATTCTGATTCTATAGATCCAATGATGAGATAATGATGCAAGTGTCTGAAGCATACGGTCTTCAAAAGCCTGCAACTCGTAACACTGTGATTTATGATGTTCCTAATAATGTCTCTATATGACAGAATACAGCGTGAAGCCAAACTAATAATTATGATATCATGTAATATTTTTAGTGAGATTCTTTTTTTGTTGTTTTTAGTTTGATAATATATAATAATATTTTTACTGTTAGGATTTCCTTTTTTATGTTTTGTAGACTGCAAATTTAAAGTAATTCCAAGAGAAAATGATATAATAATGGACATTTTTAAATACCATAATAGATTATTGTCTGCATATATATATATATATATTATATATATATATATATATATATATATTGTTCTCTGTACAATGTGTTTAACTCGCCATAATAATTATAATATTGTCTATATTATTGTCTGCAAAAATAGAATTACTAATTTATTGGTCAGCAACAAATAGTGAAATAGTAATATAATTGGTTGAGTAGGTTGTTATGACTGCATGGTGATATGCATATAATTACAAGAGCTCTCAATTTCCACTCAACAATGTGAAAGCAAGTCTTCAAAGTTATGGTTTACATATTACATATTCATGTTTCTACAAATGAACTTGTGCTGACAAAGTGTGTGATATATATGCATTTTAGTCTTATTATTTCATATTGAGGTTGGCAGTACATGTACCGAGTGTGTGTAAGTTATATATAATTATAAATAAGTATTTCCACAGATAGCTAATTTTTGCGTGCATAGTTGAAATACGTATACAAGAAATTCAACGTAATAAGTAACAATTATGATATTTTCTTCTGATCAGTGGTGGTGTAGACTAGGTATTATAACCAGGGCCATTATTATAACCTTGTGTTGCTCAACTTGTTTGTCATGCTGCATTTTTTTAACAAGTTTAAAAACTTGAGAAAGAATGGAAAATAAAGCAGAAAAAAGATATATAAAAGGAAATATATAAGTCTTTAATTAAGAACTTTTAATACTGAGAAGGTCCTGGGCCCAGCATTTCCCCTTCTCCTTGTGGCCCTAGCATTTCCCTTCCCTCTCACTTTCATTGGGCCACTGGATTTTCAGTGATCTGTAACAATGAAAAGAGTTGCAATGGTGATGATATCTCATTACTATTATTACATGATTATAATTATTATATTCACAGTGTTGAGTGATGTACATTAATTTTAAAACGTTCAACTACATAGCTAGCTACCATGTGCAGTAAATATAAATGAAATTTTATCTTGTGAAATGATGATTAATAATGTGATATGCCATTCTACTGATGTATTGTCATTCCAATTGTCACATCTTCAGTTTGGAATTAGTTGCTTTGGAAGCAGAAAAAAATATTAGGTGATGTTTTTTTAAGATCAACCCTGTAATTAATTGAATACTAATTAAATTCAGTTACATTCTCTGAATAGTGCAGAGTGCAGGTTTTCTTAAGTCATGGCAGTACAGAGATTTTACTTACTTCTGGGGATTTTTATTTTTGTGTTGTGTATTTCAAACAGTACTAGTGTAGCTCCTGGTGATTTTGATGAAGAATGTCTTGATGTGATAACTAGAATACCTGTATCTCCTAATGAGAAGGTCTTGTTAGATTCACAGGATTATGAATCTCAGTATCTGATTACTACTAATGGAGAAAGTAATATATGGAAATCTGTTGACTTTGATGGTATTGATATGGGAGGAACGTATAATCAAGTGAGTTTCAAAATATTGATGCAACTTTATAATTATTATATATGTATTATGTATGTTCAGCTGCCAAGCTAAAACCATTATAATATAAATTATATGAATATTAACATAGTTACATTTTATGTACATATGTATACATTTTTAACTCAGTGGGTTGATCTGGATCAAGGTATTGTTTGTCGACACAGATTTATTGCTTGTGACTATAACAATCAACCTCAGAAGAACTGGCTAATAACTCAATACATTAATATCAGTGATAATGGAGTTGATGAACTCACTATATATATGACATTCTCTAGTAATACTCAGTGTGCATGTCAACAGTCATTCTCAGTATGGGCTTATGAAACAAATGTGATTGATGAAACAGGTCGTGTTATGAACACATCTTATAGTGACACTGGAGTGAGACTGTTTCATACTACTGAACTAGGAGATCAAACCACTGCTAGCCAACGATTCACGATATCCTCTAGAGGACTATATTTATCAGTGGTTGATGGAGGATCATGTATTACAATATCTCGTATTTTAGTGTATTACAATGTGTGTCCATATCAAGTAGTTAATATGGTTGTCTATCCTGAGACAGTTGCTCCACCTTTCAGTAATCCACAAGACAGAGTTGTTACTGGTACATGTGTAGACAATGCTAGTCCAATATCAGGTAACTTAAACCAGCTGGAGTGTAAAGTATCTGGAATATGGGGAGATACTCAAGTTATGTGTTCTTGTAATGCTGGATATGAAAACATAAGTGGGATTTGTGAAGGTATGCAGTTTAGAAAAAATAGCTATATAATATCATTTATATTAGTACACAATCTAAAACCATTATTGAATGTATGTCTTAACATGATCTTTGATGTTGTTCATATACACTGCAAAAACAAATAGTTAAAATAACTATTTTACTAGTTAGTACAGTTGCAAGGACTTAAAAATTAGTTGTATGGTTGTTCAGATTATTATATATACATGCCTGCTAATGCCATAACTACTTACAACCAATTAGTTGAAGCAGTATAATTTTAGGGTGTTGTCTACTCATGTTTCAACCAACAACCACTTAAAATGATTGTATCTGGCAACAAAAAGGTTTGGGAACCTGCAAACACATAATTTAATTTATTCTAGTGTATTTGGTGCACATAATGTCATAGTAACATCATGCCTATAGCCACAATAACCTGTATGACAAACTAGATTGAAATTTATGTTATTCCTTTAACTGTACTAACCAATAAATTGTTTATTTTAAGTATTTAATATTTGTGTAGTGTAATTAACTTGTTTACACAACTAAGAACATAATTATACAAAACTAACTTTTATCAACAACAATAACAAAATCAATTGATTTTCTTTGTTGTTTGACTGTCTTTCAGAACAAAATGAATTGCTACATGGTGTTATTGATCAACTTATGATACATAAGTTAAAATATTATATTGTGAATCATTAAGTTAGAATACATAGCTTGTTACATGATATAATATAATAACATATAATGAAACAAGTATCTCTATTGTGTTTCAAATCTTCACAAAAACATTATACATTTGTTATTATCGTGACGATAAGATTTTGTATTCACCTGTGTTACAACCTAAAAGTGGAGTAATTTGTTTTTGATTGGTACAAAAATAATATGCATCACAGCCACCAGGATGAGGGCCTTGGGCACTAGAGTGAGGGCAAGAGTGATGGCCTTGGGCACTAGGGTGATTGCCTAGGGTAAGGTAGGGGATGTGCCCTCTCCTGCATGAAGTGTAGAAGCTAAAATATAAAGCTCCTAAAGGTTCCTCAGAGATGCTCTGTTTAATGTCTTATACAATGTACATGTAATAGTGTATGTACATGTATTCTATCATGTACGGTAAGTACTTATGATAGTGTATGTATATGTACTAGTAGGTATATACATATGTGATAATGTATGTACATGGGTATGTACAGAATATGTACATGTACATGTATTAGTAGGTATTACACAGTATATGTACATGTATGTGTAATACATGTAGCATGTAATAGTGTAATATGATCAGTATATCACTATAATATGCTGTAATAAATTCCAAAGCAATTAATTAACAATTTCATAACATAACAACACATACTAATTTTATTCACTAGTGAGACTATAATATTCTAAGAAATAGTACATTCTTGTATATTGAGATGTATTATTAGTTGAGGAAGAAATGTGCTTAGCCAGATTGACCTTTTACCATTTGGCTCTAAAGATTATTAGAAACAACATGAATTTGTACTCTAAATTAATTGTATCATGGATGTTGTATACATAGTTAAAGAAGTTGTGTCATTTGGTCAATTTGGTCAACTGTTGATAACTGCTAGATATACTACAAAACATATCAGCTTAACTCATTAGTTAAATTTTGTTACTATAGTTAATATAGAATATACATACACTATTCTACTTTTATCTTTAGTTATTTGTATTAATTTCAAATCACATGTACATACTCCATTACCTGTAGCTTGTATGGAGGGTGAATACAAACACTTACAAGGCGTTGATGACAGATGTATAGTCTGTCCTGAAAACAGTAACTCAACTGATGTTGGAGCTTTGAGCTGTGATTGTCTGGATGGATATTATAGAGCTGAGAATGAAGGAGTTGATACTAGATGTACTATTGGTGAGTGTATATATTAGATTACAATACTGATCAAATGTAATTATAAAAGCATATAACTATTTACTCACGAATGTCCTTTTGGTATAGTACATATTACATGACAGGTGTTATTATGTTATGGTGACCTTTGAGATCCTTTTCATTAACAAACTGTAGTATTTGTATTAATATGCATACACAACACATTCCATGAACTGTAGCTTGCAATGTGGGTGAATATAAACATTTACAAGATGATGACGAATGTATAGTCTGTCCTGAAAACAGTAACTCAACTGGTGTTGGAGCTTTGAGCTGTGATTGTCTGGATGGATATTACAGAGCTGAGAATGAAGGGGTTAATACTGAATGTACAAGTGAGTGTATTATGACTGTAATAGAACATACTGGTTCAATCTGTTTATAAAAGCAACTGAATAACACTAAATTAGTATATTATAGAGTACTTATAAAAGAACATACTCCCTCATCCTTATAGATGTATAGTATTGACCAACTATAGATCCACTCTCACCAAGTGGGGATTAATCTTGGCACAGATCAATATAGATGCACTGCAAAAATAGAATTGTTAAAATAACCAATGTATTGGTTAGTGCAGTTGCAAAGATTTGACAATTTCGGTTGTTCAGCTGCAGGATGCATACATGTAACGTCATAGCTACTTGATACATATGAAATATGTGACAAATATATTTACACTTTTACAGTAATAATCAATCATTATGCCTAATATCTCATATTAGATGCACAAAGAAGGCTAGGAAACCTAAAATGATTGGACAGGATAAGGGAATTGTGCAATAATTGGATTATAGACTCTAATTAAATATATATCGCCATGCAGTCATTACAACCTACGCAATCAATTAACTTACAATTTCAAATATTCCTTGTGACTGTACTAACCAATAAATTACTTATTTTATTTTTGCAGTGTGGCAATGCATTCTTGATATAGTAAGTCTTGTTCTTTGAGACATTAAATCTATTATAGTTATAAGAGATATATCAATTCCAAACATTAAGAATGTTTTCTTAAGTTTAACAGGAGCAAATGAACTGCAGAAACATTAGTTCATGAGTTTCTGGTTGTATATATACACTGTAAAACTTAATGGGTTATTTTAACCCTCATTTGGTTACACGAGTTTCAATTACTCCTGCGTGAGACTGTATAAATCAATGTTGATTCCTTTTCTTGCTAGGTAATTATTATAAGTAGTAATCATTTATTTCTTTTTATCTTGATCTATATTGACTAATATAGGGTACATGCCATAATAAAGAATACAATTATAAACGTATTTATTATACAGATGTACTATATATCCATTGGGAATACAATGAATTTCCACCATAAACATGATTATTATGTTCCTAATGGATAGTACATCTGTACTTCCCATTAGGAATATAATAAACACGTTTGCAACAGAAAGTAAACATTGTATTTTCAATTAGAAATAATTGACTACTTCATATGAAAAAGGTTTAAGCAGATGAAAACTCAATCAATCAACCAATAAGTTTTTACAGTGTAGTAATGTATTAATAATTAATGTTTGAAATGTGTATAGCTTCACCTACTGCTCCACTGGACCTTGAGTGGAATGATATACAGAGTGACTCAATTTCTATCAGTTGGTCTCCACCCAGTGTGACTGGAGGACGAACTGACCTTTACTACATTATCACATATACTAATGGAGGTATTACAAATGAAATCAACAATGTAACCACCACACACTACACTTTGACTGGATTGAGTCCTCAGACAAGCTATACCATCAGTGTTATATCAATGAATGGAGTATCTGATCAGGATCCTAATATTAATAACAGAACAAGTACTATCATTATTAATACCAGCAGTGACACTTCAGGTATGATTTGTTAGTTAAGTGCAGAAAGCTACAAACATTAAGTACATATTATATCGAGTACATATTATATTGAGTACATGTGTTATTATACTAGATGCTGTTTGTTCCACTCTTTCACTCTATTGATTTTACAGATTTGGAATCAAGAAGTTCAGAAAGTGAAACTGCTACAGTTTTAGTTTTGTCCATTGTAGTAGGTATTCTTGTATTGTTGCTAATAGTATCTATTATTGTAATAGTGGGGCTAGTTTGGGAAAGACAAATCAAACAAAAAAATCATCCATCTATTATCAACTTGAGGTGAGTAATCTTACTATACTAACAGTTAGCTAATTTTGCTTGCACAGTCCTTGTTGGTCATTCAACAGTGCTATTGGGCTAGGGTTTGGCATGATAATGAAGTAAAAATACATCACTAGTGTTTTTAAGCTGATTGCTACCTTTAATTTACTTTGTAATGTAAATCAGATGCTGAATGAAATGATTTTTGACACAGTCAAGCAGTAAACTGAAATAATTACCTCAAGAACTCACTGTCTATACTTGTAGCAAAACTGTAAATGAAATATGAAATTTTATTCTGATTCTATAGATCCATAAAGATGCAAGTATCTGAAGCATACGGTCTTCATAACCCTGCAACTCCTAACACTGTGATTTATGATATTCCCAATGTCTCTATATGAGAGAATACAGTATGAAGGCAAATTAATGTTAACTAATGACTGTGACATCATGTAATATTTTAAGTGAGATTCTTTTTTGTTTTTAGTTTGTTAATGATAATAATAAAAACTAATGGCATGTGTGTTTACTGTTAGGATTTCATTTTTTATTTTTTGTAGACTGCAGATTTACTAAATATTGTCCACCGAAAGAAGATGGTGTAATAATGGACATTGTTATCATATAAGAATAGAATATTATTGTCTGCATAATAATTATATATATTGTTCCCTGTACAATGTGTTTTACTCGCCATAATATAATGTTGTCTAGCTGTAATATATCTACTACGTTATATTTTTTTCTTCCTTGTAATTGTCACTTGTCTTCTGTATATCTATATAATTCTTAATATAAGAGAAATCTCAATTTCCACTCAACATTATGAAAGCAAGTCTTATTAGAATGGTATGCAACTATTATCCTAATTGTCTATGATGAAAATATCCTGCTATGCATTTTGTGCTGACAATGAGAAGTGTATTCATATACAACTACAATTAACTCATGTTTATATTATATATATATTCATGTTTCTACAAATTAACTTGTCCTGACAAAGTGTGTTGTTGCACCTTAAAAGGGAAGCAATTTAAGTATATTTATATGCACAGCATTGCAAACTGCATGCTGACAGAGTTAATTACAATTGGATTCATTGCTGGATGGAATGAAATAATATTCATGTTATCCATTGTCCTTGTCCCAAAACATAGGTTGAAGGGTATGGTAATCATTGTGATATATATGCATTTTAGACTCTTAAATCTTATTATTTCATATTGAGGTTGGCAGTACATGTACTGAGTGTGTGTAAGATTGTTTTATAAATAAGTATTGCCACAGATAATTTTTACATGCAAAGTTGAAATAAGTATACAAGAAATTCAATATAATAACTAACAATTATAAGTATTTTGATATTTTCCTTTGATCAGTAGTGGTGTAGACTAGGTATTATAATCAGGGCCATTATTATAACCTCTTGTTGCTCAACTTGTTTGTCATGCTGCATTTTTTTAACAAGAGTATTTAATTAAAGTAACTAAAAAAAATTGAGGAAGAATGGCAAAATAAAGCAGAAAAGAGAAGTACACTTGTAGAAGGAAATAAGACTTCATTAAGAGATTTTAATACCAAGAAGGTCCCAGCCCCCAGCATTTTTCCTTCTTCTTGTGGCCTTAGCATTTCCCCTCCCTCCCAGTCACAGCATTTTCAGTGATCCATAACAATGGATAGTTGCAATGGTGATGATATATCATTGCTATTAATTAAATAATATTCACAAACAATGTTGAGTGATGTACATTAATTATAAAACGTTCAACTACATAGCTAGCTACCATGTGCAGTAATAGATCTTGTCGAATGATGATTAATAGTGTGAAATATCATTCTACTGATGTAATGTCTTTCCAATTGTCACATCTTTAGTTTGGAATTAGTTGCTTTGGAAGCAGAAAAAAAATTCAGCTTAAGATCAACCCTGTAATTAAATGAATACTAATTAAATTCAGTTACATTCTCTGAATAGTGCAGAGTGCAGGTTTTCTAAGTCATGTCAGTACAGAGATTTTACTTACTTCTGGAGTTATGTATTCTTGTATTGTGTATTTCAAACAGTACTAGTGTAGCTCCTGGTGATTTTGATGAAGAATGTATTGATGTGATAACTAGAATACCTGTATCTCCAAATGAGAAGGTCTTGTTAGATACACAGGATTATCAATCTCAGAATCTGATTGGTTTTGAAGGGGAAAGTAATATATGGAAGTCTATTGACTTTGATGGTGTTGATATGGGAGGAACTTATAATCAAGTGAGTTTCAAAATATTAATGCAATTTTAAAAGTGAACATTATATAGCAGTAATGTATATATATAAATTATATATATATATACATACATTATAATATATATATATATATATATTATATACAATATACTAGTTACATTATGTACATTTGGTACAATTTATTTTTTTAACTCAGTGGGTTGATCTGGATCAAGGTATTGTTTGTAGACACAGATTGATTGCTTGTGACTTTGAGAATCAACCTCAGAAGAACTGGTTGATAACTCAATACATTAATATTAGTGATAATGGAGTTGATGAACTCACTATACATATGACATTCTCCAGTACTACTCAGTGTGCATGTCAACAGTCATTCTCAGTATGGGCTTATGAAACAAATGTGATTGATGAAACAGGTCGTGTTAATGACACATCTTATAGTGACACTGAAGTGAGACTGTTTCATACTACTGAACAAGGAAGTCAAAGCACTGCTAGCCAACGTTTCACGATATCCTCTAGAGGACTATATTTATCAGTGGTTGATACGAGATCATGTACTATAGTAAATCGTATTTTAGTGTATTACAATGTGTGTCCATATCAAGTGGTTAATATGGTTGTCTATCCTGAGACAGTTGCCCCACCTTTCAGTAACCTACCCATCAACCCAAATCAGCATTGTTATATGTTATATTCATTGAGTCTAATGTGTGTGTTTCTTTTGAAGATAATTCTAAAATATATTCATTGTTACTGGATTCCATGAAAAGTCCATTATGAGATTGTTGTTATAAATCAGTACATAGAGAAAGATCTGTTTTTTTTTGTCTGTTTACGTCTATTCCACATCCATTTAAATTTATTATTTCATAACTTATAGAATCTCCTCTGGAAGCCAATGTATGGCTGCTCAATAGTTGTACTGTGAAGGGACCCAGTGAGGATGGGTTTCGAGGAGCAATCAAAAAGGGAAGGGAACTTGGTAAAGTGATAGTAGCAGCAGGATGTGTTCCTCAAGGTCAAAAGGACTTGTCCGATGTCCAAGGGGTATCAGTTATTGGTGTACAGCAAATTCACAGAGTTGTTGAAGTTGTAGAAGAAGCACTCAAGGGCAACATGGTTAGATTATTTGGGCGACAAAAAAAAGGTGGGCGTCGGCTTGCAGGACCTTCCCTTGATCTTCCAAAGATACGTCGTAATCCTCTGATTGAAATCATACCAATTAATTCAGGGTATGTATGTATACATAGGCAGCATAGGAACCAGGGCACATGCACACCCAATACTGCCAAACACTACACGATTAACTCAGTGCCTCCCCTTACCATCTTTCCTACTCTTATGGTATACACTAAATAGATCATACAATCTCTATAGGTAATGAAAGTAGAGGGACAGTTGTAGATCTGTTCGTCAGCTTAGGCCTATTAGGTCTTAAGATACATGTAGTCCAGTGGCTCAGATGGTGCCTGACTATATATATATAGATATCAGAAAGTCCTGGATTCAATCCCTAGTTGGATTCTAGACTTACTCAAAGCTTTACTTTGTTTCTAATTCTCTCATGTCTGCATATCATATTAATGCCTTGTATAGCTGTGTCTAATATTAGATATATTTTAAGATGTTTAGTGTTATGTACATGTTCTTTATAAATGGTATAGAGTAGGATATACCAGCATTAGGGATCAGAACACTGCCATATAGTACTTGGTTGGAAAGTAAAAACATTTGTTCTGTAGAACTTCGTGTGGATATGGTCAAATGTATACCCTACTTAATATTTTCATAATTATAATTTTATACATTACTTAGCTCAATCTTTTGAGGTCTGATTTCTGGTTATTATTAACAATGTATATTTATTATTATTTATTTCTTGTAGTTGTCTTAATCATTGTACATATTGTAAAACAAAACATGCTCGAGGGGATTTGGCAAGTTATACTCCTGATGAAATCATTCTTCGAGCTAAACAAGCCTTTTCGGAAGGTGTGGTAGAGGTATGGCTTACCAGTGAAGACACAGGTGCATATGGGAGGGATATAGATGTCTCCTTACCAGAGTTGCTATGGCAACTGGTAAAAGTCGTTCCTGATGGTTGTATGTTGCGAATTGGTATGACTAATCCACCTTATATAATGGAACACTTGGAGGTGTGGTCATGTGACATTAGATTTTAATATATTATAGATTATTATTATTTGCAGGAGATGGCAAAGATATTGCAGCATCCTCGTGTATATTCGTTCCTCCATGTTCCAGTTCAGTCTGGAGCAGATCCGGTTTTAGCTGCTATGAAACGAGAATATACTATTAGCCAATTCAAAGAAGTTGTGAATTTTCTTCGCAAACAGTAAGCAACAAAGATAGTAATTATCATGTGGCAGTGTTTATTTTTCAGTGTACCCGGTGTTACCATAGTAACAGATATAATATGTGGATTCCCAACAGAAACAGAGGAGGTATGTTGTAATATGGGGTTCTACTAGTAGTTGAACTGGTTTTGTCTTGTTTCTCACAGGATTTCAATCTTACTCTTCAAATTGTAAATGAATACAAATTCCCTTCCCTCTTTATTAACCAGTTTTATCCTCGGCCTGGAACTCCTGCTGCAAAAATGAAAAGACTACCAACCAACCAAGTAATAAATATATATGCTGTCTGCTTGAGTGGTGGTCAAAAATAAATATTGATTTTTATTTTAGCTCAATTCTTTTGTGTGTACATGCATGTGTGTGTGTGTCACAATACCTGTATGTTATTTCTGTTATTTCTTCAGGTTAAGAATCGTTCCCGACGTCTTACTCACCTTTTTCAGTCTTATGAAACATATTCATATCTTGTTGGTTCTCACACTAAAGTGTTAGTAACCGAATTATCTCATGATGGTAATTATTATGTAGGACATACTAAAGCTTATGAACAAGTGAGAAGATTACCATATATAGTAATAACCATTTGTGTCACTATGATAACAAAACTAATAACAGAAAATTCCTAATAAGTGTATTTATTTAAACGTTATGCTATGACTCAATAATTTGTTTTTCAAATGTATACCTATGTGATTGTTATCTGGTGATTGTGGAATATTGAGATGACTGTAGGACCTATATTCACCACTCTTGTCCTGCTCCCATATACTTTGTATACAGTTCAGTTTCAGTTTACCGGACATTCACTAGATACAATGTCATATGTGTTGTGTACATAGTTAAGGAATTAGCATCATTTACAAGGCTTAATCAATTAAAGGATGTTTCTGCAGGCACAGCAGGAAGAAAAACGTTCGTACAAGTTAACATTAGCAGTGGAGAAACACTGCCAAAAGTATTAGAGAACATTTAAGAGGGGAACAAATTATTTGGTTTCAAAGACATGAAATTTGTTTAACAATAAAATGTAAAAAGATCATAGGGACATCATTAAATGCAGATCTTCCTACATATGTTAGGCTATATTCCATTCTCGTTCCTTAGGTTCTTATTCCTCCTTGTGAGGGTGTCATGGGAAAGTTTGTAGGGGTGAAGATCACAAGTGCTGGAAAACATTTTCTCAAGGGAGAATTAATGGCCACACCATCTTTAGATACTCACAGACCACACCCACCTCCTCTACCACAAGGGAGTGTGAGTGGATTGGATAAGTGGAAAGAAAATTTAAGCAAAAATGGAAAATTATTTCAAAGACATTGGTTATATGAAAGTGTACATTCAATGGACATTATCTTATTGTTAATTTTGTTAATAGTAATTAGTATATATGTGAGTAGAATGCTACCATTTTGTAACCTTTTTGATTATAATTATAAATCATAACTATTTCTGCAGATACTTTTGCATGCATGGTTGAAATAGCTATACAAAAAATTGAGTAACAGTTATAATTATTTCCCCGTATGTGTAAGAAGGGCCTGGGGTAAACATTCAATTTAGGCCTCCTGCAACCTCTTGTAGCTCAATTTGACATGTTTGTCATGCTGCATTTTTTTAAACAAGAGGTTTTAATACTATGAAGCTCCTGGGCCCCAGCATTTTCCCTTCTTAGTGGGCTTAGCATTTCCTCCCCCTCATGATCAGTGGGCCATTGCATTTTCAGTTATCCTACATATGTGTATGAGTATGTTTGACAGCTTCAGAATACGTACATAGCTACTATGTGCAGTAATATATAGAAATGAAATATTAGCTCTGATGTCTTGTCAAATTAATGATTGCATATCACACTATTAATCATCATTTTACTGTTCATTCCAATTGTCAAATCTTCAGGAATTATTGAAGAGAAGTGATGTTTTTTAAGATCAACCCTGTAATTAAATGGATACTAATTAAATTCAGTTACATTCTCTGAATAGTGCAGAGTGTAGATTTTCTGAAGTCATGGCAGTACAGAGATTTCACTTACTTCTGGGGATTTTTATTTTTGTATGGTGTATTTCAAACAGTACTAGTGTAGCTCCTGATGATTTTGATGAAGAATGTCTTGATGTGATAAATAGAATACCTGTATCTCCTAATGAGAAGGTCGTGTTAGATACACAGGATTATCAATCTCAGAATCTGATTGGTTTTGATGGGGGAAGTAATATATGGAAGTCTGTTGACTTTGATGGTGTTGATATGGGAGGAACTTATAATCAAGTGAGTTTCAAAATATTGATGCAACTTTAAGTGAATATTATAGTAAAAGTATATATACCAATAATATATATATATATATATATATATATATAAAATATATTATATATATTATATACAATATACTATAGCTACATAGTTACATTATGTACATTTGGTACAATTTATTTTTTTAACTCAGTGGGTTGATCTGGATCAAGGTATTGTTTGTCGACACAGAATTCAAGCTTGTGACTTTGAGAATCAACCTCAGAAGAACTGGCTGATAACTCAATACATTAATATCAGTGATAATGGAGTTGATGAACTCACTATATATATGACATTCTCTAGTAATACTCAGTGTGCATGTCAACAGTCATTCTCAGTATGGGCTTATGAAACAAATGTGATTGATGAAACAGGTCGTGTTAATGACACATTTTATAGTGACACTGGAGTGAGACTGTTTCATACTACTGATCAAGGAAGTCAAACCACTGCTAGCCAACGATTCACGATATCCTCTAGAGGACTATATTTATCAGTGGTTGATGGAGGATCATGTATTACAATATCTCGTATTTTAGTGTATTACAATGTGTGTCCATATCAAGTAGTTAATATGGTTGTCTATCCTGAGACAGTCGCCCCACCTTTCAGTAATCCACAACACAGAGTTGTTACTGGTACATGTGTAGACAATGCTAGTCCAATATCAGGTGACTTAAATCTGGAGTGTAAAGTATCTGGAATATGGGGAGATACTCAAGTTATGTGTTCTTGTAATGCTGGATATGAAAACATAAGTGGAATTTGTGAAGGTAAGCTGTTTAGAAAAAATAGCTATATAATATCATTTATACTAATACACAATCTAAAACCATTATTGCTAAAAATGAATGTATGTCTTAACATGATCTTTGATGTTCATATACACTGCAAAAACAAATAGTTAAAATAACTATTTTACTAGTTAGTACAGTTGCAAGGACTTAAAAATTAGTTGTATGGTTGTTCAGATTATTATATATACATGCCTGCTAATGCCATAACTACTTACAACCAATTATTTGAAGCAGTATAATTTTAGGGTGCTGTCCACTCGTGTTTCAACCAACAACCACGTAAAATGATTGTATCTGGCAGTTCTGGCCAACAAAATGGTTTGGAAACCTGCAAACACATAATTTAATTTATTCTAGTGTACATTTTCATACTTGGTACACATAATGTCATAGTAACATGATGCCTATAGGCACAATAACCTGTATTACAAACTAGATTGAAATTTATGCTATTCCTTGTAACCAATAAATTTGTTATTTTAACTATTTAATATTTGTGTAGTGTAACTTGTTTACACAACTAAGAACATAATTATACAAAACTAACTTTTATCAACAACAATAACAAAATCAATTGATTTTCTTTGTTGTTTGACTGTCTTTCAGAACAAAATGAATTGCTACATGATGTTATTGATCCACTTATGATACATAAGTAATATTATATTGTGAATCATTAAGTTAGAATACATAGCTTGTTACATAATATAATATAATAACATATAATGAAACAAGTATCTCTTCTGTGTTTCAAATCTTCACAAAAACATTATACATTTGTTATTATCATGACGATAAGATTTTTTATTTATCTGTGTTACAACCTAAAAGTGGAGTAATTTTGTTTTTGATTGGTGCAAAAATAATATACATCACAGCCACCAGGATGAGCACCTTGGGCACTAGAGTGAGGGCTAGAGTGATGGCCTTGGGCACTAGGGTGAGGGCCTAAGGTAGGGGATGTGCCCCTTCCTGCATGAAGTGTAGAATCTAAAATATAAAGCTACTAAAGGTTCCTCAGAGATGCTCTGTTTAATGTCTTATACAATGTACATGTACCAGTGTATATACATGTATTCTATCATATGTACAGTAAGTACTTATGATAGTGTACGTATATGTACTAGTGTGATAATGTATGTACATGGGTATGTACAGAATATGTACATGTACATGTATTAGTAGGTATTGCACAGTATATGTACATGTATATGTAATACATGTAGCATGTAATAATGTAATATGATCAGTATATCACTATAATACACTGTAATAAATTCCAAAGCAACCATATTCATAACATAACAACACATACTAATAATATTTACTAGTGAGACTATAGTATATTCCTTTATAGTATATTTAAAAATAGTATATTGAGATGTACTGTTAGTTGAGAAAGACGTGTGCTTAGCCAGATTGACCTCTTACCATTTGGCTCTAAAGATTATTAGAAACAACGCGAATTCGTACTCTAAATTAATTGTATCATAGATGTTGTATACATAGTTAAAGAAGTTGTGTCATTTGGTCAATTTGGTCAACTGTTGATAACTGCTAGATATACTACATAACATATCAGCTTAATTCTTTAGTTAAATATTGTTACTATAGTTAATATAGAATATACATACACTGTTATTTGTATTAATTTCAAATCACATGTACATACTCCATTACCTGTAGCTTGTATGGAGGGTGAATATAAACACTTACAAGGAGTTGATGACAAATGTATAATCTGTCCTGAAAACAGTAACTCAACTGGTGTTGGAGCTTTGAGCTGTGATTGTCTGGATGGATATTACAGAGCTGAGAATGAAGGAGTTGATACTGAATGTACAAGTGAGTGTACTATTTATTTAGTTTTGCTGTTACAATTGCTACTTCAAGTGTCTAGTTTCTGATGTTTCCAGTCCTAATATTATATAGATTCAAATTAGTGTTGTTTTGGTATAACAATCATGACCACTTTTAGTTATAGTTATAGTATGCTAGTACATCAAAATTTTAGTTAAGTTATAGTTCACTAACTGAAATGATTTTAGGGTTACTAAAAGGGTTTTTAGTTAACTATAACTAAAAGTGCCCAATATTGACCAATTTAGTTATATATAGTTATTATAGTAGACCTGTATTTTAGTTATAGTTATAGTTAACTAAAACAACACTAATTAAAATCTACTATGATGTAAAATTATTATGATAAAATGTTGAGTAATAATTATACAAGTTAAATTATATAATTCTATAGCTCCACCTAGTGCTCCAAGAGACCTTTATGCTATTAACATACAAGATACATTCATCACTATTAATTGGACTGCACCCAGTATGACAGGAGAACGTACAGATATATCTTATAATATCACATATTCTAATGGAAGTTTTAATAGTATAGTGTACAGTGTGTCAGAGACACAGTACACTCTGACTGGACTCATTCCTGAGACAACATATACTATAAGTGTTATATCAATTAATGGTGTATCAGAACAGGATCCTGATGTTGAGTCTAGGAGTGTTAGAATCAATGTCACTACTGGTAAGGCTAATTGTAATCAAATGTTTCTAAATTATTATATATTTTATCACTTTGACCACGATTGTTGATCACTTAGAATTATGATTATATAACAGAAATGATTAGAATATGTTACAAATTCAGTTTTTCTATAGTGTTTCATCTCCTATAGCAACCTCCCCTGAAATGTTTTTCTCTCCTATACTAACCTCCCCTGACTCTCCCACAGGCTCTCCATCAGGTATATAATATATATATAATATATAATATAATTATATAAGTACTGTTTTTGTAAATGAACTGTTAATTCTTTGTTCTCTCTGTCTCCAGGTCTTGATGAATCCTTCGTAATCGTTATTACAGTAATAGTATCAATTATCATAGTTTTCATTAGTGTAGTACTGTTAGTGATATTATTGTTTGTAATAAAGCGTAAGAGAAATAAAAGTCAACCTGAGGCACAGTAAGTATTGTGACAAATCAGTTATTGTAGTGCATGCAGAAATATAGTAATAACTATTAACTTATAATTTTTACATAATATAGAATTATTATGATGAATGACTTGAATAATACATTGAATAGAAATGGTATGAATACTATTAAATTGTGTGTATCAGTAGCATAACGTTTCTCAATGTCATTAGAGGATGTTATTGTGGAAGAAAGAGATAAAGTTGTTCAAAGGATTCTTCAAAATAGTGTTGGAACAAAAGTGCCTTTAGGGGAGCTCTATAGCAGTTTGATTCCTTCATCGAGACTAAAGATAATTGAAAAGATTGGTCAAGGTGAGAGTCATGTATAAATAATAACTGATTTATTGTTTCAACCAATACCAAAAGCAGGTGATTTTATATCTTAACTACAAGTGTGTTAATTCATAATAATGAGTGCCTTCAAAGTTTGTTATACCATGCAAAAGGTTGTTGATTGTTTACTCTACTAAGATCAAGTGTTTCCAAGTTTATGTTGACTGACTATTTGAGAAAAGATTACCTGCATGTGTAATGATGTTTTACTGAACTGCTTCAACAAACAATAACTGTCTACTGCATTAACAGGAGTGCACACTGAAGAGTCCATATTTGTATGGTCACAACGTGAATATAAACATTTATGGAAAAACAAAGTTATAATGAACCTATATAACCAGTCAAACTATGTTGAGATGACCAATTATTATTAAAAGTGTACATAATGTACTTGTTTGCTAGAAAAAAGCTAAAAGAACAAGGAACAGGAACAATACAATATAAGAAGTATATTTGTATACATATGAGGATGCATGATATCTGTGTGAAGGGGATATAGTGAATAATAGCATATGCCTTGTTTTGTTATGTTTTGTATCAGTATCATTTCTACAGTATGATAGATATTCATAAGACCTTTTTTGTCTCTAGTATAACGAATGGAACATCAATTGAACATGCATAATTGCTGTTCGTCATCAAGTGTCATTAATTCCTTTTACAGGTGAATTTGGTATTGTATATCGTGCTCTACTCACACATGAATCAGACTTCAGTGGTATGCCACAAGCAGTAGCAGTTAAAACACTAAAAGGTTTATTTATTTGTGAAATTGTGTTTATTTTAATGATTATAATCATCTCACTTTCTTTCATACACAGGAATATTCACTAAATCTGATGTTGATGATATTATACGAGAAAGTTTAAAGATGAAATCTTTTGATCACTTAAACATTTTACCTCTTATTGGTGTCTGTTTTGATCAAGGAGATGCTCCATGTATTGTAATGCCGTTCATGAATGAAGGGAGTCTTCTGTCTCATCTAAAGAGAGAGAGAGCTAACTTGACTGTTTCAGAAAAAGCTGATGAAGATATTATTCTAGATACTAGAAAACAGCTATTATCAATGTGCTTACAAATAGCTAATGGCATGATGTATTTAGCTGAAATGAAATTTGTACATCGAGATCTAGCAACAAGAAATTGCATGTATGCATATATATATAATTCTTGTGAGGTCTACAAACTTAATTTGTTTGTTGTAATAGGATTTCATCTGATGGAATTATAAAGGTGGCTGATTTTGGACTTGCTGAAGACATGTACTGCAATAACTACTACAGACAAACCGAAGATGAAGACTCGAATGCACCAGTGAAACTACCTATAAAATGGATGTCATTGGAGAGCATTCGTGATGGGTACTTTAATGAGAAAACAGATGTGGTTAGTGAATCACTGTTGTCAAAGATTAGTCAGGTATACTATTATCTTTCAGTGGTCATATGGTGTAGTATGTTGGGAGATATTTAGTCTTGGTATTATCCCTTATCCTGGTCTCAATGCTAAAGAGGTTATTACACTTCTTAGTGCTGGAGGAAGACTAGAGCAACCAAATAATTGTGCATGTTCTGATGAAATGTGAGTTAGTATTAACTATATGCTTTAGTTACATTTTCTTTTTTTAGTTACGCTATAATGTTATCCTGCTGGAATGAAAGTCCAGACGAGAGATATACCTTTGCAGACGTAGTCCAGATTTTGAATGAGATTTTGGAACCATTGGCTGGATATATGGACTTTACACAGACCTTTACTAAAAACGAGACTTAAGTATTACATTTGAAGCTAATAAAAGTGTGTGAATCTCTGCTTTTTTTAATTGTCAACGTGTTTAGTTAGTTAAGTAAAACCAAAACCCTTTTAGTAAGTATAAATATTATAAATTATAATTGATCGTATAATTATGTATCACCAAAAGTGATCATTATAGTCATATTAAAACAAATAAAATGATTATTGTTATATGTGTAATTTAAATGATCCACTCTCTTGTACTATATCTACTGTTATTTAACAGTGTGTCTCCTGTGTAATTGTAATTATAAATAAGTATTTTCACTGATAATTTTGGCATGCATAGTTGAAATAAGTATACAAGAAATTCAATGTAATAAGTAACAATTATAAATATTTTGATATTTTCCTCTGATCAGCAGTGTTGTAGACTAGGTATTATAATCAGGGCCATTATTATAACCTCTTGTTGCTCAACTTGTTTGTCATGCTGCATTTTTTCTAAACGAATATTTAATTAAACTGTTTTAAAAATTGAGAAAGAATGGAAAAATAAACCAGAAAAGAGAAATAGAGAAGGAAATAAGACTTAATTAAGAGCTTTTAATACCAAGAAGGTCCTGCATGGTCCCCAGCATTTCCCACTTTCAGTGAGCCACTACATTTTCAGTGATCCGTAACAACGGAGAGAGTTGCAATGGTGATGATATCTCATTACTATTATTATATGATTATATTACAGTGGTGAGTGATGTACATTAATTATGAAACGTTCAACAAGTTCAGGATACTACATATAGCTAGCTAGCTACCCGGCATGTGCAAATTTTATCCTTGTCAAATGATGATTAATAATGTGATATGCTATTCTACATTCCAATTGTTAAATCTTCAGTTTGGAATTAGTTGCTTAGGAAGCAGAAAAAGGAATTCAGCTTGAGGTGATGTTTTTTTTAGATCAACCCTGTAATTAAATGACCACTAATTAAATTCAGTTAATTTTCTGAATACAGTGAATAGTGCAGAGTGCAGTTTTTCAGTCATGTCAGTACAGAGAATTTACTTACTTCTGGAGTTATATATTTTTGTATTGCGTATTTCAAACAGTACTAGTGTAGCTCCTGGTGATTTTGATGAAGTATGTATTGATGTGATAACTAGAATACCTGTATCTCCTAATGAGAAGGTCTTGTTAGATACACAGGATTATCAATCTCAGAATCTGATTACTCAAAATGGGGGAAGTAATACATGGAAGTCTGTTGACTTTGATGGCATTGATATGGGAGGAACATATAATCAAGTGAGTTTCAAAATATTGATGCAACTTTAAGTGAATATTATATTAACTGCGATAATATAATTATATATATATAATTATATATATATGCAATCGTGATGTCATCATACAATACAAAGTGCAGGTGGTATATATATACAGTAAAACCACCCCCCAAAACCACAGATATATATCGATTGTCTGACATCATCATTGCAAATATACACCCCTTCGTGGGGAGGTCAATGTGGTTTGCCACCTCAATATTTGACCTCGCCTTGGTGGCAAACCACATTGACCTTTCCACCTTGGGGTGTATATTTACACTTCAAAGCTATGGTTTATATATTACATATATATACATTTATATATAATATATTATACATAAAATATACTATAGCTACATAGTTACATTATGTACATTTGGTACAATTTATTTTTTTAACTTAGTGGGTTGATCTGGATCAAGGTATTGTTTGTAGACACAGATTTATTGCTTGTGACTTTGAGAATCAACCTCAGAAGAACTGGCTAATAACTCAATACATTAATATCAGTGATAATGGAGTTGATGAACTCACTATATATATGAGTTTCTCTAGTACTGCTCATTGTGCATGTCAACAGTCATTCTCAGTATGGGCTTATGAAACAAATGTGATTGATGAAACAGGTCGTGTTAATGACACATTTTATAATGACACTGGAGTGAGACTGTTTCATACTACTGATCAAGGAGAACAAACCACTGATATCAGACGTTTCACGATATCCTCTAGAGGTATGTATTTATCAGTGGTTGATGGAGGATCATGTACTACAATATCTCGTATTTTAGTGTATTACAATGTGTGTCCATATCAAGTGGTTCATATGGTTGTCTATCCTGAGACAGTTGCCCCACCTTTCACTAATCCACAAGACAGAGTTGTTACTGGTACATGTGTAGACAATGCTAGTCCAATATCAGGTAACTTAAACCAGCTGGAGTGTGAAGTGTCTGGAGTATGGGGAGATACTCAAGTTATGTGTTCTTGTAATGCTGGATATGAAAATATAAGTGGGATTTGTGAAGGTTAGTAATTTAGAATCGAATTTAATAATAATAATTAATACAATACATTGTCTTAATAGTAATTTGTGAAGGTAAGTAATTTAGCATCAATAGTATATAAATATCAGTAGACAATCCAAAGCCATTATTATGAATGTATGTCTTAAAAGTTAACCTGATCTTTGATGTCATCATTGTATCGTTTACACAGCTAAGAGCATATACTATAATAACTAACATTGTTATTTTATCAAACAACAATAACAATGATTTTCTTTACAATTAGGAGATACTATCATTTGACTGTCAGACTAAAATTGCTACGCAGCGTTATTGATCTACTCAGTCAAGTTTGAATGTTTGAATATTATATTGTGAAATGTTAAGTTACAATACATAGCTTGTTACTTGATAATTATTAAACAAAGTATCTCTTCTGTGTTGTAAACTTTTGGTTTTAAAATATCACAAGATATTATTTTCATGAAAAAGGTTATACATTCATCATTTATCTTGTAAGAATTTGTATTTACCTGTGTTACAACTTATTATATACAAGTGGTAATTTGTTTTTGATTTGTCAAATTGGGCTGTGATACATATACATGAACAACTCTGTCATTCCTTGAGCTATGTACAAGCAACTACAAACTGTTAGACACATCCACTTTAATTAAGTTTCTTTCATCTGTAGATTTTCTTAAAATTTGGCTGCTGTAGTATTTTTATTTTAATATAGAATATACATACACTGTTCTACTTTTATCTCTATTTATTTGTATTAATTTCAAACCAGATGTACATACTCTATTACCTGTAGCTTGTATGGAGGGTGAATATAAACCTTTACAAGGTGATGACAAGTGTATAGTCTGTCCTGAAAACAGTAACTCAACTGGTGTTGGAGCTTTGAGCTTGGAGCTTTGAGCTGTGATTGTCTGGATGGATATTACAGAGCTGAGAGAGAAGGGGTTGATACTAAGTGTACAAGTGAGTGTATTAGGACTGTAATACTGGTTCAATATGTTTATGAAAGCAACTGAATAATATCATTTAGTATTAATATAAAGTACTTATGAAGAACATACCCTCTAGTTCATATAGATCTATAGTATTGACCAACTATAAGTACTAAAAGAACATTATTTTGTGCCTAGCGTCTGAGATAAGAGTATCATTATGCACATGTAGATTGAATGGAAATTGGTCAATAGTGCATGGATATGTTCAGTTAGTTAAATTAAAACCGTTTTAATTATTATGTAATTCGCTATATAAGTATATATCATCAAACTAGTCATTATTATTATATAAGTTATAACAAGAGCACACAAACTGTGGAAAAAGTAGTACTGCATTCATAAATTATATAATTATGTTTGAAATATGTAGCCTCACCTACTGCTCCACTGGACTGACTGACTGGAGGACGAACTGACCTTTACTACATTGTCACATATACTAATGGAAGTATTACAAATGAAATCAACAATGTAACCACCACACACTACACTTTGACTGGATTGAGTCCTCAGACAAGCTATACCATCAGTGTTATATCAATGAATGGAGTATCTGATCAGGATCCTAATATTAATGACAGAACAAGTACTATCATTATCAATACCAGCAGTGACACTTCAGGTATGAGTTGTTAGTTAAGTGCAGAAAGGTACAAACATTAAGTATATATTATATTGAGTACATGTGTTATAATATATACTACATGCTATTTGTTCCACTCTTTATTGATTTTACAGATTTGGAATCAAGAAGTTCAGAAAATGAAACTGCTACAGTTTTAGTTCTGTCCATTGTAGTAGGTATTCTTGTATTGTTGCAAATAGTATCTATTATTGTAATAGTGGGGCTAGTTTGTGAAAGAAAAATCAAACAAAAAAATCATCCATCTATTATCAACTCAAGGTGAGTAATCATCAACTATAATAACAGCTAGCTAATTTTGCTTGGACAATACCTGTTGGTCATTCATCAGTACTCAAGTTGCTCAAAACATGATGATGAAATAAAAATATATCACTGTAGGGTTAAGCTGATTACTACCTTAAACTTAGTTTGTAATGTAAATCAGACACTGAATGAAATGATTTTTGACACAGTCAAGCAGTAAACTGAAATAATTACCTCAAGAACTCACTGTCTATACTTACAGCAAAACTAAATGAAATAAGAAATTTTATTCTAATTCTATAGATCCAATGATGAGATAACGATGCAAGTGTCTGAAGCATACGGTCTTCAAAAGCTCAGAACTCCTTACACTGTGATTTCTGATGTTCCTAATAATGTCTCTATATGAGAGAATACAGTATGAAGGCAAATTAATGTTAACTAATGAGTCATGACTATGACATCATGTAATATTTTAGTGAGATTCTATTTTTGTTTTTAGTTTGTTAATAATAATAATAATAAGTAATGGCATGTGTGTTTACTGGTAGGATTTCCTTTTTTATGTTTTGTAGAATGCAAATTATAAATATATGCTACCGAGAGAAGATAGTGTAATAATGGACATTGTTATCAAAATAGAATAGAATATTATTGTCTGCTTATTAATTATATATATTGTTCCCTGTACAATGTGTTTTACTCATCACAATATAATGTTGTTTAGCTATAACATATCTACTTCATTATATTGTTTTCTCCCTTGTAATTGTCACTTGTCTTCTGCGTATCTATATATATAATTCTTAATATAAGAGAGCTCTCAATTTCCACTCAACATTATGAAAGCAAGTCTTATTAGAATGGTATGCAACTATTATCCAAATTGTCTATGATGAAAATATCCTGCTATACATTTTGTGCTGACAATGAGAAGTGTATTCATATACAACTACAATTAACTCATGTTTATAATTATTATAATTATATATATTCACGTTTCTACAAATTAATTTGTCCTGACAAAGTGTGTTGTTGCACCTTAAAAGGGAAGCAATTTAAGTATATTTATATGCACAGCATTGCAAACTGCATGCTGACAGAGTTAATTACAATTGCATTGATAGCTGAATGGAATGAAATAATATTCATGTTATCCATTATCCTTGTCCCAAAGCATAGGTTGAAGGGTATGGTAATCATCGTGATATACATGCATTTTAGACTCTTAAATCTTATTATTTCATATTGAGGTTGGCAGTACATGTACTGAGTGTGTGTAAGTTATATATAATTATAAATAAGTATTTCCACAGATAATTTTTTCAGAACCTTCGCCACAAGTGTGAAACAAGAATGATTCAGTCATCAATAAGAAAATAACTGAAGACAATATTTGACTAATTACCAGGGCCAATTAGGCTTGGGATAAATTTTCAATTTGGGCCCCTGCAACCTCTTGTTGTTGCTCAACTTGTTTGTCATGCTGCATTTTTTAAAAAAAAGAATATTTACTTAAACTGTTTTAAAAAAATGGAGAAAGAATAGAAAAATAAAGCAGAAAAAAGAAATAGAGAAGGAAATAAGACTTAATTAAGAGCTTTTAATACCCAAGAAGATCCTGGGCCCTAGCATTTCCCCTTTTCCTTCCCCTCTCAGTGGTCTCAGCATATCCCCTCCCTTCCACTTTCAGTGGGCCACTGCATTTTCAGTGATCTGTAACAATGAAGAGTTGCAATAGTGATTATATCTCATTATTTAAATTCACAAACAGTGTTGAGTGATTAATTATTACGTACATTAATTATAAACATTCAACATGTTCAGGATACCTACATACATACATAGCTAGTTACCATGTGCAGTAATAGAAATGAAATTTTATCTTGTTAATGATGCCATTCTACTGATGTATTGTCTTTAGTTTGGAATTAAGTTGCTTTGGAAGCAAAAAAAAAAAAGAATTCAGCTTGAGGTGATGTATTAACCCTGTAATTAAATGAAAATGAATGCACTAAAGTGCAGAACCCTCGCTAGCTATTGCTAAAACAGCAAGGCTTTAGAACGACTTTGCCTAAGTAACCTATTGCAACAGCCAGAAACACACCATTCGTATCAATACTAAGAAGGCAATAGTACATCATGAATATGCAAATTATGGGGATAGCATGGCCATCAGATTTCTTGAAAACTAGCGAATTTCTGACATCAGCAAAAACGATAAAATTTCAAAATGGCGACAGATCGACGAGTATTTACACGGCTGTATCTTTTCCATCGAAGAGTATTTCAACAAATCGCTCATATTACGGGACAATCATAACCAACAAGTTTGAAATTCTACCTTTAAAATCTGCACGAGTGAGTATCCACGAAGTTTGGGTAGAGACACACTCACACACACACTCACTCACTCACTCACTCACTCACAAACCGACTACTATAACCCTCCACCTACGCGCTCGGGTTAATCAGTCAGTGGCAGAGGGCCTACTCATTGTTAAGAAAAAGCAGAATTGTAGCACACGTGGTGAGAAAGTATGGCTTCATAAACACCTTTCAAAATCTGGATCCGCCACTGAGTCGAATAGTGCAGAGTGCAGTTTTTCTAAGTCATGTCAGTACAGAAATTTTACTTACTTGTGGGGATTTTTATTTCTGTATTGCGTATTTCAAACAGTACTAGTGTAGCTCCTGGTGATTTTGATGAAGAATGTCTTGATGTGATAACTAGAGAACTTGTATCTCCTAATGAGAAGGTCTTGTTAGATACACAGAATTATCGATCTCAGAATTTGATTACTACTGATGGGGAAAGTAATATATGGAAGTCAATTGACTTTGATGGTATTGATAATGGAGGAACTTATAATCAAGTGAGTTGCAAAATATTGATACAACCTCAAGTGAATATTATAAAGTATATATATATATATAATATATATATATATATATATATATATTTATATATATTTATACCTAAAATGAATATTCATCCTTTGATGGGATGAGGTGTCTAAATGACGAATACACCTGGTATCATATGACTTGGTAGATAATTCCGAGTTAGATACCTGGGATCATGCGACACAAGGTATATACTTTTTTTGTTATTGACCTAGCCACAACAAGGCAAAAAGGAGGGTTTATTTGTGATATTGTGGTACAAAAATAACATTAAAAAAGTATGGAATTACCGACACAGCAAGAAAATACAATTTTAAATACATCAACTATTGAAGCTCAGCAGAAGGTTATTATAATAACATTCTGACACCTGCAGCATAATTTTCATTCTTTGTGATCAGTAGTACTGTAGTATAGGAAGACAGCAAGGTGAGTATGAAGGCAACGCCCACACTTTACTCACCTGCATAACTACCAAAATTATGCTTCGTTAGTTGCAGGAAAGCACCAAGGCGAGTGTTTCAGTGCTTTAGCCATAACCGTCACTTTATGATACGCAAATTAGCAATATAAATTTGGCACTAAGAAAAACTACATCCTTCTTTTGTGGGTTTCTTCTGCTTTGTAGAAACAGTGTGGTTAGATATAAGACAGTTATAGGTCTTCAGGTCAGGATATTAGTTGCCCCTAGCGAAGCAAGGGCTCTAAAACAACTAATATCCCTCCCCTCAACCTATAACCTATACATGTATACCATGGCGCTCAAAACAATTTGGACACCCACTAATTTACATAGGTAAACCACAAATCTAAAGCGCTAAAAAACATGGACTAATCAAAAATGTACAGCTGCATTCAGACTAACCACAGGGGTTTATTGTTTACACAAGAGCTATTAAAAGCACTATTTGAAATCTGAAGTTCCCAGAAAATTACAATAATGCCAAGAGGAAACCTACATCTGAATTTACCAAAGGTAAAATTATTGGATTGAGTCAATCAGTAAGAGAGATATCAAAACTATTGAAAGTTGCAAAGAGTACAGTAAATGATATTAAAACATATAAAAATACTGGCACATGCGAAAATAAAAAAAGACCAGGCCGTCCTAAACTATCTACTTCTAGACAGGACAGGAAATTAGTATTGATTTCTCTTCAAGACAGGTGGCTCACATTACCAATCTTAAAAAATATATGAAGAAATGAGACAGGTGTTGTTGCATCAACATCGATAGTTAAGTGCAGGCTGATTACAGTAGGGTTAAATGGAAGAATTTCCAGGACTTACTTTTGCCACGCCACAAAATTACTCGTTTAGAGTGGGCTAAGGCTCATGCACAGTGGACTGATGATATGTGGAAGAGAGTAGTGTGGTCAGATGAGTCCAAATTCAACATTTTTAAGAGTGATGGAAGAACATATATTTAGAAGAAGAAATTCAGAAGAGTTTAATGAGGATTGTGTAATAGGTACGATAAACATGGTGGAGGTATAGTGTAATGGTATGGGGTTGTATTTGTGGAGATCAAATAGGTATGCTTTTGCACATCGATATTTACAAGTTAGAAGATGGTATGATTCCATCAGCTTGGGTTGCTCGAGGGTTGGACTTCGCATGATAACGCTCCATGTCATTGAGCCAATATTTTATCAGAGTGGCTAAGTGAACAAGATATTGAAGTTACAGCATGGCCTCCTCAATCACCTGATTTGAACCCAATTGAAATCTTATAGGACTACATTGAGCGTTTATATAGTTTACATATTCTTTCCTTCATAGCTAGCTACAAGTCTCACACACACTATAACAGCAACTATTATTATTATTATAAATAATACTCTAGTCTAATAACCAGAAATAATAATATTTAGGTATCCATCTATGGTAAATTTATATTTCTGTACCTCTGAGCACTTATCAGCAATATCTCCTTATTTCTTTAAAAGAAAAAACTGGTAGCACACATGAATTTGTGGTGACACTGTGAAACCTTACAACTTTATTAATTAGTTATTAATTCTGCGTGGGTGTTCGAACTCTTTTGAGCGCCACTGTATATATATATATATATTATATACAATATATTATATATAGCAACATAATTACACTATGTACATTTGGTACAATTTATTTTTAACTCAGTGGGTTGATCTGTTTGGAGATATATTT
Source organism: Petrosia ficiformis (assembly GCA_947044365.1). Classification (NCBI taxonomy): domain Eukaryota; kingdom Metazoa; phylum Porifera; class Demospongiae; order Haplosclerida; family Petrosiidae; genus Petrosia; species Petrosia ficiformis. Next base: position 680,265 of record OX345653.1, on the reverse strand, counting down.
TGTCGACACAGATTAATCGCTTGTGACTATGAAAATCAACCTCAGAAGAACTGGTTGATAACTCAATACATTAATATCAGTGATAATGGAGTTGACGAACTCATTATATATTTGAGATTCTCTATCACTACTCAGTGTGAATGTCAACAGTCATTCTCATTATGGATTTATGAAACAAATGTGATTGATGAAACAGGTCGTGTTAATGACACATTTTATAATGACACTGGAGTGAGACTGTTTCATTCTACTGAACAAGGAAATCAAACCACTACTAGCGAATATTTCACGATATCCTCTAGAGGACTATATTTATCATTGGTTGATGGAGGATCATGTACTGCAATATCTCGTATTTTAGTGTATTACAATGTGTGTCCATATCAAGTAGTTAATATGGTTGTCTATCCTGAGACAGTTGCTCCACCTTTCAGTAATCCACAAGACAGAGTTGTTACTGGTACATGTGTAGACAATGCTAGTCCAATATCAGGTAACTTAAACCAGCTGGAGTGTGAAGTGTCTGGAGTATGGGGAGATACTCAAGTTATGTGTTCTTGTAATGCTGGATATGAGAATATAAGTGGGATTTGTGAAGGTAAGTAATTTAGAATCAAGTTTAATAATTATTGATACAATACATTGTCCTAATAATAACATACCCAACTGTAGCTTGTATGGAGGGTGAATATAAATCCTTGCAAGGTGTTGATGACAAGTGTATAGTCTGTCCTGAAAACAGTAAATAACAATACATAATACGTGACAGGTGTTAACATGTGTAATGAATTAGCTCGCAAATATGCTTTCTTTAACCTAAAATCAAGAACAACAACTGTACAAAAATCAATCATTTATATACGGAATATTGCACAGATACAGTCTAAAGGCAGAAACAAACTTGCCCTACTGACACCTATACAACTAAATCATAAGTGTAAACTAATTATAAGTGTAAACATGTTTATGCATGTTCAGTAGGCAGGGGCATGTCCAGGCCAGTCCTTCACATCATGTTATGGTGACCTTTGAGATCCTTTTCATTAACAAAGTGTAGTGTTTGTAATAATGTGTATACACAACACAAACATGTATATATTCCATGACCTGTAGCTTGCAATGTGGGTGAATATAAACCTTTACAAGGTGATGATGAATGTATAGTCTGTCCTGAAAACAGTAACTCAACTGGTGTTGGAGCTTTGAGCTGTGACTGTCTACATGGATATTACAGAGCTGAGAATGAAGGGGTTAATACTGAGTGTAAAAGTGAGTATATTATGACTGTAATAGAACATACTGGTTCTGTTTCAAAAGCAATTGAACGATTACATTAAATTGTACATGACATTACATTAGTATATTTTAGAGAACATGCTCCCTCATCCATCTAGATGTATAGTAATGATCAAATATAGCTGCTAAAATCCACTCATTCACCAAGTGTGGATTAATCTTGGCACAAATCAATATAGATGGATGGCAATGCATTCTTGATAGCAAGAATTGTGTCCTTGTTCTTTGAGAAATTAAACAGCAAATCTATTATAATTATAGGAGATATATCAGTTGCAAATATCACAAACATGAAGTTTAACAGGAGCACATGAATTGCAGAAAAAGCAGTTCATAGATTTAGTTGTATATAGTAATGTATTAATAATCAATATGTTTGTAGCCTCACCTACTGCTCCACTGGACCTTAAGTGGAATGTTATACAGAGTGACTCAATTTGTATCAGTTGGTCTCCACCCAGTGTGACTGGAGGACGAACTGACCTTTATTACACTATCACATATACTAATGGAGGTATTAGAAATGAAATCAACAATGTAACCACCACACACTACACTTTGACTGGATTGAGTCCTCAGACAAGCTATACCATCAGTGTTATATCAATGAATGGAGTATCTGATCAGGATCCTAATATTAATAACAGAACAAGTACTATCATTATCAATACCAGCAGTGACACTTCAGGTATGAGTTGCCTCTATTTGTTGTTTAAGTGGCCTATTACAGAAAGCTACAAATATTAAGTATATTGAGTACATGTGCTATTATACTAGATGGTGTACGTTTGTTCCACTGTTTCACTCAATTTTTATTGATTTTACAGATTTGGAATCAAGAAGTTCAGAAAGTGAAACTGCTACAGTTTTAGTTCTGTCCATTGTAGTAGGTATTGTTGTATTGTTGCTAATAGTATCTATTATTGTAATAGTGGGGCTAGTTTGTGAAAGACAAATCAAACAAAAAAATCATCCATCTATTATCAACTCAAGGTGAGTAATCATCAACTATAATAACAGATAGCTTGCACAGTCCTTGTTGGTCATTCATCAGCACTCAAGTTGCTCAAAACATGATAATGAAATAAAAATACATCACTGTAGTGTGGTTAAGCTGATTGTAAATCAGACACTGAATGAAATAATTTTTGACACAGTCAAGCAGTAAACTGAAATAATTACCCCAAGAGGTCACTGTCTATACTTACAGCAAAACTGTAAATTCTAATTCTATAGATCCAATGATGAGATAATGATGCAAGTGTCTGAAGCATATGGTCTTCAAAAGCTCACAACTCGTAACACTGTGATTTATGATGTTCCTAATAATGTCTCTATATGAGAGAATACAGTGTGAATTAAGGCAAACTAATAATTATGATTTCATGTAATATTTTTTTTGTTGTTTTTAGTTTGATAATAATAATAATGGCATGTATTTTTTACTGTTAGGATTTCCTTTTTATGTTTTGTAGACTGCAAAATTAAATTAAGTAATTCCAATGGTATAATGATGGACATTGTTAAATACCATAATAGATTATTGTCTGCATATATATATATATATATATATATATATATATATATATTGTTCTCTGTATGATGTGTTTTACTTGGCATAATAATTATAATATTGTCTATATTATTTTCTGCAAAAATATATGATTACTAATTTATTGGTTAGCAAGGAATAGTGGTTGTTATGACTGCATGGTGATATACATATAATTAGAGTCTATAATGCAATATCAATTTCCTTATCCTGTCTAAATCATTTTAGGTTTCCAACCTTTGTGCATTTAATATGAGATATTGGACATGATATTTGATTATTAATACAAGTATCTTTTATCATGCAGTCATAACAACCTGTATGACCAATTAAATAATAATTTGCATCCTTGCAACTGTACTAACCAATCATTTGTTATTTTAACAATTCTATTTCTGCAGTGATTTCTATACTTTGTTATTTAACAATGTCTCCTATGCAATTATCACTTGTCTTCTGCGTATCTATATATCTATAATTCTTAATATAAGAGAGCTCTCAATTTCCACTCAACATTATGAAAGCAAGTCTTATTAGAATGGTGTGCAACCATTATCCAAATCGTCTATGCTGAAAATATCCTGCTATACATTTTGTGCTGACAATGAGAAGTATATTCATATACAACTACAATTAATACACTTCAAAGCTATGGTTTATATATTACATATTCATGTTTCTACAAATGAACTTGTGCTGACAAAGAGTGTGTGATATATATGTATTTTAGACTCTTAAATCTCATATTGAGGTTGGCAATACATGTACTGAATGTGTGTAAGAATTATATATAATTATAAATAAGTATTCCACAGATAGTTTTTGGATGCATAGTATACAAGAAATAAGTAACAATTATGATATTTTCCACTGATCAATAGTGGTGTAGACTAGGTATTATAACCAGGGCCAGATGGGGCCTGGGATAAATTTTCAATTTGGGTCCCCCGCAACCTCTTGTTGTTGCTCAACTTGTTTGTTATGCTGCATTTTTTTAAAAAAGAGTAATTAATTAAACTGTTTAAAGAAATCAAGAAAGAATGGAAGAAAGACTTAATTAAGAGCTTTTAATACCAAGAAGGTCCTGCATGGTCCCCAGCAATTCCCCTTCACCTTGTGGCCCTAGCATTTCCCCTCCCTCCCACTTTCAGTGAGCCACTGCATTTTCAGTGATCCGTAACAATGGAGAGAGTTGCAATGGTGATAATACCTCATTACTATTATTACATGATTACATTATATTCACAAACAGTGTTGTGTGATGTACATTAATTATAAAACGTTCAAATACATAGCTAGCTACCATGTGCAGTAATAGAAATGAAATTTTATCTTGTGAAATGATGATTAATAATGTGATATGCCATTCAACTGATGTACTGTCATTCAAATTATTGTCACATCTTCAGTTTCGAATTAGTTGCTTTGATGCAATTAGGTGATGTTTTTTTTAAGATCAACCCTGTAATTAAACGAATACTAATTAAATTCAGTTACATTCTCTGAATAGTGCAGAGTGCAGGTTTTCTTAAGTCATGGCAGTACAGAGATTTTACTTACTTCTGGGGATTTTTATTTTTGTATTGTGTATTTCAAACAGTACTAGTGTAGCTCCTGGTGATTTTGATGAAGAATGTCTTGATGCAGTAACTAGAATACCAGTATCTCCTAATGAGAAGGTCTTGTTAGATACACAGGATTATCAATCACAGAATCTGATTGGTTTTGAAGGGGAAAGTAATATATGGAAGTCTATTGACTTTGATGGTGTTGATATGGGAGGAACTTATAATCAAGTGAGTTTCAAAAATTAATGTTGATGCAACTTTAAGTGAATTATATATTTAATGTGCGTTCAGCCATTATCTACCTATTTATTCTCAAGCTAAACATATACCAACAATACATACATTATAATATATATATATATTATATACAATATACTATAGCTACATAGTTACATTATGTACATTTGGTACAATTGATTTTCTTTAACTCAGTGGGTTGATCTGGATCAAGGTATTGTTTGTAGACACAGATTGATTGCTTGTGACTTTGAGAATCAACCTCAGAAGAACTGGCTGATAACTCAATACATTAATATCAGTGATAATGGAGTTGATGAACTCACTATATATATGAGTTTCTCTAGCGTTACTCAGTGTGCATGTCAACAGTCATTCTCAGTATGGGCTTATGAAACAAATGTGATTGATGAAACAGGTCGTGTTAGTAACACATCTTATAGTGACACTGGAGTGAGACTGTTTCATACTACTGATCAAGGAGGTCAAACCACTGCTAGCCAACGTTTCAAGATATCCTCTAGAGGAATGTATTTATCAGTGGTTGATGGAGGATCATGTACTGCAATATCTCGTATTGTAGTGTATTACAATGTGTGTCCATATCAAGTGGTTAATATGGTTGTCTATCCTGAGACAGTTGCCCCACCTTTCACTAATCCACAAGACAGAGTTGTTACTGGTACATGTGTAAACAATTCTAGTCCAATATCAGGTGATTTAAACCAGCTGGAGTGTGAAGTGTCTGGAACATGGGGAGATACTCAAGTTATGTGTTCTTGTAGTGCTGGATATGAGAATATAAGTGGGATTTGTGAAGGTAAGTAATTTAGAATCAAGTTTAATAATTATTGATACAATACATTGTCCTAATAATAACATACCCAACTGTAGCTTGTATGGAGGGTGAATATAAAGCCTCACAAGGTGTTGATGACAAGTGTATAGTCTGTCTTGAAAACAGTAACTCAACTGGTGTTGGAGCTTTGAGGTGTGATTGTCTGGATGGATATTACAGAGTTGAAAATGACATGGTTGATACTAGATGTACTATTGGTGAGTGTATATATTAGATTACAATACTGATCCAATGTAATTATAAAATGATAGAACTTAATCTATAAATATATTTACTAATGAATGCACTGTATAAAAAATAATAGGTTATTTTCATCTTCAGTTGGTGACAGGAGTTTCAATTCTATTTTCCTGAATGTTAATTTGTTTTTCCTGTTAGGTAACATTTACAAATCACAGTTCATTTGATCTTGATCTATATAAAGTACATGTACCATATGGTAACAAATATATTAAAATAATGTAGCTATATACACAGCATAGTATTATAAGTATAAACTATGGTGTATTATATTAGTATTCCAATTCTAACATCTGTGAAAACAACAAATGTTACTTGCTCATTTCAGAGTAATTAGTATAATTATGTACATGAATTTGTAATTGTAATAATAAATAACACCCGTTGTACTCCACAGGAATTCGAGAAGTTGGCAAATGTACGTGATTACTAAGTGATTTACATATACTATGTTTGAAGTAGATTGTATTATTTTTGGTATCATTCTATTATTATGGCATATACCCTATATACTAATCAAGAAGTAAATTACTACTTGTAAACATTATCTATAATATTATAACAAGAAAATAAATCATTTACTTAGTCTGAGGAGTATATTATCAGAGAGTATGGTAGTACTCTCTATGTAGGGATGGCATGGTAAAAAAATGGCCGCCCATACATTTCAATTGCAAGTGATGACCTGAAATCTCTGGTAATATAAACAGATAGGTTTTAATGCACTCATACCTAATCATATCTAGTGTTTTTATGACTACCAATTAATATTGTCTTGAAACTCACATAACCAAATGAATGTTAAAATAACCCATTAATTTTTATAGTGTGGCCTTTTGTTATATATAGTTATTATGTTGTGGTGACGTTTGAGATCCTTTTCATTAACAAACTGTACTGTTTATTAATATGCATATACAACACATTCCATAACCTGTAGCTTGCAATGTGGGTGAATATAAACTTTTACAAGATGATGACGAATGTATAGTCTGTCCTGAAAACAGTAACTCAACTGGTGTTGGAGCTTTGAGCTGTGATTGTCTGGATGGATATTACAGAGCTGAGAATGACATGGTTGATACTAGATGTACTATTGGTGAGTGTATATATTAGATTACAATACTGATCCAATGTAATTACAAAAAAATATGACTAAATATTTTATTTACTAATGAATGTCCTTTTGGTACATATAGTACATAATACGCGACAGGTGTTATTATGTTATATTGACCTTTAAGATCCTTTTCATCAACAAAGTGTAGTGTTTGTACTAATGTGCATACACAACACAAACATGTATATATTCTATGACCTGTAGCTTGCAATGTGGGTGAATATAAACGTTTACAAGGTGATGACGAATGTATAGTCTGTCCTGAAAACAGTAACTCAACTGGTGTTGGAGCTTTGAGCTGTGATTGTCTGGATGGATATTACAGAGCTGAGAATGAAGGGGTTGATACTGAGTGTACAAGTGAGTGTATTATGACTATAGTAGAACATACTGGTTCAATATGTTATAAAAGCAACTGAATGATTTTAATAACATTAAATTAGTACTTATAAAAGAACACGCTCCTTCATCCATATAGATGTACAGTATTGACCAACTATAGTCCACTCTTTCACCAAGTAGGGATTAATCTTGGCACAGATCAATATAGATGCACTGCAAAAATAGAATTGTTAAAATAACCAATGTATTGGTTAGTGCAGTTGCATTTGACAATTTTCGTTGTTCAGCTGCAGGATGCATACATGTAACGTCATAGCTACTTTATACTCAATATGAAATATGTCACAAATATATTTACAATTATCATGCCTAATATCTCATATTAGATGCACAAAGAAGGCTTGGAAACCTAAAATGATTGGCTCTTTGTACATGTATTAGACAAAATAAGGGAATTGTTTATATTGCAATAATTAGATTATAGATAAATGTATATCACACCATGCAGTCATAACAACCTACGCTATCAATAAACTTACAATTTCAAATATTCCTTGTGACTGTACTAACCAATAAATTAGTTATTTTATTTTTGCAGTGTGGCAATGCATTCTTGATAGCAAGGATTGTTTTCTTGTTCTTATAGTTATAAGAGATATATCAGTTCAAAACATGAAGAATATATTCTTAAGTTTAACAGGAACATTAGTTCATACGTTTCTTGTTGTATATACACTGTAAATATTATTGGGTTATTTTAATCCTCATTTTGTTACACGAGTTTTAATTACTCCTGCATGAGATCGATATAAATCAATGCTGATTCCTTTTTTTGCTAGGTATATAATGATTATAAGTAGTAATCATTTATTTTTTTTCATCTTGATCTATATCGACTATTATAGGGTACATGCCATAATAAAGAATACAGTTATAAACATATTTTATTAAACAGATGTACTATCCATTGGGAATATAATGATTGTTTTAAATTTCCACCATAAACATGATTAGTATGTTGCAATAATTGGATTATAGATAAATGTATATCACACCATACAGTCATAACAACCTACGCTATCAATTAACATGTTTACAACAGAAAGTAAACATTGTATTTTCAATTAGAAATAATTTATAGTATTGGCTACTTCATATGAAAAAGCATTAAGCAGATGAAAACGCAATCAATCAATCAATCAGTTTTTACAGTGTAGTAATGTATTAATAATTAATGTTTGAAATGTGTATAGGTTCACCTACTGCTCCACTGGACCTTGAGTGGAATGATATACAGAGTGACTCAATTTCTATCAGTTGGTCTCCACCCAGTGTGACTGGAGGACGAACTGACCTTTATTACACTATCACATATACTAATGGAGGTATTACAAATGAAATCAACAATGTAACTACTACACACTACACTTTGACTGGATTGAGTCCTCAGACAAGCTATACCATCAGTGTTATATCAATGAATAAAGTATCTGATCAGGATCCTAATATTAATAACAGAACAAGTACTATCATTATCAATACCAGCAGTGACGCTTCAGGTATGAATCCAATAATAGTTACTGTATTAATTATTGTCCTAATAACAAGTACTCTACTACCTGTAGCTTGTATGGCTGGTGAATATAAACCTTTACAAGGTGATGACGAATGTATAGTCTGTCCTGAAAACAGTAACTCACCTGATGCTGGAGCATTGAGCTGTGATTGTCTAGATGGATATTACAGAGCTGAGAATGAAGGGGTTGATACTGAGTGTACAAGTGAGTGTATTATGACTGTAATAGAACATACTAGTACTGATTCAATATGTTTATAAAAGCAACTGAATGATATTAATAACATTATATTAGTATATTATAAAGTACTTATAAAAGAACACGCTCCTTCATTCATATAAATGTATAGTATTGACCAACTATAGATCCACTCTTTCACCAAGTGCGGATTAATCTTGGCAAAAATATTAATCAATATAGATGCGCAGTGATTTCTTGATAGCATGAATTGCTTTCTTGTTATTTGAGACATTACATCTATTATAATTAAAGGGATATAACAGTTCCAACTATCACAAACTTGAAGAATGTGTTCTTAAGTTTAACAGGAGCACATGAGCTGCACAAAAGCAGTTCATAAATTTCTAGTTGTATATAGTAACGTATTAATAATCAATATGTTTGTAGCTTCACCTACTGCTCCACTGGACCTTGAGTGGAATGTTATACAGAGTGACTCAATTTGTATCAGTTGGTCTCCACCCAGTGTGACTGGAGGACGAACTGACCTTTACTACATTATCACATATACTAATGGAGGTATTACAAATGAAATCAACAATGTAACTACTACACACTACACTTTGACTGGATTGAGTCCTCAGACAAGCTATACCATCAGTGTTATATCAATGAATGGAGTATCTGATCAGGATCCTAGTATTAATAACAGAACAAGTACTATCATTATCAATACCAACAGTGACACTTCAGGTATGATTTGTTAGTTAAGTGCAGAAAGGTACAAACATTAAGTACATATTAACATGTGTTATAATATATACTACATGCTATTTGTTCCACTCTTTCACTCTATTGATTTTACAGATTTGGAATCAACAAGTTCAGTAAGTGAAACTGCTACAGTTTTAGTTCTGTCCATTGTAGTAGGTATTCTTGTATTGTTGCAAATAGTATCTATTATTGTAATAGTGGGGCTAGTTTGTGAAAGAAAAATCAAACAAAAAAATCATCCATCTATTATCAACTCAAGGTGAGTAATCATCAACTATAATAACAGTTAGCTAATTATAATTTTGCTTGCACAGTCCTTGTTTGGTCATTCATGAGTACTCAAAACAGTATTACAGGGCTAGGGTTGGCATGATGATGAAGTAAAAAAAACACTGTAGTGTTTATAAGCTGATTTAGTTTGTAATGTAAATCAGACACTAAATGAAATGATTTTTGACACAGTCAAGCAGTAAACAGAAAAAAATTATTGCAAGCACTATTTATATTTGCATATCTTAACAATAACTATTTCAAGTGAAATACACAAATAACAAATAGGAAACTTTATTCTGATTCTATAGACCCAGTGATGAGAAAAAGTTGCAAGTATCTGAAGAATATGGCCTTCATGAGTCTGCAAATCCTAAACATGATGATGTTTCAAATGTCTATGTATGAGAGAATACAGTGTGAAGGGAAATTAATGTTAACTAATAATTATTATATCATGTATGAGATTCTTTTTTGTTGTTTTTAGTTTGTTAATGCTACTAATAATAATGGTGTGTTTTAACTGTTAGGATTTCCTTTTTTATGTTTTGTAGACTGAAAAGGTAAATAAATATTGTCTACCAAGAGAATATGGTGTAATAATGGACATTGTTATATACCGTAATCATTATTCTCTGTACAATGTATTTTGCTTGCCATAATATAATATTATTGTCTGTACTACACTGCAAATTGTTAGAATTTATTGGTTAGAACAGTTGCAAGGAATAGAGGAAATTGTAATTTAATTGGTTGTGTATGCATGTTGTTATGACTGCATGGTGATATACATGTAATTATATAGAGTCTATAATCTGCAATATCAATTTCCTTATTCTGTCTATTTTAATTAAATCATTTTAACTTTCTTTGTGCATTTAATATGAGATATTAGGCATGATATTAAATATCATGCAGTCATAACAACCTGTATGACCAATTAAATTATAATTTGCAAGTCTTATTAGAATGGTATGCGACCATTTTGTACAAATTGTCAGTGCTCAAAATATGCTGGTATACATTTTGTGTTGACAATATTCACATACAACTATAATTAGCTCATGTTTATAATTATATTCATGTTCTTTACTGTGCTGACAGAGTTAATTAATGCGTTGTTGCAGCTTAAAAGGGAAAAAAAATTGCAACTTTAGGTATATTTATCTGCACAGCATTGCAAACTGCTTGCTGACAGTTAATTACAATTCCATTCATTGCTGGATGGTAATATTCATAATCCTTGTCCCAAAGCATAGGTTGAAGGGTATGGTAATCATTGTATGTGTGATTATGCATTTTAGACTCTTAAATCTATATTGAGGTTTGCAGTACATGTACATGCATGTGTATAAGATTGTTTTAATATAAAATATAAAAAATAATAATAATCATGAAACTGTACATTATTGAAATAATTATACACAAACACATCATTTATGAATCTAGACAACATTTAATGTATTGCCTAAATACTATTTCTTGTGAATAAACACACACAAGTAATTCTTTATGATTTGATGAACAACGTTTTCTGAAGTTCTTTCTTGCACATTTCAATAGACTAGGGATATATACACTACAGTGAATTGGAAAATGAAGGCTAGTAGTTTTATCAAGTGATAAGTGTATGATACTCATGGAAGTTACGACATCAATATCTCTCATTAGTTCATAATATACCATATCGGATATAAATTCTGGAATATAATAAAGATCAGGGACAGAAGATAGAGCATTACATTTTGGATATTGCTGAAGAATTTTCATATTACATAATCCATTATATATTTCATGGACTGAAAGATCATTAGGGGTACACATATGTATCTCTGCAGCTATTGCTGTAATCACTTCCTTTGGTATTGGAGTTGAGCCGAACATTGAGAGACAAAACAATAGACAAAGATGAGCTGAAGATAAGAACTGTTCACTGATTAAACACTTCAGTATATCACATACTACGATTGTAAGTGGATTATCGATATCATCATTTGTCAGTAGTGCAAGTGTGTCATCAAAATATTGTACACACAAGTGAATTCCTTCACTGGGATTATCCGATTTCTCTATAAATTTATATATTACACAATTCATAATGTCTACAATTAAAGGAGAGCCGTGACACAATGAAGAGAGTTTTGAAATTCCATTCTGGTCTTCCCTGCTAGGTGTCAAATGGTGGGAACTTTGAATAGAGTAGATGAGTCGCTGGGTAACTTGTAAATTTTTGAGAGCACATACATCGTGTGGTGTGATGAATCGATTTAGCCCAAGTTGTTTCTCTATGCAACGCTCATCAGGACAGGCAGTTGTCATCATGATGCTGGCACTACTATACTGCTGGAGGAATGTAGTAACTGAGGTTTGAGAAGTAGATCCCATTAATCCTGGATTATAATTATCAATTACTATTAGTACTGGTAACGATTTGTCAGATATCTAAATAGAGAGAGAATAGAGAAAAATAGTCACATGATAATAGAGTAATAGTCACATGATAATAATAATAATAAATTAATAATAATAATACCTTTTGTTGTTTACACTGTGTTTCTAAAAGCTCCTCGTTGCAAGCATTTAACCAGATGATACCACCTGGAAACTCTTTGTGATACAAGGAAACAAAATCAATGACTGTTTCAATCAAACATGCATCAGTAGAGCCATACAATACCTATAATGTAAAATATTATCATATGTATAATTGTTTTTTTTTGTGACCATATTTGTGAAAATTGATTGTTGCAGGAAGCAATTAATGAAATATTCAGCTGTTTTTACACAGGAAGCCACTGAAGTTTGGTATCTAAGAAGCCTAATGACTGATCTTCCTGGATACCAAATTTCATTGACTTCCTGCTATAATAACAAGTTACATGAAGTACATGCTATAATGTTCTTGAATGCTCACTACAGGCTGTTTTGTGGATGTTCCATTTTAATGCAGTACTAATTTTTTAAATGTAGCAAGTATGTCTATACATGTACAAGTATTTGATCAAAACTGTAACTTCCAAAATCGATTTTTGCTAAAATCTATAGCTCATCATACCTGAATATCTGTTGAGCTGTCTTTCACTATTTTATTGTGAAGCTCTGTAAGTAAATTTAGACGAGGAAATGGTGAACACCTGTGTCCTAGCATACTCTCAACTTCTCTTTCTTCATTGGCATTTTCATTTCGTATGCATATATCTTTGCCGGTAAGCTGGTACCCTGACCAATGTATTAGCTGTGAAAACCCTAGAAACCCTCTGATACTCAGTACTGATTTTTGTAATGCTTCGCTACTAGATAATCCATCCAGTAAATATCGGTAAAAGAACTGCTGGAAGTAACAAGCACTTTGATCTGGAACTTTCCATAGCGAGGTCAAGACAGCTTGTGATCCAGCCAGTAAAAAAGCTCGAGCCATACCTTGTATGTCACCTCCTTTAATTAATCCTCTTCCCGAATCGCAGGAACTAAGCACAACAAGACCAGCAGAGAGAGAAAGTGACTCCACATCTGATGCATATAGTAATAGATCTTTTTCATTTTGTACTAACTGTTCAGTGATACGTGGAGTTAGTGTTATCTCTCTGTTATACGTGTTAGACATACCAGCTAGTACTAGAAAAGCCTGGGATGCTGAGCCATGGGTAGCTAAATGAATTATTTTAGCACTTTTCAAACGAGATAGAACAACATTTTTGGTTGGCTCATGATGTAGTAATGGTGTGGTCTTCATATAATGACCAACCCATTCAGCTTCTTCTTTAGCATGAGGTAAAGGACCTAGATTCCATTCCCGTCCCTTCACAGTAAATGGGGGGGTCGTAGGATCACCAACCACACATATTTCTTCTCTATCATGGGGTATGCTGATTTCAATTGGTTCAGTCTGACCCAATATTCCAAGTGTAAGAAGAGAAGGAACAAATTGAATTGAGTACAAATCACCGAAACATCTTTCATCATCTGTGTCTTTTAGAGCACAGAAAGGAACTAGTTTAGTACTGCTGTCAGGAACTAGTATCAGCTTTTTCTTGGGCAAGGATGATGATGAAGGGGTAGGTTCAGCAGCTTTCAAGAGCTCTTGTACAGGCTGAACAATCAACTTGTACAGTTTATTAATAGGGGACATCTTTTTCTTGGGTGGTAGTGACTGATAATGCCTCTTTGTGGCACCATCTTCATTTTCAAGAAAGTGATTTTCACTTAATAACTTGTATTTATTATTGTTTGTTATTGGTACATCATTGTCGGTTGTCATCTGTTCTTCCAATTCAGGTACAGAATATCCAATGTCATTGTTTGGTTCGAGCGAGTCAGGAGTATCTATAACCAGACATTCCTTCTCCTCTCCATATAACTCCAGATTGCCTGTTAATAACTCACTGAGACTGTAACGAAGGTAATTATCCAGGGACTTCCCCTCAAAGAGGTCTTCACTAGGCTCTTGCTCAATCATGTCCATTTTTACATCTTCTCCATCGTATATTAAAATCCATATTAATAATCTGTTACCTGTGTATGACAACATCACTACTGGCACATGAGGATCTTGTAACTTCATAATATTAACTATCTGGTCTAGACCAAGTGGGGAGTGTAATGGTGTTTTCATACTCAACATTCTCTTTAACAAGAGCTCTCCAAGGGTACGAGATCGAGATCTTTCTGCTAGTATAAGGGCACGATAATGATCTCCAAGATAGAATGCACAATCTTGTGCTCGGCTAAAGGTTTTAGAATTGTTTTCAAACAGACATACAGAGAGATTTAGTCCTTTAGGAGAAGAACTGATATGAGAGAATGTATTTTCGTGGTTCTCAATGACTTTCTCAAAGTCGGAAAGACCTTGTTTGAATAACTTTCGATGGTTTTCATGTAATTCTTGTTGTTGGTGTTTACTCTCAAGATCTCTGGTGTGGGGACCATAGGCTGTGAACTGGAAATCTACTCTTTTTCCTGTAGTAAGTTGTTCATTTATCCTCTTATGGCCAAGTTCATAAAATCCACATCCTCTATTGTGATATGCCACATATGAAGTGGAACGCTCCTTACTGAGTCTCAATACTTCGGTATAATGAGGAATAGCTCGTTCAGGATCTTTCTGGACCATACACAAGTTGCCGATGTTGCCATAAGCTCGGGCCTGACCAACCAAGTCTTCTCCATATATAGACTGACATAAGGCCTGATCGTAGTAGTCTTCTGCAGTATCGATGTCGTTCAAAGCTTGATAAGCAGTACCTACATTATTAAGAGCTCTGCTAAGCGAGGAAGGAACTGGATCATACTGTTGAGTAAGAGAAAGAGCTAATTCTAAATGGTAAACAGCTTTGTCTTTCATGCCATGGCTAAGATATGCATTTCCTAGGTTACCATGAGACCAGCATAGTGACTGATAATCGTTCTGTTCCTCTGCTAGAACTATAGCTTTGTGGTATTCCTCTATAGCTGTTTCATGATCGCCTACATTGTGTAGTAGGTTACCAAGACTGATGTGACAAGACGTAATATCTTCTGATGTTGATTCTCCACAAGACAATGCTTCTCTATAATATTTGATAGACTCACTGACACGATTAGCACTACGTAATGCTAGAGCAAGCTTTGTGAGTTTAGCACATTTAGTGAGTGGAGTTAATCCGTAACACCTCAACAAACCACTTGATTGTTGATGTGTCCTAACTGCTTCAGCGAAGTGATCTACAGCTGCCAGATATTGACCGTGTGTGCTCTCTACCTCTCCCATGTACAAACAAGCAAGTGATCTATCAGACAAGAGTTTGGAGTCTGAATCAACACAATAACACTCTCGAAGTTTACCTTCACTCTCTTGTAGCTGTTGGATGGCTTCTTCATATCTCTCCTGTTTATAACATGCTAAACCAAGGCCAAATGCTAATACTCCCTTTTCTTTATTTGTATTGGGAGTGCATTGTAATAGTGTATACCCCATTTGATTGAAATCCATTGCATGATAAAGGGACTGTGCTTGCACGAGAGCACTACGTATGGTGGGATGTATATCTGTTTCATCAAATGGATCTAGCTCTTCTGGCTTATTGATACTTACATCTTCATTATGTTCAACAGTTATATGGGTTTCCAAAACAATGTTGTCCATTCCAGGGGTACCAATCTCCTTTCTATGCTCAACAACTCCAATGGCATTGTTTTTCACTCCAGTGGTACCAGTCTCCTGTCTGTGCTCAACAACTTCAATGACATCGTTTTTCACTCCAGTGGTAGCAATTTCCTTTCTCTCCTCAACAACTCCAATGGCATCGTTTTTCACTCCAGTGGTAGCAATTTCCTTTCTCTCCTCAACAACTTGAATGGCATCGTTTTTCACTACAGTGGTAGCAACTTCCTTTCTCTCCTCAACAACTTCAATGGCATCGTTTTTCACTCCAGTGGTAGCAATTTCCTTTCTCTCCTCAACAACTCCAATGGCATCGTTTTTCACTCCAGTGGTAGCAATTTCCTTTCTCTCCTCAACAACTTCAGTGGCATCGTTTTTCACTACAGTGGTAGCAACTTCCTTTCTCTCCTCAACAACTCCAATGGCATCGTTTTTCACTCCAGTGGTAGCAACTTCCTTTCTCTCCTCAACAACTTCAGTGGCATCGTTTTTCACTCCAGTGGTAGCAACTTCCTTTCTCTCCTCAACAACTTCAATGGCATCGTTTTTCACTACAGTGGTAGCAATTTCCTTTCTCTCCTCAACAACTCCAATGGCATCGTTTTTCACTCCAGTGGTAGCAATTTCCTTTCTCTCCTCAACAACTTCAGTGGC
Organism: Petrosia ficiformis; assembly: GCA_947044365.1. Lineage (NCBI taxonomy): Eukaryota > Metazoa > Porifera > Demospongiae > Haplosclerida > Petrosiidae > Petrosia > Petrosia ficiformis. Next base: position 663,457 of record OX345653.1, on the reverse strand, counting down.
ATCGTTTTTCACTACAGTGGTAGCAACTTCCTTTCTCTCCTCAACAACTTCAGTGGCATCGTTTTTCACTACAGTGGTAGCAACTTCCTTTCTCTCCTCAACAACTTCAGTGGCATCGTTTTTCACTCCAGTGGTAGCAACTTCCTTTCTCTCCTCAACAACTTCAGTGGCATCGTTTTTCACTCCAGTGGTAGCAACTTCCTTTCTCTCCTCAACAACTTCAGTGGCATCGTTTTTCACTCTAGTGGTAGCAACTTCCTTTCTCTCCTCAACAACTTCAGTGGCATCGTTTTTCACTCCAGTGGTAGCAACTTCCTTTCTCTCCTCAACAACTTCAGTGGCATCGTTTTTCACTCCAGTGGTAGCAACTTCCTTTCTCTCCTCAACAACTTCAGTGGCATCGTTTTTCACTCCAGTGGTAGCAACTTCCTTTCTCTCCTCAACAACTTCAGTGGCATCGTTTTTCACTACAGTGGTAGCAACTTCCTTTCTCTCCTCAACAACTTCAGTGGCATCGTTTTTCACTCCAGTGGTAGCAACTTCCTTTCTCTCCTCAACAACTTCAGTGGCATCGTTTTTCACTACAGTGGTAGCAACTTCCTTTCTCTCCTCAACAACTTCAGTGGCATCGTTTTTCACTCCAGTGGTAGCAACTTCCTTTCTCTCCTCAACAACTTGAATGGCATCATTTTTCACTTCAGTGGTAGCTAGGTAGACAACTGGAGTGTAATCAAACTGATTGAACTGACAAGACAATTGAATTCGTGTGTGATAAAGATCTAGAGCAAGCTTAGTAAGTTTAGATAAAGCGAGTGAAGTCATTCTATAACACCTTAATAAACCACTTGATTGTTGATGTGTTCTAACTGCTTCAGTGAAGTGATCTACATATTGACTGTGTGTGCTTTCTATCTCTGCCATGCACAAACAGAGGAGTGATCTAACAGACAAGAGTTTGGAGTCTGGATCAACATGATAACACTTTTGAAGTTTACCTTTGCTCCCTTGTAGCTGTTGAATAGCTAAACCAAGGCCAACTGCTAATAATGCTATTTCTTTACTTGTTTCTGCAGAGCATTGTATTTGTGTATGCACCATTTTTTCAAAATATATCACATAATAAAGGGACTGTTTTTGCATGAGAGCACTACGTATGTTAGGATCTACATCCACTTCATCAAATTGATCTGATCTATATTCCCCTTCTGATGTACTGGTAGTTACTGCTTCACTATGTTCAACAGCTGCTACCTTGTCTTCTAAAACATTGTTGTTCATTCCAGTTTTAACTTCTTTGCTACTTCCTGTTCCATTGGTACCATTATTTCCTGTTCTATTGGTACCAGTTAGCTTTCCATTAAACATGTGTTCTTCATCAACACCACTGTCGCTGTTTTCGTCTTTAGTAGATGTGTATTCTTCATTTGAAGGACTTTGAATAGGCTGGTGTGGTACTAGTACAGTAGGTGATCTCCGTGTGTCTCTTGGCTTACTGGCATTTATGTTTGTGACAGCTTTCATTTCATTAGCACCATTTCCAATTCTACTGTTATCAGGTAGACTTCCATTAAACATGTGTTCTTCATCAACACCACTGTCGCTGTTTTCGTCTTTAGTAGATGTGTATTCTTCATTTGAAGGACTTTGAATAGGCTTGCGTGGTACTAGTACGGTAGGTAATCTCCGTGTGTCTCTTGGCTTACTGGCATTTATGTTTTGATTATTTTCAACAAGCAGATGTTCTCTTTCAACATCATTGACCCTAAAATTAGTACCAGTTTCTTTTCTGAAGGAAAATTGCATTTCTCTGACATCATTACAATCGTTATCCATTTCATTTGAACCAATTCGCTTTACAATAGCTGTTTGCTCACTATTTTCGTTTCTAATTTCAGCACAATTAGCACCATATCTCATTCTATCACTGTTTGCATTTTTAGTGGACCTGTATTCTCCATTTAATGCAATTTGACTAGGCTGAGATAATTCTTTATGTAGTGACTTGTGCAGTAATGCAGTATAGATGTCTGACAGAACTTTATTGATAATAATTGCGTAACAATGACGTTTTGGATATTTGATGGAAATCAAATAATCTAATAATTCATTTTCGTGCTCTTGATCTATTGAAGAGTAACTCATTTTTGATTTTTTTGCAACGGACTGATACGATTCTTTTTCTTGCTTCTTCGTTTTTGAAAAATGCTTATGAGAACGTTTTTTGGGATTATTCAAAGTATGTTGGATTTCCTCAGCATCTATTCCTACTTTCATAAATATCTGGGTGGAATTAGTGGTTTCGCTGTTTTCTGGTAAACAAGCATAATGTGGATCATTACATGTTATCTTTGCTATGAAATTGGAAATTAATTGCTTGTTTACACATTCTAGGAGCCTTTCAATAACTTGCTCTGTTTGACCGTGTGGAACAACGAATTGAGAAAGATACCTTTCAATGTCTTCAAAGGTTATAGAATCATTACTGTTTTGCTTTAGTTTGTCAATTCTCATCTGTATGTAAAAAATTACCATGCATCAATGTAAAAAGTCTATGGTGAAATTATTGAAATTATATACACTGCAAAAACAAAGTTTTTAAAATAACTATTTATTGTTAGCACAGTTGCAACACTGTAAAAAATTGTTTGTTGGTTTGTTATATAAACAATGTCTATAAGGATTTACAGTATGAAAAATGTGAGCTCCCTATAGTACAGAGTTATAATGTGTCAAACGTTTACTATAACTAGCTGCTTTGACAGTGATACTTTTACTGTTAAACAATATATGAATGACTTCTGGTTTTGCAGCCTATTTGTCTCCAGACTGGAGACTAATGTAAATCATATTCTATGTAAATATCATACTTGTGACACTGTTATATCATACAAGGTATTTATATATTATAACACAGATCTGTATAGTAGATTAGCCCTTCTTTATAATCACAAAATTCAATTACTAATGAAAATATGTATTACCACCGGAATTTGTACAATAACATAATGAATACTATAGTATAGTGTGTTATTAGAACTAACATTATTCCGTGTATCCAGATTTGATCCGTGATGCAATAGTATATCTACCACATCTTCATAATTCTCTCTAGAAGCCACATGAAGGGGTGTATTTCCAAACTATAATTATGTAAAACAAATAATAAAAGTAATTCTTTAGATTTTGTACAATCAATTCATATTATAAATGCATGACTCATTTACTAATCATAATTATATTAAACAATTTAGTGTCTTGATAGGATACTACATTTAACATCATGTTGATTAAGTAGGGAGGAATGTAACTGAATTATAAGATATAAACTAACGAGAATTCAAACAAGATTATGTAAGTATACACAATGGTATGGTGATACTCTTTATAATCTGAATTAGATACAATGAAGATATAAAAGTACATGATACATGTGTATAATGTATACAAAAGAGAATATCTACATACGTAAAACAAATGATTATTATTAAAATCTTCATTATTAATTATAAAAGATGATAGAATTTATTATCTGGAAGATCAATAGTTGTTATTACTAAATACAAAATGTAGTTGTTCTCTTATATATAGTGTAATAATAGTAGGTGTATCGAGCTAAGAATTTACTTAACAATGCTACATTTATACAAACACTCTGTTCTAATTATTTCAGGTGACATGTGAATATAAATTAATTAATAGTGGGGTTATGTACATCTACATCTATGTGTACCAGGTCTGGGTTCAATTACAAAAGGCCAATTACAATTACAGCTTCAATTATTGTCAGTGTAGCTACCACTGGTTAATTACAATTACAATTATGTGACATTCACCTACAATTACATGTACAGTCGCATGCAATTACAATATAATTACAGCAATACCTCTAAGCCGGTAGCATAAATTCTAAAATGAAAGTGTCTACATGTATAATAACCATTACATTTTAATAATTTGGTATAGAATGCCGAATGAAAGTAAAATCCTTATGATTAAAAATAGCATCAATACAAATGCATGACGCTTGCTTCCTAGAAAAACACATATACTGGTGAAGGCCATTCTAATGGTGTTTACACTTTACTAAACAACAGAAGTGGCTTTTTCTAAAGCCTTTTGGTTACAAAAATTATGGCAATTAGTATAACTCATGGTTACTGTTTCCAACCTTGAGAAGGTGTGCAGTGACAAATGAACAAGCAGCTTTTACGAAAAAATTCAAATTCAAATTCAAATTTAAATTCAAATACAAATTCAGCACTTGATCACTTTCTGTGATAATCTATAGAAAGCAATAGAAATCATGTTATTATAGATTTTGTAGTATAACAATAAGTAACTTACAGGTTCACCACTAGATTCTGGGACAAAAATATATTCTTTCACAAAGAGACACCCAGTAATATTGTTATGTACAATAGAAGTAAATTTCAAAGGATGTGAACCTGAATTCATCTTCAACCTATCCAACTGATTGGTTTAAAATAAAACAATGATAATTTATTACATACGATGTAGTGAACCACTTCTATATAACAACTATACTAAAATGAGAACGGAGTTCACACTGAGGTATTCATTACTTAGCACACAAATATGTGGACATAAATGCGGTTGTGCAGTAAATAGGGAACTGCAACCGTACTTCTATTGTATTTCTATATCTTCTACCATGGATACTTGAAGGAAAGCAAAGCAAAGCAAAATGGATTGGAAACACCTACAGTAATGGTGATATGGCCTTTTTTCGCATGTTTGTATACCTTCAAAGCTATTGTTCAGTAAGCTCAAGAAACGTAATTATAAGACAGTAGAAAATACTGTTCTATGGTAATGTGAAACAGTTAATTTGCCTTGAAAACGTCTAGTTATCGGATAAAACTGTTTAGTAGCTTCCACAACAATCAGAAAATCACTATATATTATATATATAAACCATAACACGAACAATTTCCTTTGATGTTAGATGCTCTAATGAGGGAACTAAATCTCAGTTCATAGTATGAATCGGGATTTATTTTGTATGGTGGACAAGCTGCAGTATGGGTTCACTTATAAATAATTTGGGTATGAAATATTATGACTCAGCAAATTCAACTATGAATATAATTTAAATACCATAACTTAGCAAAAATTATCTATGAATATGGTTTGTAATGCACATACACCTATTTGTTGGAATTCGTGCTATTTAGCATCCCTTTGGCTTCACCATATGGATCTAAATAGCATGAATTCCTCTAAATAGGTGTATAGCCTATATAATGATACTTTTTACTGAAACACTGGAGGCATAATAACCGCACAAAAGGGTCTAGCATTGCAATGTAAAAAAAAAATTGTATTTCAACAGCAGAAGTACACAAAAACAAGATATATTGAGAAAAATATCCCTTTATCTTTATCCTTCATTGCTGATGGCACTAGTGTTTCTATCTTTCTGTGTCTTCTGAATACCGGGACCAGAAGAGTACACAGATCTTTAATGAAATTGAAATATTCCTTGAAGGTTTTAACTTATACTGATTTATAACTTCCTCATGTCTGTAACTCAACAACTATTGTACTTATTTGATTTCCTTTCTTGATTCATTTTTATAATATTTCTCTGCTGACAATTCTTTCCTGGATGCGATGTTCATTTTGTGCTACGCCCAGCTTTATGTATTTGACTATTCAAGGCAGCAGATCATCACTTTCAAAATCAATATGTGATCTGGATGTGACCCTTGCAACATCAGTCGTATCTCTTTGGACTTGTAGATACCTATTTGTGTTACTATTTTTCATTTACTTTGTCTATTAATTAATGTTTTGTTGAAAAAAAAAAAGACTAATTGACCGAGCCCCCAGAATGACGTAACACGTACTTTCCTTAACTACGCATACATATGCAATGCAAATGTGACACAAACATAATTATAATAATAATTATCATTGCTTTGATGTGATGCTGAACCACACCTCACAATCAAACAGATGTCTTATGTCTCTGCCACTGTTGGTAGTTAGTTGCTGTGATTTGGTTGTTGTCGCTAAGTGTGTAATGCCGTGGAGACAAAGAAGTACAGAAATATAATTGAGTATTTTGTTGTTGTTTTTAAGATACAATTAACTTCTTGGCACACACCCTGATCACATATATATCCTCCCCCAACATATTGGCCACTGTTGCCAGACGCTCTACAGCTCCCGAGTTTAGAGGGGGTGCGGCTGGTGAGACTAACCTTCGGTGGTACGCGTAAGCAGAAATTGTGATACAAAATGACATTTTTAAAAACTAAAACAGTACATGAAATGACACTACACTATATATAATATATATATATAATATAATTATTGTTTAGAAATGATTATTTAATTAACTTACCTCTTGTAAACCCATCTCTACTCGAAGCTTCCTGAATACAACCACACCCTTGACTATTAGTATGACATCACTTTCGTGTAAATGGAGTGTGGTTATTATTTAATGCAGCACACCATTTATTCTAGTTATCAGTACATATTGTAACACTACTATTATTATATACTTAATTTTAGTGCTGTACAGATCATACTCTGGTGACTAGAGTCTGGCTTGCACTAGTCCCATGGTACTAACAGAATCTTTGGAGGAAATTAGCCATGGGCATTAACTATTGTGGATAGTACAAAATAAAACTATTGATTACTTTAACAAAAAAATTGTAGAAGATTAATAATAATAACTACTACTTCCAAAGTAATTTTAGTGTTTTTCTAGATGAGAGGAAGGACAATATAAATGTTGCTAGAACAAGTGCAACAACAACCCCTGCAATTAGTGTATAATCAAAATCTTCAGCTAAGAGATCAAACTGACGAGATGGTTGAACTCGTGTGAGATAAAGATCTGTTAAAAGAACTAAAGTAGTTAACAAGGAGTGTTTAGTGGAAGTGGCTTACCTATTCCATACACAAATACAATAGACGTTGATTCTAATCCAGTATGAGCAGTTTTAATTCCTTTTATAGCTGACACGGTTTGATTATAGTTAATATAGGAACGTGCTTGTATTTGTATCTCCGGTATATATGGAGGTACTCCTTCATCCCTATATAAATGTTGATTGATGTGATTGGTCATATGATAGTCATGTGATATCTTACATCATTTCCTGTGTTGCTGTGATATTACGTCGTGGATCAAGAAAATCCTTTCTCAGAGCTACAACATGTCCTGAATTAAGTCCAACTGATGAAATGAAGAATATCGTAATTTACAAAGACAAATTCAGTACGTATATGCAGTTCAGCTGCTTAAAGCATTATCAAAAAGAATTTAGAAATTTTGGTCAGAAGTCTTACTCTCAAAAATAATTTTGTAAATGTTTACATTCTCCAAATGTATTCCCCTTTATAGTCATTTGGCAAAGGATACGTAAACAATTTATGCCATTCTTGAATAGAGCAATACTGTTATATGACATTTTGTAATGTCTCTGTGTGTATTACTTACATAACAAACTCCTAATATGTATGTCATTCTTGAATAGAGCGATACTATCATATGACATTGTGTTATGTCTGTTTATGTCAAATATGTGTGTATTACTTACATAACAAACTCCTACTAGTGATTCCCCTCTGTGTAGTTGAGAGAGAAAGGGTTACAATGGAGGTGGGGAAGATATAACTTTGTGTAGTGACTAAAGGAAGTGTTGGTGGAGCCAATGAAGACCACACAGACCTATATATGAACAATACACAACATACCATCAACATGTATACACTATAATGAACGATACACAACATACCATCAACATGTATACATTACACTGAACGATACACACATACCATCAACATGTAAACACCCCACGACAACACACAGAATTAGTGATGCACCAATAATTGGATCAATGAGTGATGTAACTGATATTGTACTAATGTCATTTCTTATTATTACAACACTTGATACTCATAATTATTAAGAAAATACACATTTCTTTGTAAGAATCAGATAATGGAAGATAGATGTAATATCAGATCTGTTATCAGTAATATCTAAAGTGGTTTATCGGAGTATCCCATATTAGTGCACCACTACACACAATATACATATGAGATATTATGAACATATCTATTGTTTTGTGATCATTTACTAACTCTGTTTCATTTCTAGGATCATACATTTCAATAACAGCTAGTTCATTACGATGAGACTTGATATTGTAATAATAATACTATAGGAGAGCAGATTAAACTAATAATATATTTTTTGTCTGACAGTGTTTACATTAATTAACTTGATGATCTATGGATGACATCACAGCTATGAATATTATTAATATGATATAATGCCTTTGTGGCTATATAAAAACAACACTAAATGGTCACCCAATAAACCTTGAACTGGATATTTAGTATATATAAATGAAGTTACATGTCTATTGAAATAAGCATAGGTAATTAAAATGGACACATAATGTAGTTAGTTACTAATATTAACTATTAACGAGTTACTAATAAGGCTAATTCTTTATTAAACAACACTTAATTTCACATGCATGATGAATGACTCACAATTATCCAGTTTTCACAGAGTAGAATCCCAACAGGTTCGGAGGCATGTTTATGAACCGATCTATAAACCACACCTCCAGTAACAGAATCAAGTAAATAAATTACTAAAGAGGCTTTAGAAATAATGTCATGAAACATTTAGTATTATATAATACTTAACATACATTTTGATTGCTCAAATGTTTGTGTTACCATGGCAATCATATTAGGGTTCAGGTATTTGTACTGGACATCTCGATTAGCTCTGACACGTCCCAGAGAATGTGCGTGGTCTATAATATATCAAAGAAACAAAAACATCATACTTATCAAAATGTGGACTCTTCCATTCAGAAAATTTCATGATTGTTAGTAAAAATGTACGCATGGTTTCTTACAGGTGGTTAAAGACTCATTCCTATACCAATGTGCTATATACAAAGTCTCTTACCAAACACATTACTACACTACAACATACAGTATACAAGATCTCATAAATTAAAGAATCATTCCTATACTACAACGTACACTACACAAGATCTTTTAATGTAAAGACACATTCCTATACAACAATGTACAGCACATAACGTTCTTAAGTTTAAGACTCATTCCTATACTACAATGTATACTACACACAGTCTCATATCAGGTGGTTAAAAACTCATTCGTATACTACAGTGATGTAGCTCTTACCTGAGGGTTTATCAGCAACAATTAATATTCTTTCATTTGATGGTACCACTATCTGCCACACCTGTTTAGCAGGATTATCTTCATCTTTGACTTGATATCCACTCATAATACCTCTTTTAATATCACCAGTATATATAAAAACAGGTACATTCTGATTGGTTTGACCACACCCAGCGGGATAACAATGAGTGAATCCCATACTATCAAGAAATAATAGAACCCTTTGATGAGTATTGTCAGTCAATGGGAGAAGAATACTCTGACGAATATCATGTGACAAACATGGTGGATTTTCATTGGTCAGTTCTCCAGTAATAGGATCAAAGAAAAAAATGATAGAATTATCACAGTTTTCAGCCCCACCCACTAGCACAGCTAACGGAGGGTGTGGAGGATGGGAGGAAGAACGAAGAACATAGAGAAGAATATTATTGTCAGGTAGTGGGTGGAGTAGAGGAAGATACAACTGCCAAATTATTTGACCAATATTACTATCCAATGCATAAATCTAAATGAAGTGAGAATATGAAGTATAGGAGATAGCCAGGGTCTCTGGTGCATTGCATGTTATTAGACAAGCCATTGTAAGTTTAGTACTAGAGACCACACCTCCTAATGCAGCCATTCATATTTTTACACGTATGCATATATGTGACTAGTTGTACTATTGGATTGTGCTGAGCAACGATTCATCAATTTTGATTAAATTATTGATATTCAAATATCTATGAAATTTGATGAATCAGCCATTGTTGCTTATTAAAGAACATTTCCAAGTTGTACAAGTACACGTACATACAATGCAAGCTCAAGGTTTTTTTTCAGGGAGTTGAGGGGGCATTATACTATTTCCTCCTCCCAGCCCCCCTCACCGTGAGCTTTAGCCAATTTTCACTTGAAAATTGTTAATTATTTGGGAAATTAAATACATGTAAATGGTTTGATTGTCAAACAGCACTTCTTCTAGGCTTTCTAGTCCAAACATTCACAATCTGTGGGCCTGGCTTTTATACTTTAGGTGATGAATAATGCCGAGTCACTCTTCAAAGTGCAAGCTTGACATGACTTGGCTGCAAGTTTGTAGCTGACTAAACACAAGCTAAATGTGAAATAAGGCAGCTACTATATGCTGAAGAGGAGCATGCACCAAAGTACATTAATATTAATTTTATGTATTTTAGCTCTAACCTACACCCCCCTTGAAAATTTTTCCTAGAAAAAAAACAATGCATGCTACACACTTTTTAAATACAAAATACAACAAATTATGGCAGTTAGAAACTAAAGATTCTTCTTTGTTTCTCTGCAAAATGAGAAACGCTTGAAGAAAAATTTTCTAATTGAAGGATATGAAATGTGTTTGATCATACCGGTGACCACACCTACCTTATTATAAGCTGTAACAGCAAGTATGATCTTTCTTGTGTTGAATATATCTCTCAACAGTTCTTCTGAGCTGGTTGGTTGAATGAGAGAAGCCATACCCCTTTCTAAAACATCTTTGATAACGTCTTGCACAAGAGAAACTTGTAATTTCCATCTTCTCATAGCAAGTGTCAAAGGATTGGCATCAGATTCCAGAAGAGAGAGGAACCCTTCTGCTTCAAACTGTGCCGAGGGTAGGTCCACCATTTCAACAGCAATGATATTTGCAAGACCTTCTTCTCTAACCCACACAAGATCACCTGCGAAAGATGCAGAGAGATGAGTCAGAAGTGAGAGGAAAGGTAGATTTAATTCACCTGTCTGGGAGATTAAAGCAACACTGGAGTCTTTTCTTACTACTAATAATCGCCATGTCAAGCTACCATCAGTTTTATGAAATGCAAAAACTTTCACCTGAAGAGAAATGAATTACACAGCCAAATCAGATATAGTAACTTAGTAGCTTAGCAACTTAGCAACTAGGCAAAACCATTATATATAGTAATTCTTAGATAACACAATGAACTAAACAAATCGATATATAGTAACTATAGTAACTAAGATAACACACTCAACTGGACAAATCAGATATAATAACTAAATATACTGAACTAACACTTATCGTAAAAAAATTATTCCACTTATATACCAACTGTACAGGAGACAATTAGACTAGTGGATTACAATAACATAACAATAGTAAAAATAATGTCTCTTTACATTGTTTGTGAGTTGTACAATATATCATTGTCTAGAATAATGCTGAATTGAAACTGAGTTTACATGAAAATTGCAATATAATTTTGTGCATGTGTGCAATTACCTAGGAAACTGAGTGGTGTAGTCAGTCAAATCTATGAATATATAATGAGCTCAATTTCATGTCAACGTCAAAAATATGACAAGTTTAACACAAATACATTACTATGTATGAGCTATGTATTCAAACAATTAGTGCCAGTATATACATACTTCAAATCCTAAGCTATAGGAAGATGCTGCCTATTATCAACAGATATACTGAATATTGAACTCACAATAGCCACACTCCCTCTAATAGCTCTTGTATCCACCTCAAATTCTCCATTATCATACTCTGTTATGTATCGTAACAAAACATTCTGTCCCCTCTCTTCTACTGTCAGTCTAACAGTCCCTCCTTTCTCTGTTTGGCCGTCTCCTGTACGACAACTTGAACAAATGTGAGAAAGTGTACTAGTGGGTGTGTTTAATTTATAAAGATCAGATCCAATATGAATGAAGTTTCCTGATGTAGCATGAAGGTGAAGTGGATATGGTAAGGTACTTACTCCCTGAATAGAAAGATGATTAAGACATTATTCTATCTATTAATTAATATATCCGTCTGTTCAATTCAATGTATTTATTACCTATCCTCTATCCTTATACAAACATTCATCCATCTATCTATCCATCTATCTATCTATCTAACCGTCCTTCATCCATCTGTTTGACCATCTGACTGTCCATCTATTTATCTATCCATCCATCTATCCATCCATCCATCCATCTATTTATCCATCCATCTATCTATCTATCTATCCAGCCACCCATTAGTACATCAATTATCTATCCATCCATTCATTGGTACATCAATATATCCATTCATTTATCCACTCTAGCCATACCTCTATCTGTATTGGTAGAAATGCATCATTGGTTAAGTTGGCTGCATATATTTGTGTATTTTCCTCTCCTGTGAAACACACCACTACACTCTGTTCATCATCACCCGATATAACACACTCTATATCTGGTGTCAACCAAGAACCAACAAGAGTATGCTGTAATATACACAATTGTACAATGTATAATTACAAGTATTTATATCATATATAATAAGTATACTGTAATATGTGATATAGTACATAAATGTACTACATGTATATATATATTATATATATTATAATTATATATATATATATATATATATATATATATATATATATATATATATATATATATATATATATATATATATAATAATTATATATATATATATATATTCATATATTGTCATATGAAGTACAATTTGTAATACATCTTTTCATTTCCATACATTTAACATCGTTCTGACAATTTGTACAGTAAATCAATGTTTGGATCCAAGAAAAGCAATCATTGGGCTTCTTATTTCAGACATGGGGTCAATAGCAATGCAATATATTAATATTACTATATATTACCTTAAACATCAGTATATTATCATTACCGCATGTATTACCTCCTAGGTCAATGTAATATACTATATTACCTTAAACATCAGTATATTATCATTACCGCATGTATTACCTCCTAGGTCAATGTAATATACTATATTACCTTAAACATCAGTATATTACTATTACTACATGTATTACCTCCTAAGTCAATGTAATATACTATATTACCTTAAAAATCAGTATATTATCATTACTACATGTATTACCTCCTAGGTCAATGTAATATACTATAATATTATTACCTTAAAAATCAGTGTAATTATTACTATTACTATTACCTTGAAAGTTGAAGTGTGTAATCTTTACTCTTATCTATTACTATTATGCTAAGTCTGCTTCTTATATAGTAAATTAATATACTCCTTGTATAAAATGGCCACATGCTTGAAATTAGTTTCAGGAAAAGGTCTCTTTTTTATTCAATCACTTACTAAATTTTCTGGTGGAGTTTTGCTGCCTATTTTGTACTCCCAGGAAGTTAATTCTTGGTTGCCGAGCAACCATACAGTTATTGAAGCTCCTTGTGATGTCAGCGTACAAGGAATACTAAATAAAATTATAATTATTATAATATAAAAGTATTGTGTTGTGTAACTCACCCTTCTGGTAATGTAGTATTCCATTGTTCCTTACCAGATCGAGCTGAATAAACCATCATATTACTACCAGATACTACAACTAAGTAGTCTATAGAACGATGTGACATATTATTACAAAAAATATTACTATTTGGGCAAGCTTAAGCAAGCCCTACGCTAGGGAGTTGGTAATGAAATCGCTTCATATATATGTATATATGAAATTATAAACTAATTAATAATGCTGAAGAAGGAAAGTGAAAAATGTTGATAGTCACTAGGAATCTAACTCATATACATGTGTGTGTTCTGTATAGTTGGATATACTCAAGCATGACTGACAATGTTACAACATTCTTCTAACATAAACGTTTGACTTCAAAGGAATAGGTTGGAGCTGCTGTGGTCCCTTAGGAAAACTCAGCATTCCAAATAATAATTAATAATTAATATAATATGCTAGATATTTCATACTTGATACTTATATAAATACCTTTCTTATTTCCAGCGAGTGTTGCTAGGACACCACCAGGTCTCCATTGGCTATCCAACGAGTTCTTTGTTGCTATGGCAACATTGGTCGGAATCTCCCACTTTAATAACCCAGTGTCCAAATCCCAGCTCCGAATAGTTAAAAATTCATTTCCTGAGACAGTCAATAGAGATGAACGATGATGTAATACAGCAGCTACTCCATTTTTTTCTAGCTCTCGTCTCCAAGCTGAGTAAAAATAATTCATATTTACCGATTGAGTACAAAATGACAGTTCTATATTGAAAGGTGTTCAGTCAAATACAAATTATTTAGTAGTTGGACATACTCAACTATAGCAGGGTAATAGTACACTCTCTATAATTATTACTAGGCTGGGATGATTAATCGATCAATCAATATATTATATTGATCAATTATCAATTATACGTCTGTGATATCGATTATGCTAATTATTCCACAAGACATACTTTTCAAGCATGCGACATCAGTGTATAATGTGGAAGTGACAGGAAGTCTTTTTGATCATCAAATGGGAGGAGTTTACTGTATTAATTGGCCTAATTACTTACACTGATTTTAATCGATTTGGAGTCAGTAATAATCAATTTCAGAATTTCAGCCGATTCCTGGCCCGGACTGAGGAAAGAGGTCATTTCTCTACCAATGCTACATTATTTAACAAGTATTTGTAATGATAAATTTTTGGTATTTAGCTGGTCAAACTAAGGTTTCGTCAGGAAAAAGGGTAATGGTGAAATGGGCGACAGTACTCTGTTTTGATCACCCTTCTGTACTTACTCACCAATAGTTCCAGGCCCAGCATTAACAGCTGCTATAACCCCGCCTTCTGTAGCTAAAAGAACCTTTCTACGTCCACTTAATACATAATCAAAAGATAACCACGTCACATGACCTACATATGACTGATGCCTAAAAATATGGAAACAGTGTGTGTATATTATTGGGTATACATTACTGAATGTATTTACCAATCTTTATCACCAACTTGATCTTCATATAAACCATAGACTGTGTTCAGAATGAAGTGAACTAATATCAAATTCACACAAATGTATTTCATTCTCACGACCACGTGGAATGGGTAGGGCAAAAAATATTAAGCTTAATTAACTTTTTAATAAAAAAAAATTAATCAAAAAAAAAAACTTGAATTTTAATTAATATTGAGTGTTTTGTATTATATATTTTACTTTGTTCCAAAAGATGCATGCACTTTATTATTAAAACATGTTTATAATAATTACAACTAAACCGATGTTGACATGTTCAGAAAGAAATATGTAGATGCATACATATCGGAAAAGCATGCTGAATGATTTCGAAATACTCAGTATTTAACATAAATGATTGCACTGAATTGGGTGTAGGTAAAGATGAAATTTAATCCATTCATTTTTAGATTTAGTACTGAAAGTAAACTGTCTGCAATACACACCTATGTATGTAAAATTAACCAAACTCAATTCGGTTAAAAATCTGGAGTATGCCTGCAAAGGAATATCTATTGTATGAACTTTCATTCCGGCAGGATAACATGATATAACTAAAATGCATGCAGAAGAAACAAAGATACGTATGTGAAGAAAAAGTATATTGTATTCCTCATGCAATAATTATATGTCCATCCATATGAAAAGGCTTTTTACTTATAGTTGCAAAAATCAATAATTTAATAATAATTATAATCAAAAGTGAAGAATTATAGCATTGAAAATAACGAGAACCTTTGTCATTCATGTCTAATTCCCTATGATGTAATGTTTGTTCAATCAACTTAGCGTGTACATTTACCATGTCATAGCATGATACATGATTGGATTTCTGTAACTATTCAGACAGCAAACTCAATACTGGTTTTTATGGATATTGTAGAACAGGTGGTTCATTCCATTTCACTGCTGTTTTATAGATACATATGTGCACATTTGTTGTGAATCAATGTGTCGTAGATAGAAAACATGATACTTTTCAAACTGAAATGAGATTAAAACAGTATCAAACAAGTTGTAGGTTATATATACAAAATGCTAGAGGTATAAAAAATGTAAAAAAAATGGACTTATGATGATCATAGCTACAAATAATTGATGAAAAATATGATAATGTCAGTAGACGTTTTTGGTGAAGGTTATAACAAAATGTTTTTAATGTTTAAAACTGAATGTTGCACCAATCTGGTGGTTCCAGTGGACAAACAAGATAAGCAACATGAGCATTCTCTTTAATAACTTTTACAAAATTTCCATAGTTTTTGGGATCACAACAAACTTGATACTGTGTGTCTTCAAGTTGTGAGTCACAGCTTGATGTACAGATTGTTGATGGGATTTCTAAAGTTGACAATAAAATTACTTTATGTGTGCAAACGTTTACATTTGTATGTATAACTGTCTGATATCAAACTATAATTATTGTAGTTTGATATTGAACAGTTGTAATATGTGTATTACAGTACTAGTGGAACCTGTCTAATGTGGTGTGTTTCACTTGGTTCCTGAGGCATAGAGACAGGCTTGACTCTATCTTTATAGTCTCACTTGCTAATTTAGTTTCAATATCTCTTGTTACCATGTATCTTATAAGTTCTCATTTTGTTATGATATAACATTACTACTATGGGACAAGTGTGAAGTTTTAGCAGTTGAAGAAAATTGGAGAAGAAGAAAGATCAGAGAAGCTATCTTAATAAAAAGTACTTCTGACACCATCAATACAGACCCTGGAGTACACATTAATCCGTCTTGGGACTCTATTCTACCATCACAGACTTAATCTAAACCTTCATGTCATAGTTTACTTTTCTTGTACCATCAATGTCAAACCTTGTTATTTTCTGTACTACCCTTTGTATTCCTGTACCATCATTGTTCTCACTCTTTGTACTGTCATGATGTCATCACTTGTTATCTGTCCGTATATAAATAGGCTATTTGGTTTTGTTTTTTGTATACTGCTGAAGAAGACCTTCGGGTCGAAACGTTCAGTTTTTATTAATAATAATTTTATTATTGTTATTGATAATTAAAAAAACTCTACTGTGTTATTAAGGCTCAATAAAATTACTCTATTATAATAGTATTAATTAATTAGCTGAATGAAATCATGCTATATAGTATGGTTGCATTTGTCTAATTGGATTAATAGGGTAAAATCATTATTATTGTGGGCTGTTAACTATATATGACTTCTGTTTCAATTTATGTGTAAGTAATGAGGAGATTCTGAATACATACATTCTGATCTTCCGAACTGACTTGTTCCACTAGCTGTTGCTAGGAAATTTTGATGTGTAGAGTTCAAGTTCTACATGTGTGTGTATACAGACTATCAAGATGAGTCTCCTGTTTTAGTACGGGTTTACAGGAACAACTCCAGGTTTTCTTTTAAAATAATTTACTGATCAATTCCACAAATTACATACAGCACTACAGCACTACATCACTAACCTTCACACCTTCCATTTATGTTCTCATACCCAGCATTACAAGAACACATAACTTGAGTATCCCCCCATATTCCAGATACTTTACACTCCAGATTTAAGTCACCTGATATTGGACTAGCATTGTCTACACATGTACCAGTAACAACTCTGTCTTGTGGATTACTGAAAGGTGGAGCAACTGTCTCAGGATAGACAACCATATTAACTACTTGATATGGACACACATTGTAATACACTAAAATACGATTTACTACAGTACATGATCCCGTATCAACCACTGACAAATATAGTCCAGTGGAGGATATTGAGAAACGTTGGGTATCATGATCAATGGGTAGCAATTGCTCTGTTTCCAAATTTAAAGTAGTATGAAACAGTCTCACTCTAGTGTCACTATAAAATGTGTCATTAACACGACCTGTTTCATCAATCACATTTGTTTCATAAGTATATAATGAGAATGACTGTTCACATGGACACTGAGTATTACTATCACCAAAAGACATAAATATAGCGAGTTCATCAACTCCATTATCACTGATATTAATGTATTGACTTATCAACCAGTTATTCTGAGGTTGATTATCAAAATCACAAGCAAGCAATCTGTGTTGACAAGCAATACCTTGATCCAGATCAACCCACTGAGTAAAAATATAAATACATAATGAGCAATGTTAATTTTATGGTATAGATCCGCTATAAACATACACTTTTAGCTTGGCTTGAGAACAAAGAGGTAAATAATGACTAAACACATAAAAATAATATATATATATATATATATAATTATTATCATGGATGATGTTGTTGCATCAATAATTATCAAACTCACTTGATTGAATAAACCTCCATTATCAATACCATCAAAGTCAATTGATGCCCATATGTTACTTTCCCCTGTAATACTAATCAGAGTCTGTGATTGATAATCCTGTGTATCTAACAAGACCTTCTCATTGGGAGGTACAGGTATTCTAGTTTCTAAACCAAGACAAGAATCTTCCTCATCAAAATCATCAATAACTATACTTGTACTGTTTGAAGTACACAACACAAAAATAAAAAACTCCAAAAGTAAGAAATTCTGTATTGACATGGCTTAAACTGAGAAACAAAACTGCAGCCTGCATTCACTACACTACTAAATATAGATAGTATTAGATACCGGGATCATTAATTATTAACCCTTCTAAGTGTATTAGGTTGAGGTTAATATCAGAATGTGTTGTTCCAGTTTTCTGAAATGTAGCTTAGTAGTTATACTCATTGTTGGTGTATTGATTGGTGTATTGCAAATATGGATGGATAACAAAAATTATCTATTTTCACATGAGATGATTGCTGAGGTTACACTGGATGCTTTGAGTCAGACAAAAGGTCAGTTGCATAATCTTGTAATTCTTTCATGATGTCTTGCTTTAGGGCAATCTCCAAATGCAACACTTACGAAAGTTCATTCAGAATTAGTGAAGCTTCATGGACCACATATTTTACCTTCGTCAGAATGGGTGTTTCTGAACTGTGGTGGATGGATGGGGTCTATGTACATCTTACATGCTTCATTCACGGAGTATGTTTTATTTTTTGGTGTGGGGATAGACACATCCGGACATTCAGGTGAAATATATGTTCCTAAAGTCTGTTCACATTCATGACCTCCAAATTAGGATGTGATGACTTTATATGTACTATAGTGTATAGTTTAATTTTATAAGGTTAATACATTATTATATTGTAACTCAACAGCTAAAGTTAGCACTTTCATTAATTAAGAAAGTTGACATATATCAATAGTGAAGTAATGGAGAAAAAAGAAAGGGAAGGATAATTGTATGAAAGTGAAATGATTGTTGGTCATCCAAAACTAAAGTTATGAACATTTTTTCCGAGGTCATAGTGAACGTGAATGACCTTTAGGGTTTGGTTTAAGCATGGTTCTGTGTCATACCATCCACGTGATCTCTAAATGTCTAAAATATTATGTTTGCTACAATTCAACTCCAAGAACTTAGAAAATATTTTTCAGAACTTATTCTATAATGGAGATGTTATGTCTGCAAATTACAATAAATAGAAATTTTTAACAGCATCACAAGGAACATTAAAAACTCAGGATTTCCGAACCAAAATCAATAGACTAATTTTGTAACTATTTATATCTAGTAGTAGTATTTATGTTTGGCCAAAGGTTGAAAATCACAAAGTTTGATGAATTTATAGTACAGATCTGTTTATCATAATTGAGATTTTAATTATTTTATTATAGGTCGTTATTTGTTGAAAATATCTGATACTGTAGTAGCTGGTGATATGAGACAGTGGAAAGAAGGAGGGTTAAATGTGTACCAGTATAACATAGGTGACACCATTATGCACGAACCTGGTGAGGTCACTGGTGTACAATGGTCAAGTGGGACAATAATGGTGGAATACGGGAGAGGTTTTATACCATCTTCTCTCCCTTATGCTTTAGCAGACACGTTTTTTAGCACAACTGATTTTTATCTGCTTTATAAGTTTTTAAAAGTTTATACAAAAGCATTTTTAAATGAAATTGTACTTGACATCGAGGAGATATTAAAATAAAACACTTTATTTTTGGTTTTGATTATTTAAAATTTGCTTTAAAAATATTTTTGTTCCAAAAAATGTATCATGAAAATCATGTGACTGTCACTTGAGGGATATCAGAAGCAAGTGCACATCCAAGAACTAATAATAAGCCCAGAGTGAGATTCAATCTAGCCAATTCCGATGAAACACGAACTTGCCCTCTACTCTCTCGAAATCGTCTTTCCAGACCAAATGCATAGAGAAGAGTAGCAAGAGGCAGTCCAAAGAAAACAGAATACTGCATCATCCAATAAACAAGTATGAAATATGGCAGAAAGAGAAGAAGTGCAAATAGCAGGTAGGAACCTTGGTGACCAAGTAATACTGCTAAGGATACGATACCAGCCTGTTGATGTTCAGAAATGTGACAAGTGTGTTTACTGTGTATTATGGCCTCCATATTCAGTGCTAATGGGAAGGCAAGTAGAAGCGGAGTAGCAGACAGGTGTCCACATTGTACTACATAAGAGAATAAGACAGCTAAAGGACCGAATGTAATAATAACTAAAACATCTCCTAGTACATAATACTTGAGACCAATTCCACCACTATAAAGAAATGAACTAGATAATCCACCAAAGAATAATCCTGCCAAGTGCTCACTCCTTGCCTGTGAGAGGAACATAAGAGCCCAAAGACCAATCATACCACATCCATACAAGTAAGCTGCTAAATTGACTACTTGAGGGGGCTGCAAGTGACTGTCTACTAATGTTCTGTCTTCTGTGCCTTCAGATCTGGAATCAACTCCTTGAATATAATCAAAGTATGTATTAACTAAATTTCCAGCTGCATGTACAGCTAATACAGTCAATGTGGAAACAGTAGCTACTGTTAAACTGAACTGTCCATGTGTTTTGTAAC
This sequence comes from Petrosia ficiformis, assembly GCA_947044365.1. Taxonomy (NCBI): domain Eukaryota; kingdom Metazoa; phylum Porifera; class Demospongiae; order Haplosclerida; family Petrosiidae; genus Petrosia; species Petrosia ficiformis. The sequence continues at coordinate 642,553 of OX345653.1, read as the reverse complement.
TCAAAACAGCTCCTAAGAGTACAGGAGTGAGAGATGCAGACAGGGTCCATGGTCTTAAAGCAGTGAAATAAGGTCTGATGGACTGCATTCCACGTGTGAAACAAACAAATCACGTGGTAAAATCTAGTTAATTAATAAAAATTATTAATAAAAATAACAGTTCTCTTCCAAAGGTCCTCTCAATATGAAGTATGAAGTTGGTACTTCTACCAGTCTTTTTGAATTACAGCTACAAAAATTAAATCAAAATTTATTTATCATTTTCGATGCTAGCATCAGGGTCTGTTTTATGATCACCATTTTTCTCTGCGGAAATATATTCCAGCGTTTCTTTAGATAAAAACTCTTTGATTACAGAAATGCTAACAATTTCTTGTCCAGGTACAATAGCCAATCCTAAAGTTCGTATATTTGCAGTGTTAAATTTTGGATTACGTTCAGTTTCATCTGTGAACATAAAGAGAAAATTAATTGTGCAAGAGATCATAATGATAGATTTTACTACGCAAGTAGAAATGTACTGGCCTCTATTATAATAGATTCTAACTACTTATTGATGTATTTTTGCCGATACTAGCAATAATTCTAATACCTATCACTGATTCAATTATCAGTGCATATTAATACCTTTTAGGTTAAATCAAAGATTTCAGGATTGCTTCTATCCATGTATGAAATCATATCACTAAAATACTACTATAACTAAACATGCAATTCCATTACTGCATAGAGAAATAGCACATATTATATTTACTTACCTACATCAGTCTGAGTTAAAAATTCTTCACAATTACTAATCACCAGGTTACATGTATCATCAGTACACATGAAATTCCCATCTATAACTCTTCCATCTTTTATCTTGATTCTCAATCTCTTTGCCAGAAGACTTTTCAAAAATTCTTCACTGTTCATTTTTTTGGAGAGAGGGTGGGGGGAACACGTGGGTGGCCCGTAGGCGTGGCTTTCTGTTACTATGGCAACATGATACTCTGAGGAAGATATTATAATGGCTAGACCTAAGTACTTTACTCCTACACAAGTAGCAGCCCATAATACACATTCAGACTGTTGGGTGTCATTTCTAGGTCGAGTCTATAATTTGACACCACTGTGTGAGAGACATGCAGGTGATTATACTGTATGGGGTTTCCGGACATGTTGACTATTACTGCTTCTGGAGCAGAGAACTTAGGCACTGATCAATTTTGATGCTTGCATAATTTGTTCCTACCTTTGTACTTTCTTTTCTGTGAGAGGTGTCTGCAGAAACTTTCCTCGAGTTGCATATTGGATCACTTGTCCGTAAACCACACCCTTAGATTCCTTGTCCAGAAACTCCACAACTTACCTTACTCTATGTACAATATTATATATAACACAAATTCACAGCTATTTTATTTGTATTAGGTGATATACTGTTGAAACCTATTATAGCTCATGCTGGTAAAGATATTACTCACTGGTTTGATCCAGATACTAAAGACGTAAGTTATAATAGCAGACTTCCTGTCAGTGCCTACATATTTATGGGGGGGGGGGGGGGGGGGGTTGAAGAGGGTGGGCCCTACTCACTCTACTGCTTGTAATGCCATTAACACTGGTTAGTTGTGAATCTACATAGTAATGGCATCTAGTTTGGTGCTGTGACTTATTTCGAGTGGTTTTACACTCTAATTTTTGCTAAAACGCTAATATACAAGTGACACATTCTTAATGTCATTTCATTTCTTTTTTAGATCAAAACATACATTCATCCAGTAACAGGATGCATTGCTCCTTATACTCCCATGGGAAGATTTCTTCACATCCCACCTCCTTTCCCTCGTTCAGATTGGGCAAATAATTTTGGTACTCCATGGTGGAAGGACGATGGATATTGTGTTGGTATACTTTCTTCACGAACCAGAAGAGTGAGAATAATCAACACACTAACTTTACAAGAACAGATCATTGAGGTATGTGTGTTCTAAGATTATATTGAGCAATTTATGAGGCGTACGAATTTCATGATAAGCATTTTGTCAATGATAGTATCACGTGTGTAGGTACATGATGTCGTGATTAATATTTTCACTTTGACACAAGAAATGATTATTGCATGACTTATGCAAAGTGTTAATATGATATTAGAAACAAAGGAAAACTGAAAAATCACAAATCTGACTAGCCATTGAGCAAAGGACTCTTTTACCAACAAAGTTTGGTTTTCACCACCATCATTTTCAATAGATACCTTAGCCTTCATCAGGGATGTATGAACAAGATAATAGTTCTGTTATAATGAGTTATGTATAATTATAACTGATGGGTTGGGTTGGATTGGTGAGTAGGTAATTCTTATTCCTAATCACAGATGACATACCATAAACCCTAGAATCAAGAATCACATTAAATATCAGACTCTAAAAGACAAAATTCCAGTCCCATTACCAGGACTAGAGTCACAGCTACTAAAACATATAGATATTCAGATCTAGAGAACTGAATAAGTAGTTAAGTACTTGATTCATTATCCCTTAGGTATGTGCTGAAGAGACTTTAAACGAGATCCTTCAACGCTACAAACCATACAATACTCATGCCACAAGTTACACTTGGAAATACTATGGCAGCAACCTTGATATGAAAAAAACTTTAATAGAAAATGGAGTGATGGATGAAGGAGAAGATATGTACTCTTTAAGACTTGATGAAGAAGAGTTTTTACCTCCAATTAATCTTTATTTTAATGATGACCTGACAGAAGCATAACAGACAGCTTACAATTATATATATATACAAAAACATTTTAAATTGATGTACGTATGTATGGGTAGGTAATGTCACCGATACATAACTACAATTGGACTACCAAAATAAAAATAATATAAATAAATGTAACGGATTAAAAGAAGTATTTTCAAGTGACTGTGAAACGGAGGTAACCTGTGGAGGTTTCATATGAGGTTGAGGTTATTGGAGTATTCAATTTTATATTGTGATAAATTATTAATTATAACAAGTGATGTTTTTAAGTATATGTAGTCCAGCACATAACATTCTGTGATTTGAACCTGTTATGGAAAGATGTAACACAATATGTACACACATAAATGAGTCGTATAGACATGTTTTTAATATGGTTACTGTTAATTAAATTGATATGTTATTCAAGTTACAGTAATCAATCAAGCGTATTTGATTTTTAAATAACAGTTATCAATTTTGCTATCCAAAGCACATTGATTGTGTACTGTTGTCTATGATGATATAAGTACTAATGGCTCTAGGTGATTGGAGTACTACACTATATATCACCATCCAGTCAATGTACTGTTATCTATAATGATATAAGTGCTAATGGCTCTAATAGGTGATTGGAGTACTACACTATATATCACCATCCAGTCAATGTACTGTTATCTATAATGATATAAGTACTAATGGCTCTAATAGGTGATTGGAGTACTACACTATATATCACCATCCAGTCAATGTACTGTTATCTATAATGATATAAGTACTAATGGCTTTAATAGGTGATTGGAGTACTACACTATATATCACCATCCAGTCATCATTTTCAATGTACTGTTATCTATGATGATATAAGTTCATTGGAGTACTACACTATATATCACCCATCCAGTCATCATTTTCAATGTACTGTTATCTATGATGATATAAGTTCATTGGAGTACTACACTATATATCACCCATCCAGTCATCATTTTCAATGTACTGTTATCTATGATGATATAAGTTCATTGGAGTACTACACTATATATCACCATCCAGTCATCATTTTCAATGTACTGTTATCTATGATGATATAAGTTCATTGGAGTACTACACTATATATCACCATCCAGTCATCATTTCAATCTCATTAGCACACTAAAGTGTGTACTCTTATCAAAGGTGATAAATACTTCCCCCATTAGATTAGCATTTTCAATGTAATGCTATCTATTAGTATAAAACCCTGTCCTGATACTAAGTGGAATGTCTGAGAGATTCATGATTCAACTATTAACAAGATATTACCTGATCAATGATTTGAATTCAGAGTGCTGAGGTTACCGTAAACATGATCAGTATCATTTTTCCCTGCTTGCTGTATGTCATGTAAGAATGTGAAAATAACAATGAGATTAGATGACGTCAAAATTAGGTTGTGATGATTTTATGTAATAGTTACACAGTGCATTATAAAATAGCATGAGGGTGGGGCTCCATATGAGGGTGGGGCTCCATAAAGGTTGAGATTAGTTAATGCACAAGCAAAGCAAGTGATCAAGACCTTTATTGGTCTGCTCAAGTGTCACTTTAAAACGTTTCATGCACCATAAAGAATGTTATAAAAGATTTAGTGTCTATCACTTGACATTTCTAGTGTGTTTGGTCACATTTTCACATGTAACTGTGTATTAAATAGTTTATACATTCTAAAGTGTGCATTATGCTGTTTAAAACGCAATCAGGTGACTAGTAGAATGTATATGAACATGTGATTGCCTCAATGTCACATGATATAGTTAAAACACACTTTACCATAATTGTGTGTATTAATATAGCCATGAGGGCATGCAATAGGTCATTTAATGCTCAAACATGTGATGTGTTTTTTTGATATTTGACTGGCCATAGGTCACATGATCAGCAATTAATGTACTACAACGTGTCATGAGCTTATAATTATATAACAATAAAAAAACAATATTTACATATACAAATTTGTATAATTAAGGAGACTGGAAGGTCAGTGTGAACATTAATGAACTATTGACAATATGTAGTGAGTGTTGTTTTTAGTTAATTATATACCTCTTTTAGCAGCTGGTGTGTTTCAACATGATGCATTATCGCTTTGTAAACAAACTTGTATTGTTGCTATGGAATGGATTGAAAATAGATAGTTAAAAGCTGACAGAGATGATACTAAAGGAGTTGAAGAAGTAGCAAAATGTATTATACAAATAATAACAGAGAGTGAAATGTATACTAGCTGCAGGAAATATCACCGGTTTATATACCATGATTCACAAAATAAATAGCGCAAAAAAGCGTCACACTGATAGCGAGTTCACAAAAATTAAGTTCAGTGTTCAATTTATAAAACAAATGTTTGCATTTATGAACATTTTGTTGATCCATACTAGACTACAGAAAAGATATTATTATACTCACCTCTGTCTGTACCATACCAGATCGTTGTGCTCGAACAAGTTGAATGGTACGTTGAACATCAAACTCAGAGTCCCATCCTATTATATAATTAATTATAAATGACTTCATTAATTAACCATACTCACTTACCATGAAGAGACATGACGTTAAGTAATATATCTATTACAATAAATGTACCCGTACGTCCAATACCAGCTGAACAATGGACTATAATGGGACCAGGGTCAGCACCTGTTTTCACAAGCTCATCCTGTTTCATGTTAACATCATTTAAGAATCCTAGCACAGCACCAGGATCTTGAGGCACTCCATGATCAGGCCATGCTTTGAAATGATAGTGAGATATTGTTCTTTCCTGCATACAAGATTATAAACATTATGCTCTCCAATACTAGTACTGAAATTAGAATTATATTCCACTCACTTCATCTCCATTTTGTATGAGAAATTTCCTGAGAATATAATGTGGGTTTGATACTTCATCTTCCATAAATACACTTACATTTCCATACTTAGATGTTTCACCAGGAGCTGGCCAATAACGAGTACATTTATTCTGGAAAAACAATGTATGGTAAATAGGTAGGTACTAGGTAGGTATTAAATAAATGAGTACATAGGTGGGTAGGTGAATAGGCAGGTGGGTATTAGATAAATGAGTACATAGGTGGGTAGGTAAATAGGTATGTGTGTATGAATAGATAAGTATGTTTAATATAATACATAGATAGATACACAATGTATATATAGACAAATTGACAACTTGATAAATAGAGGTATGACAAAACAAACACAAAGATAATAACCCACTTACACGTCCTCTTTCAACTTCATTAGTTGTCATAACTATAACAAGAGATCGTTGTTGCCATATCATTCTCCAAAAGTCGTTTACTGTGCCCGGTAAACATCCTTGTGTTGCTATGTAATGCTTCTCACTGTTAGGGACCTCTCCACTGATATAATTAGCGTTGATGTAATCTCCACCTACAACATTTGGGTCTCCTCCTTCAAGAATTACTCTAGTATGATCAACTAAAGTAGCAAATTGAAAATATGACAGTTTGTACAAATTGTGTGTGTTGTGTACATAATAGTTTGTGAAGTATGTAGTGTTTGTCTTATAGCTGAGAATAAACAATACTCCTTTTATACAAACATAACCACATTTGATATATCAACAAGTAACCTACAGGGCAATATGTTCTTGTATCTGTTTTTTGATTTATTTTCTGGTCTCGCCCCTTCTTTCCGACTGAACAAATGACGGCACTCTTGTTGTTGTAATTGCTAAAATATGCAAAATAGTGTTTGAAGATTTGTGAAAGTAGTTTGATTGACTATCAAAATACTATAAATACAATACATACATAGACATACATACATACATACATACATAGCAGTTGTGGGAATAGGAAATCGACAAGTGAACTAGCTTAAGTAGAGAGACACAGAACTGAATTTGCCTGACCTAACTAGTGGACATTGTCTATGAAATGTTCTTTTTTCTTAACCTGGCTCTAGTAGCTCAGATGATAGAGCATCTGACTAGTAATCAGAATGTCCTGGGTTCAAACTCCAGCTGGTCCAGATTTTTTTTAATCTGGACATGCATCTCACTCTTTATCAATATACAACAATGAATTGTGTTTTATAATGATGTTATAACGAAAGTACCCCATGATGAATTTCCTATTTCATTAAAATTAACAAACACAATCTAACCTCAAATTCCTCCCAAAAACCTGCTTTTCCACAAACGTCCTTGGATTCCTTCTCCAACTCAGTGACACGCTTACTAATTGCTGATGGTAAAAACGAAGTTGCATGAAATGGGGATTTTAAAGTAATTACTCTTCCACTAGTTTCAATCATTGGATTATTACGATAATGTTCTATTAACTCCACAAGAGACTTAAAATCAGGACCCCCTCCGACGTCAAAAGTATTGCTATGATTCTGTATAATAACATGAGCTATTTCTCCATTCACTCGAGCAGAGAGGACATAGTTACCAGGACTATGTGTAGATGCTCGAACTAGATAACTTCCCTCTTGTCCTTTATCAAGCAACAGTGTTTCAGCTTCTCGTCCTGTTATACTTCCATGATACCATCTGTATTAGGAAGCATTAGAATGTGATTGCAAGTCTGCAAAATGTTGTTCACTTGAAATTATGTTTATAATTTGTTGATTGCTACACAGATTCGGTTATGATAATAATTGTGTAATAATAGTTATGTTATCAGCAAGTTACTGGGAAGTTGAAAACGCTGTTATTGTATTTGTCACAAGTGAAGAGGGTGATGTATTAATAACAGTGATATGATATTCCAGTACACGATTGAATATGTTATCATAACCACATTAAAGAGTGCATTTGGGACTTGTTACCATTGTAGGCATAAATACAGTAATGACAAATAATTATATAATATTATTATATATAATTATTATTATAATATAATTATATAATTATATAAATTATTATTATATATAATACATCTATACCTTTCAGTAGTGATTTCTTCACTGTTCAATGGAGTCTTTAACTCAATAACGCATCCATTTTTTTCTCTCAGCTGGCCTGGATTTTCTGTATAGTACTGTATAAGCTCTGCTAATGTAGCAAACTTTTCTCCTCCATAGAGATCATAGAAATCTCCCTGGTTTTGTATCCGGACATGTGTGACTTCGTTTCCACGTCTAACCGAGAGAGTGAAATCGCCTGGATTATTTTGTGATGGTCGTGTCAAGAAAGATCCATCCGCTCCTTTTTGAAGCAGAATTTCTTCTGCAAGCGGCCCAGAAAGGTTAGGATGAAACCAACGTCTTGACAACATCATGAACTTTCTTTGTTTAAAGGCGAATTTTACACTCTTCAACTTTTTTAGCACAAAGGATGCGCGTGGGAAGTCAAAATAAAGTACGTATTATAATCACTCCTTTTATTAATATTAAGGAGCTTTTGTTGTGTATACTTGTCGCAGTTCGCTTCCATTAGTTGAAATCCATATTATATACTGTGTTTTACAACTTTAAATAAATCAATGTATTAATATCAAGAGTGAAGTGAAAATAACATCATTTATAATGCTATTGTTTCTTGATACATCGACCACAACAGCTTATGAAGTTTCCTGTCATAGTGTCATTTCAAGAGAGTATGTATTGCTTAAGGTGTAGTCCCACTATGAAACAGTGGGGATTTACCTGTAATATAGTACAATTCATTAATTTTATACAATAAATTATAGTTACATACATACCTTCCTCATCCGCCACCTCCCATTGGCGGTGCACTTGGAGAACCTGCTCATTAGATTAAAAAAATTAATCATTACATTTTTTTTTTTTTACAAGTGAGCAACATACCACCTGGCCCTTTTATTCTCCCAATTCTTCTTCCATGTTCTCCTGGTCTACCATTGTGTCGATAATCTGTTGTATAGCTTGGACCACCTTTACTTATGTTAGGATTGATTAGTGTCTTGAAGCTACAGAATCAATTGTTACTTTTCAAATTAGAATCTAAATTCTCAACTTACAACAAAACTATGAAATTTATTAAACCCCAAAATGCTGCCACAATAGCAGATATACTCCATGGTCTCCCTTGGAACACCTGACCTGCAAATATAGGGATAATAAGAGCACAGAGTCTACAATATAGAAGACAAACCGTTTGATAAGTACACCATTTTAACTGACGTGTATTAATTGTATTGATGGGCGTCAATTAGAAATGGCCACACCTTTGCCACGCCTACAGGTGCATGCTGAGCTGCGCTGAGACTTGATCATGCAAGCACTTCAAGGAGTTGATCTTAGTTCTTTGAAGGTTGCTAAAGGAGGAGATAGAGTATATAAAGATGAATGCATCTATTCTTTTGAAACGCCGGTAAAAATAAAAATAAAATTGTTTATAAAAATTTAATTATATGCGTGGGCGTTTTACAGGAGGGTGAAGGAGGTCTATATGTAAGTTTGCACAATTTTATGGGAGTTGGACGTCAGTGGCTAGAGTTACATCATCGTAAAACTGGTGATCGTTTATTTCTTCACATTAAGAAGAAAGAACTGCCTAAGGTATTTAACATAATCTAAATGATATGAGAAAGAGTAAAGAATTTATTGCTCACAGGAGACCAAACCAGATGGAGAAGAACCACCGGGGAAAAAACCAACTCGTCTAGCAATAGGAGTAGAGGGTGGGTTTTCAGGTGGAATAGAAAAGGTCAGATGACAGTCATGTGATTAATCAATACACAGTAACGACATTCTTACCAAAATTAGGTGGAGTATGAGGAGATCATTAAACTTGTTGTGTTTCCAGGGTTACAAGAAATTCCATTACCTTGTGTAGGTCTACCACAAAAGGTACATAACATCCCATATATGTCTAATTGTATTTGTTACAATCAATATGTTTAACCACAATTGGTTACACACTGTTGTAGTCATAGTTATCCCATTAATAACATCAAGTGTGGTATTATTGAGGACACATGTTTTATGAATTGAAAAGCTCTTATAAGGAATCTAAATTACCCCTAAACAACTGTTATAATACTTGTACAAACCACAGAATACAATAATATAATGCTTGAGTGATAACATACATGTAATCCCTATATATATATATATATTATATATATACATATATATACCTAATTTGTACCATACCACACTAAATACAACAATATTTCAATTGTATGTCGTATTATGACATTGTAGAGGCCAGGTTAGTAAGATTGATGTTGTAAAAAAACTATTATATAGAGATGTAGATCTTGTTCCTCTACTTCAGATACAAGATAGCATAGCGTCTGTTATAGCTGCTGAGTCAGCAAGTAAACAGGATGCTATGACATCGTGGGAAGATGAAGAACGTAAAGTATCAAAGTAAGAAAGTCTTCGTTAATCGATTGCTGTATATGTAGGTATCATAATTATGAATGAATAGAAGATTCATGGATGGATGGATGGATGGAGGGATGATGGATGGATGGATGGATGGATCGATGGATGGATGGATGGATGGATCGATGGATTGATGGATGGATGGATGGATGGATGGATGGATGGATGGATGAATGGATGGGTTAAGGATGGATAGTTGTTACCTGATGACAATTATATTAACATCACTTTCACTAATAGACACGCTGATACTCTCAAACAACTTGATAATGGAATACAAATACCACCAAGGTACATGTACATATATGTGCATGTATATAATCTCCTAATGAAAACAATTAATTATTGATGCATTAAATATCCTTTTTATTAATTAGTGGATGGAAATGTGATATGTGTGACTTGACTACTAATCTTTGGTTGAATCTAACTGATGGAAAGATACTATGTGGAAGAAGATACTTTGATGGCAAGTTTCAATAATCATGTAGTATTCAACAATATTTATCATAATGATTTCAGGTACATGTACATGTACATATATATACACAGGCACATCTCTACATGTACATATGATTATGTACACAATGTACAATTGTACATACAAGTACATGTACACAATGTACAAATGTACATCCAGGTGCATGTACACAATGTACATACAGGTACAGTACATGTATACAATGTACATACAGGTACATGTACACAATGTACATACAGGTACAGTACATGTACACAATGTACATACAGGTATATGTACACAATGTACATCCAGGTACATGTATACAATGTACATACAGGTACATGTACACAATGTACATACAATTACATGTACACAATGTACATCCAGGTACATGTACACAATGTACATCCAGGTACATGTACACAATGTACATCTAGGTACAGTACATGTACACAATGTACATCTAGGTACAGTACATGTACACAATGTACATCCAGGTACAGTACATGTACACAATGTACATACAGGTACATACATGTGCCTGTATGTACTGTACTGAGCCTAATTAATGTCTAGTTTGCTTTTTGACAGGTAATGTTATGTTATTTAGACATGGGAAATGTTTATGCACATTTTTCCAGTTACTAGACCACTCAGTCACTACTAACCTCTACAATATCATAATATCAAATAATGAGCATCATTTTAATAGTCCTGTTCAGTGTGACTTAACTTCAGTAGTAAATTGAGTGACTAGATCACTCAGTCACCGCTGATCCATTCAGCCATCATTGACCCCTTTACGTTCCTTATCTAAACCCAATATATTCCTTATTTCTGCCATTCTTTTAGGTTCTGGAGGTAACAATCATGCTGTTGATCATTATGATACTACCAAGTATCCCCTTGCTGTCAAGTTGGGTACTATCACTCCTGGAGGAGCTGATGTATATTCTTACGATGAAGATAATATGGTGATTGACCCAAAACTAGCTGAACATCTTGCTCACTTTGGGATCAATATGATGATAATGAATAAAGTAAATGAGCCCCACCCACTGATATATAATTATATTACTAGACTATGGACATGTTGTGAATAGGTAAATATGGACATATGTATGTAGCTTTATGTTGTACAGGAAATACTTGTAACAAGATATGAAACATGATGTGTGTGGTATAGTAGATGAACTATTACCTTTATTAATGTGATATGTGTGTGTACTGGTAGAGTAGATGAACTATTATAGTACAGGATGTGTGTGTACTGGTAGAGTAGATGAACTATTACCTTTATTAATGTGATATGTACATGATATGTGTGTGTACTGGTAGAGTAATGAACTATTACCTTTATTAATGTACATGATATGTGTGTGTACTGGTAGATTAGATGAACTATTACCTTTATTAATGTACATGATATGTGTGTGTACTGGTAGAGTAATGAACTATTACCTTTATTAATGTACATGATATGTGTGTGTACTGGTAGATTAGATGAACTATTACCTTTATTAATGTACATGATATGTGTGTGTACTGGTAGAGTAGATGAACTATTACCTTTATTAATGTACATGATATGTGTGTGTACTGGTAGATTAGATGAACTATTACCTTTATTAATGTACAGGATGTGTGTGTGTACTGGTAGAGTAGATGAACTATTACCTTTATTAATGTACATGATATGTGTGTGTACTGGTAGATTAGAATGTACATGATATGTGTGTGTACTGGTAGATTAGATGAACTATTGCCTTTATTAATGTACATGATATGTGTGTGTACTGGTAGATTAGATGAACTATTACCTTTATTAATGTACATGATATGTGTGTGTACTGGTAGATTAGATGAACTAATACCTTTATTAATGTACATGATATGTGTGTGTACTGGTAGATTAGATGAACTATTACCTTTATTAATGTACAGGATGTGTGTGTGTACTGGTAGAGTAGATGAACTATTACCTTTATTAATGTACATGATATGTGTGTACTGGTAGAGTACATGACTTTATTGATGTACATGATGTACATATGCAACATACTAAATGTCTATACTGAGTCATTTGGAAATAATGACTTCAAAACATGTTATTTGGCAATATTGTATAAAAACATAACTAAATTAGGTATGTAGATGTGGGTGAGGCAATTTGGCTCCTCAATACCCAATTTAGTATGGGTTCCTGGATACCCAATTTAGTATGGGTTCCTGGATACCTAATTTAGTATGGATTCCTGGATACCCAATTTAGTATGGGTTCCTGGATACCTAATTTAGGATGGGTCTAATTTAGGATGGGTTCCTGGATACCTAATTTAGTATGGGTTCCTGGATACCTAAATTAGTATGGGTTCCTGGATACTTAAATTAGTATGGGTTCCTGGATACTTAAATTAGTATGGGTTCCTGGATACCTAATTTATTATGGGTTCCTGGATACCTAATTTAGTATGGGTTCCTGAATACTTAATTTAAACAGATCATAACATCATACTCTACTTCTACTGTTAATTAAATATTCTTTTTTTAGACGGACAAAACAATGACTGAACTAGAGATTGATATCAATATGCGTATAGGAGAGTGGTCACTGATACAAGAATCAGGACAGAGACTCAAACTGCTGTATGGGTCTGGGTACACAGGACTTCAAAACCTTGGTAACAGTTGTTATATAAATTCCACAATGCAAGTTTTGTTCTCTTTGCCTGGATTCAAAAGCAGGTGAATTAATCTCTTAAAAAATAGAATATGGGTTGTTCACATGACTGTCATATGATTATCACATGATAATACCTCTATCAAGATTGAAGTGTGGTTCACAATGTTCTCGTGTTCCTTTTGTTTTAACTTTTTTAGATATTATGAAAAAGCCATTGATAATTTCACAAGACCAGTACCAGATCCTACTAAAGACTTCAATACACAAATGTATGTCTGTCTGTCTGTCTGTTTATATGTATGTATGTATGTATGTAAGTATGTATGTTTGTATGTATGTATGTATGTATGTATGTATCTAACTATGTATGTATGTATGTATGTATGTATATATGTATGTATGTATGTATGTATGTATGTATTAGGCCTGTGCGATAATCGCGATAGGTCGATAATCGCGAAAAGAAATTGTTATCGCGATAACGATAATGCTGACATTCTTATCGCGATAATTTACGCATGCACATACTGCTCACACTTGTTCACACGTTGTTCAATTGATACACTTACAAGCATCTCGTCGAGTAACGATGGCTTCTAATGTTGAATACCTACCTTTAGAGAAGGCCAAAAGTCCTGTTTGGAAATATTTCAGGTTTCTAGCACAAGAGGGGAAATTTCTGGAGCCAGTTAAAAAGAAGAGACAGACAGTTCACTGTGGTTTGTGTAAGCAATTGCTGTCTTACAAAGGAAATACCACTAACTTGATCGTCCATCTGCAATACAACCATAAAGATGAATATGATAGTGTTTCGTCTAAAATAGCTACTAGTTCCGTATGTCTGAACCGTCTAAACCAGGTCAGCGCTCAATAACAGAGGCATTTGAGAATCTTACTCCTTAATAATAATTTAACTTTTATTCATTGAATTGAAATGAAATAAATATGTTATTCAGTTATTCTTGAAATCAAATTATCGTGATAATCGTGATAGTTGGGATTATTATCGTGATATAGGTTTTTTCATTATCGCACAGGCCTAGTATGTATGTATGCATGCATGCATGTATGTATGTATATATTTATGTATGTATATATGTATGTATGTATGTATGTAATTGTATATTTAATTTAGGAGCAAACTAGCAATAGGTCTATTATCTGGCCAGTATTCTCAAAAACCTCCTGAAGATCCTTCAAATGCATCAAAGAAGGAAGGTGAAGAAGAACTTCAAAAAGAACAGAAAGGAATTCGTCCTCAAATGTTCAAAACACTAATAGGAACAGGTCATAGAGAATTCAGTTCAAACAGACAACAGGTTATATGATTATTATTATGATGACCTTTGACCTTTAAACTTTTCACAGGATGCTCAAGAGTTCTTCTTACATCTTATGAATCTCATTGATAGAGCAGAGGTGAGTTATGCTCTCCTTCTCTTCCTCCTCCTCCTCCTCCTCCTCCTCCTCCTCCTTCTCCTCCTCCTTCTCTTTCTCCTCCTCCTCCTTCTTTTTCTCTTCCTCCTACTCCTCCTCCTCTTCCTCCTCCTCTTTCTTCTCCTCCTGTTCTAGTTTCTCTATTTTGCTTTCTCTTAAACTATTATTATCATCTAATCTCTTTTCTCTTTCTTTTAGCACAATAGTCCTGACACTGAAAATGTTGTAAACTTGTTTCGATATCAGGTTAGGGCCTTGGGATATACATACATGTAGTGCAGATTGTGGGGAGTTCAATCCCTCTCTCTTCAATTAAGGGACCCAATAAAATATTACTATTAATAGTAATTTCCTTTATCATTCTTTGAAATAAAGTATTTCATACTTACAGGTGGAAGAAAAAATTCAATGTGTGATATCAAAAAAGGTCCGCTATTCTGAGAAACCGGAACTACTCCTAACGTTACCTGTACCAATGGATATGGCCACTAATAAAGGTAGTGATTACTTTAATTATTATAATTATTGATAATTTGTACAGATGATGTGGTTGCTTGGCAACAGAAGAAAGCTCAATTAGAAGCTGAAAAAAAGAGAATGTATGTACATGTATGTACATGTATGTATGTATGTATGTATGTATGTATGTATGTATGTATGTATGTATGTATGTATGTATGTATGTATGTATGTATGTATGTATGTATGTGTGTATGTACGTATGTACATATATATACGTATGTACATATGTATGTGTGTACATACATGTACATACATGTAGATGTATGTACAGTATGTACTGTGTAGTTTTCCTAGTGTTGTTTTAGTTAAAATATCCTAAGAAAAGTAACAAACACTCATTTTACTAAACAAACAATGAGTAAAGTGCAGCTGGTAAAACAATTATGAATATGTGTATATGTATGTATGTATGTATGTATGGGTGTATGTATGTATGTACAATGTATGTACACATGTATGTATGTATGTATGTATGTATGTATGTCTGTGTGTGTACATGTGTGTGTACATGTATGTATGTATGTATGTATGTATGTATTTATGTATGTATGTATATATGTATGTATGTATGTATGTGTGTGTGTGTACATGTACATGTATGTATGTATGTATGTATGTGTGTATGTATGTATGTACATGTATGTAAATATATATAAATGTATGTATGTGTATATGTATGTGTATGTATGTATGTATGTATGTATGTATGTATGTATGTATATACGTATTTTCATATTTTAGTAATCCAGATGAAGTTGTAAGAGCTAAAGTCCCTTTCTCATCTTGTTTATCTAAATACTCATTACCAGCTGATATTCCAGACTTTTATTCATCAGCTGTACAAGCTAAATCACCTGCTACTAGGTAAGAATTAAACTTAGCCTCATACCCAGGCTGGGAGGAATTGGCTTGAGTCTCATCTGGTAAATGATACTTTATTGGCCATTTTTAAATTTTAGTTAGTTATAGTTGTCACAGTAGACTTGGTTTAGTAAACTATAAGTCACAATTGCCTTACTAAAAGGGGTTTTAGTTATAGACTCATAGTTACTATAACAGTACTAAACTGCACTGATTCTTGCTGCACATAAGAGCTCATTCAAATCCTCACTGGTTACTGGTTAATCCCACCTATCAATTGACGCCAGTCTTAGATTAGAAGCTGGGTTGTATGCACAAATCAAATCTGAGTATCGATTAATCTCTTCTATTTTAGAACATATCGATTCTCTTCATTTCCTGATTATCTTATGGTACAGTTAGCAAAATTTGCATTTGACAAATCTTGGGAACCTGTGAAATTTGGTAAGTTAATTATTATATATTTTAACTATCTATTCTTTTGTATCTCATTAAAAATAGATGTTGAAGTCGATGTGGAAGAATATCTTGATTTGACTTCATTACGTGCTCAAGGGATTCTACCTGGAGAAGAACTCCTACCTGATGAAGCTGGCTCAACTAAACAGCAAGGTACATGTAGATATGACCATATTTATGAGAATTGACCACAGAGGACTGGATGAAGTGTTTCTATTTTAAAAAGGTTGATAGTCGACAAGAAGCCACTGAAATTCAGTATCTTAGAAGCTTAACGATTGTTCTTCATAGGCTTCATGCATTTACAAAATGATTGATTATAAACTTTAACTCGTCAAATTTTGCAGACAGTACTATAAAGATGTACATGCATTCATTTAGATAATAGCACAGTTCATTTTCTTCTCTGTATATTATATCTTCATAGCCTCCTTCTCTTCTTTCATTTTCTTCCAGAAATTGATGAAGATACAGTGATGCAGTTAGCTAGTATGGGATTTAGTGTGGAGGGTTGTAAAAGAGCAGTATTCAATACTGGTAACCAAGGTAACATAGGGGTTAATAATTAAATACTTGTGAGAGAAGGGTTAATAATTACAAGTCTTAGTTCAATACCGGTAATTAAAAGAGAATTTAGTACCTTATATTTGTATCTACATACTTACTCCACCCAGGTACCAAACTCCTTTCTTTCCTTTATTTAGGTGTTGAACCAGCAATGAATTGGGTGTTGGAACACATGTCTGATCCAGGTAACATCTGTGTGTATGTGTGGGTGTGTATGTATGCATGTACATGTATGTGTGTGTGTGTGTGCATATGTGTATGTATGCATGTATATGTGTGTGTATATGTGTGTATGTATGTGTGTATGTATGTGTGGGTGTGTGCGTGTAAGCTGTGTATGTATGTATGTATGTGTGTGTTTGTATTGAATATACATGTACTTATATTCCGTCAATCAGATTTTGATACTCCATTTGTACCTCCTGGAGGAGAGGTCAGTCAAGGAAAAACTAGTTCAGAAGGATCAGTTAGTGAAGATGGTATTGCTCTTGTTATGTCTCTGGGATTCACAAGAGAACAGGCTATTAAAGCTTTGAGAGCCACAGTGAGTGGAGAAATAGATGGATGGACGAATTGTTAATCAGAATGGATGAAGAATGGATGATGAATGGATGGATGGACGGATGAATGTATGGACGGACAGATGGATAGATAGATGTATCGTGTTCATCTTTGTAACATATTAGGATAATAATATAGAACGAGCTGCTGATTGGGTGTTTAGTCATATTGATGAGCTACAGGATGAAGGAGTTGTGACGGAAATAGTTGATGAAAAGAAAAATTATAGAGATGGTTCAGGAAGTATGTTGTAATACCATGTCATACTAGTTATATGTACATGTACATGTCATACTAGTTATATGTACATGTACATGTCATACTAGTTATATGTACATGTACATGTCATACTAGTTATATGT
Organism: Petrosia ficiformis; assembly: GCA_947044365.1. NCBI lineage: Eukaryota > Metazoa > Porifera > Demospongiae > Haplosclerida > Petrosiidae > Petrosia > Petrosia ficiformis. The sequence goes on along the minus strand of OX345653.1, from coordinate 624,543 downwards.
ACATGTACATGTCATACTAGTTATATGTACATGTACATGTCATACTATATAGTTATATGTACATGTACATGTCATACTAGTTATATGTACATGTACATGTCATACTATATAGTTATATGTACATGTACATGTCATACTAGTTATATGTACATGTACATGTCATACTATATAGTTATATGTACATGTACATATCATACTAGTTATATATACATGTACATGTCATACTAGTTATATGTACATGTACATGTCATACTAGTTATATGTACATGTACATATCATACTAGTTATATGTACATGTACATGTCATACTAGTTATATGTACATGTACATGTCATACTATATAGTTATATGTACATGTACATGTCATACTAGTTATATCTACATGTACATGTCATACTAGTTATAATATAATGTATATTTATTTATTCTATATTATAGAATATCAACTGATAGCATTCATTAGTCACATGGGTACCTCTACAATGAGCGGTCATTATGTATGTCATATTAAGAAAGAAGGTCGATGGGTAATCTTTAATGATTCTAAAGTTGCCGAATCTATAACTCCTCCTAAAGATCTTGGCTACCTCTATTTATACAAGAGGGATGGACCTTAATTACATGACAGAGTTTAGTATTGTGTTTTAATGAAAAGCAAATAATATTTAATTAAACTTGTAATTATGGTTATAATGAAATAAAAATTAATTTATTATTAAACTACTAAATAAGATATACTAAAGGTCTCATTCCCGTTCTAACAGTCTCAGTCCCATTCTATTCTTCCCATGGACTCATGTCTGTATCAATGGCTACGCAGTTATATGCGGCGTACCGAAGTTTCTGAGTGGCTTGTTCAACAGTGGTGTATGAAGGTAGATATAAAGCATTGGAACATGTTGCTGAGGTAGGTAATGCTTCCGGGCCAGTATCTGAAGCATCTATATATATTGTAACTGGTAGCCGTCTTCGTCCTGTAATGAAACGTAAAAATCGTGATCGTTCCTCGTTAGTGAAACTTTCAAGAGCTTGCCACATCACCTTCACACGAGGAGAATTCTCAGAAAGTTCGCTATCATAACGAGTTGATTTCTTGAGGGTTTCAATGGATATTTCTGGATTGCCACACACTTTTTCTTCTAACTCTTGCCATGTCATCAGTGATAGTACTTGAGAGGGAACAACCTGTGACAAACCTTCTTTAATGGCATTAATTTGTTTCTCACTCTCCTTTATACGAACCTCTTTAACTAATTCACAATATTCTAGACGATCATTGTACGTAACGAAACGCTCCTCCCCACTTGGTACAAGATTAACTGTATCTCCATTACTCAATACAGTGGTGAAGTTTAGGGCCCCTTCGAACATCTCCTCAAAATTATCCTTTTGCATGCTTTCAATCGAGTCTACTAATTTCAACTCAGCGGAGTCAACTGACACGAAATCACGCTCCCAAGTAACAGGTTCTCCAACTAAATGCTTCCATATAAACTGTGGCATGGAGAGTACTAAGGTTTCCTGACTTCGGAAGGCACCACCCATTAGTTGCCCTACAAAGAAATATTTCGAGAATTGGTCACAAGAGGGATTTGGTATGTATCCATCGCGATATACATTTGAAGAGTCTTGACTTTGGTTTGGGCTTCGTATAAAAAGTGGTAGAGGAACGTCGGCATCAACTGATGGAGGGCAAAGCTCTTCGGCTATCTCAGAGAGGGAATCACGAAACGCTCCACCTTGGTCTATAACTCCTTCTTGTAAGAACTTGCATTCCCACCATTGTGAAGATTGCCCCGCCCACCTGTAATTATAAGTGGATGGTTTTGTGTGTTTGTTAATCTCATCAAGGATTTGATTAAAAACAGTTTTACGCTGCTCTGGATCAATGGTCGGGTCATCACGATGCTGTTTAGCTGCAATTCTGTTGATGTAGAGAACTGGGGTATCAGATGGAGATCGATCGACGGTATCTTGCAACATTTGGTCAATTAGAACATTTCGATCTGTGCACAATGGCCATAACTGTCTCATGGCAGTGACACCTCCAAATGCATGTGAAGAATGACTCCATTGTGGTAACAGATAGGAAAGATCTTTATTTATCAAAGTAGATACTCTCTTTAATGCCAGTCCACGATAGAGTAGCTGCTCTGGAGAGAAAGGCTCCAGTTTTGGCCAGCGCGATGTAGCATTTGCAGTGAATATATCTTCTCGTAGGTTATCGGATTCCAAGAAAATATTTACCGAAGCATTGCACACCAGTTTTATCCCTTGTATCCTGGTATCAATACCACCTTGATAACATGACTTAATGATTACTTGAACAATCGGATAAAAGACTGTCATCGGTGTAGGGAAGAGGTTTAATTCACCTTTACTGTAATCTGAGGGACCAAAATTACGAGTCTGAATTACAGAGAGATTATCTCTTGGGCCTCCTAATACAACAATTCGTTTAGGTAAATAACTCCCGTCATCTTCATCAATAAGAAGTGTGAACTTCTGTATAATGGATCCCGGTTTCATGTAGAACTTTATCCAGTGAGAACCTTGATCACCGTCAGATTCCCAGGCTTGGTCTGTCTCAAATAAATTCTCTATTTCAGACTGTGGAGATGAAAATATGTAAATGTAAGTGTTACAATATTAATAACATATTCCTATAATTAGAACAACAAAATTAAAAGCATGAAATTTTTTCTCTATACTAATAATAAGAGCATAAATTATTATTTATGGTTAAAAAACGGTCTTTGATACACAGATTGGTCTAGCTATGGTATATTGCAAGCTGATCGTATACCAGTGGCCTTCAAATAGACATTTCTGTGTATTGTGATATCATATATAAAAGACTAAGGGGTGTGGTTCAAAAGACTATATTGGATCATAGACCATATACTACTACATTTTGTGTTAATGATATATACATGTACATATGTAACTGTGTTAATGATATATATGTAGTCATGCACCTATACAACACATACACTTTGTGTTAATGATATATACATGTACATATGTAACTGTGTTAATGATATATATGTAGTCATGCACCTGTACAACACATACACTTTGTGTTAATGATATACAGTACACACTGTACATGTACATATATGCAATACACACTCTTGAGTTAATAATGTACATATACATGTATATATGTAACTCTTTGTGTTAATGATATATACATGTACATATGTAACTGTGTTAATGATATATATGTAGTCATGCACCTGTACAACACATACACTTTGTGTTAATGATATACAGTACACACTGTACATGTACATATATGCAATACACACTCTTGAGTTAATAATGTACATATACATGTATATATGTAACTCTTTGTGTTAATGATATATACATGTACATATGTAACTGTGTTAATGATATAGTCATGCACCTGTACAACACATACACTTTGTGTTAATGATATACAGTACACACTGTACATGTACATATATGCAATACACACTCTTGAGTTAATAATGTACATATACATGTATATATGTAACTCTTTGTGTTAATGATATATACATGTACATATGTAACTGTGTTAATGATATATATGTAGTCATGCACCTATACAACACATACACTTTGTGTTAATGATATATACATGTACATATGTAACTGTGTTAATGATATATATGTAGTCATGCACCTATACAACACATACACTTTGTGTTAATGATATATACATGTACATATGTAACTGTGTTAATGATATATATGTAGTCATGCACCTATACAACACATACACTTTGTGTTAATGATATATACATGTACATATGTAACTGTGTTAATGATATATATGTAGTCATGCACCTATACAACACATACACTTTGTGTTAATGATATATACATGTACATATGTAACTGTGTTAATGATATATATGTAGTCATGCACCTACACAACACATACACTTTGTGTTAATGATATATACATGTACATATGTAACTGTGTTAATGATATATATGTAGTCATGCACCTATACAACACATACACTTTGTGTTAATGATATATACATGTACATATGTAACTGTGTTAATGATATATATGTAGTCATGCACCTATACAACACATACACTTTGTGTTAATGATATATACATGTACATATGTAACTGTGTTAATGATATATATGTAGTCATGCACCTATACAACACATACACTTTGTGTTAATGATATATACATGTACATATGTAACTGTGTTAATGATATATATGTAGTCATGCACCTATACAACACATACACTTTGTGTTAATGATATACAGTACACACTGTACATGTACATACATGTATATGCAATACACACTCTGAGTTGTACATATACACGTATATACGTAATATAATATTATTTGTGTTAATGATGTACATATGCACATATATATGTAATACAATACTCTTTGTGTTAATGATATATACAGTCTATATAATCTATGATAAATTTTCTCTTTGTTAAGGAAAGCCGTAAGTTACGATCATTGTAATTATTACTATATATATATATATATATATATATATATATATATATATATTGATACATGAATGGTTGAGTTTCAGTTTTCAATCCCTTCCTTTTGTATATCTATGATCTATCTATCTATCTATCTATCTATCTATCTATCTAACTATCTATCTATCCATCTATCTAACCTCTCCACTAGATGCTTCTACTTTTAGAAGGTACTCGTTACCTCCAGCTGTAGGATGACCAAGAGGGATTTTACCTCCATGCTCTGTCATAAAGCGAGCCAACTCCTCATCTGCTTCCAGAGACCAACCAGGTGGTGGATACTGGAGTTTAAGCACTTCTTTCTCGTCTGATTCAGCAGTAAGTGAAGGACGAGAGAGTTGAAGGGAACAGATTTGCTCTACAGCATCCATCCAGTCTGTCAGCTCTTTATCTTCTTCCTTGACAATCTTCCACTTTGCCTGTTGTTATAATGATTATAAATAAACAATGGTATATTGAAAGCCTATCTCTTTACCTTTGAGCCAGATTTGAATGGTTGTACAAGTATCCACGAATCTTCATAAGGGGATATTAGTTGTACCCATAAACCTTCCTCATTAACACGAGGTTTGCCTTTTACAACAAACTTGAGAGTCTTGCCTGAAGGTAGCTGACTTACAGTCTTTCCGTCAGTTTTTGGGGTACTGTACAAGTGAAGTGGCTCTTCTTGTTGACATTCCAAGTTCATTTTAACTGGTACATAGCAGAGAGGTTCTGGGAAAGGTTCACCTTTCTGCATAGCCTCTACTGCTTGCACAAGGCAGCGAATGCGACCAAGGCGAATTCTAGTGGAATCGGCCATTTTATCCAAATAACGTTAATAAAGAGCCACGCCCATGCCACGCCCATTTTACACGTGGAGCCATGGACAAGAGGGCTATCCTTCAGCTGTCTGCCACTACCTTTCATCCCCTACCACCTAAAAGCATTGAGAAAGGTGGATTTTCAAAAGATGGCCGAGTTATATGGATGTGGTCGCAAGATAACGGTGTTGATATATACAAAGTCCCAAATACAAAGTTAGGGTTTGTTAACTGTGAAGGTAAACAAGTAGAGGCATTTGGTGAGCTCACATACAATAAAATCAACTTCTTTCTTCTGGTATTTGGAGATTACTTGCAAAGTGTTGTAGCGGTCATATCCCAGGTGTCTGGACAGTTGGTACAAGTTGTAAAAATACCCTACTGTGTAACATTTGTGTGTGGTATTACCAACATAGTACTACCAGGGCTTTTTACAAACTCACCTTTCGAACATTTTAGTGGAGTTGTCGGATTAGGGTGTACTAATGGACGTGTTCTTTTTTTAGATTTAAGCCTCGATCATCTTAAAGATCAACCCAGACCTAGTATGGAAGCTCCAAGACAATGTCGTGTGATACAGTTGAAGGCGGAGCTGATGATGTCACAGTTACATCATGCAATTGAAGAAGGAATGCAATTAGCAGTGAATTTGAATTGTAAGTAGTAATGATATAATAGTTGGCCATTGACCATTTTTAAAAGCGTAGTTCAGCTAGTCAAATGTACATAGGGCTCGACAGTTGTCCAATCAAATGTGTTAGTGCTTGTTTGAGCTTGTAGTGCCAATAGAGAAGTACTCTGTTCATCACTTCATATGAGGATAGTACAGTAGCTATATTACACATTCAAAATAGTATAATACTTATACAAACCACAGAATACAATAATTTCATGCTTGATTAAGAACAAAAACATCCTGATATAACCCTAACAATGTCAGTACTCCTAACATAATTCTTATACCATAAGAGACTATATAAAATCGTGACTTCTTATATGAAGAAACAACCAGTACTCTTTTCTAAATTGAATTAGCTGGACATATGGACTATTCGTATATATGTACATTGAATTCTAGTACCTTTGTGATGGATAATTCCTTTTTTACTATTAATATTAATATATATCTCATATCCAGTTCAATATGTCAAAAGAAATACTTATCATTATACTGACTCAGCTGATAAATTGATAGCTCCTTTTGAAGGAGGTATGTGTATGTGTGTGCGTACGTGCGTGTGTGTGTTATCTGTGTAACATCGAGCCAACTACTAGACATTTGGACCTATTTTCTTCACCACTCTGGTCCTGCTCCCCATATACTCAATTTACCAAATATTCACTAAATTTATCGTACAATGTATGACTGGCTGTTTCCACATCACTGTGTGTATGTGTGTGTGTTATGTATGTTATGTGTGTATGTTTGGATATATGTACCGTGTTCACTTCAACCTTAATGCTTTGTACAGTAGCTCTTTATACCTTTTGTAGCCTCAGTATCTACTCTACTCTACGTCCCTCAACTATGCTCAATTCTGATTGGCTACAGTTTTGGTGGATTTCAAATTTTCAGTCTATTAGAAGAAGTTCTCATATTCACATACCCGTTGTCTACCAAACACCTCCCTCCTGCCATTACTCACTTTACTTTTCAGGAACCAGAAAATGATCCCAGACCCTTTGTGTATGTATGGGTAGCTAGAAATGGTCTCCCTACTCAAGGAAGGTAAGTAGAGTGTCTCCATGTTACCGATGATAATCCATTGGTCCATTGACAATGAAGAAAAGTCATTTTATCACCTTAATTATTAATTAGGCTTGGTTCTTCTCCTTCACTAACGTTATATCAACTAGCTTTTAAAAAGAAAATTGACGATCAAGGCTCCGCCTATTATCAGGTGACCAAACATCCAATCAGATTTGTGTTTTGTTTTAATATCCTGTTAGGAAATGGAGGGCTGTTTACAAAGATTTGAACACATGATCTGGCCTGATCCATACTCTGATGCAGTAATGTTAAATTGTTATACTGTTGGTGAGTGATTGTGTTAGTTTGGTGCTCAGACACTCGTACTCTTTATGAATGAGAATGTGTCTGGGACACTTAACTTTATGTACAGTACAGTACTCATAGATGCACATGCTGTGAAGTACTTCATGTACATGCTGTGAAGTACTTCATGTACATGCTGTGAAGTACTTCATGTACAGTACAGTATACATGTAGTACAGCACAGTAAAGTACAGTACAGGTACAGTACAGTACAGTACAGTACAATATACAGTACAGTATAGTAAGTACAGTACAGTATAGTGCAGTATAGTACAATATAGTACAGTACAGTACAGTACAGTATACAGTACAGTATAGTAAGTACAGTACAGTATACAGTACAGTATAGTAAGTACAGTACAGTATAGTGCAGTATAGTACAGTATAGTACAGTACAGTACAGTACAGTATACAGTACAGTATAGTAAGTACAGTACAGTATAGTAAGTACAGTACAGTATAGTGCAGTATAGTACAATATAGTACAGTACAGTACAGTACAGTATACAGTACAGTATAGTAAGTACAGTACAGTATAGTAAGTACAGTACAGTATAGTGCAGTATAGTACAATATAGTACAGTACAGTACAGTACAGTATACAGTACAGTATAGTAAGTACAGTATAGTAAGTACAGTACAGTATAGTGCAGTATAGTACAATATAGTACAATACAGTACAGTACAGTATACAGTACAGTATAGTAAGTACAGTACAGTATAGTAAGTACAGTACAGTATAGTGCAGTATAGTACAATATAGTACAGTACAGTACAGTACAGTATACAGTACAGTATAGTAAGTACAGTATAGTAAGTACAGTACAGTATAGTAAGTACAGTACAGTATAGTGCAGTATAGTACAATATAGTACAGTACAGTACAGTACAGTATACAGTACAGTATAGTAAGTACAGTACAGTATAGTGCAGTATAGTACAATATAGTACAGTACAGTACAGTATACAGTACAGTATAGTAAGTACAGTACAGTATAGTAAGTACAGTACAGTATAGTGCAGTATAGTACAATATAGTACAGTACAGTACAGTATACAGTACAGTATAGTAAGTACAGTACAGTATAGTAAGTACAGTACAGTATAGTGCAGTATAGTACAATATAGTACAGTACAGTACAGTATACAGTACAGTATAGTAAGTACAGTATAGTAAGTACAGTACAGTACAGTATAGTAAGTACAGTACAGTATAGTGCAGTATAGTACAATATAGTACAGTACAGTACAGTACATTAGAGTATACCAGATATCCTCTTGTTCATAAAGTGTGTGGGTGGCTGCAGATAAGACTATCACAATAAAGTCCTCTTATAAGCCACACTTATATTTAATTAGAACGGAGTCTTCCAGTAGTGGATACTGAAACATCATTCTCCAAATCATTGACAAGGCGTAAGTGTTAGGGTATGTGGCTTTAATGAAGTTAACCCTTTTCATTCTGTATTTAGATCCTGTGATTGATCGTACACTTGCAGTATTTATGTGTCTGAAAACTAAACGAGATGAGGAAGAGGAAGGGGACCACATGAGAGTACCACAGGGACTGATGGTTGTGTTTGATCTTAATCAATGGTACCATAGCCAGATGCCTGTGTTTGCATGTTGGAGTTCAGCTGAACAGCACAGGTATGAGACCTTGATCAAAGAGAGTACTTTCTTACATATCAATTAATACAATGTAGATGTACATTATATATAATTATACTATGTTTAACTCTTTAAATTCGTATGTTCTCATTTCTATACCTCATTCCTGGTACTACATTCTTATCCTCATCCCTATACCTCATTGCTGATACTACATTCTTCCTATATCTTGTTTCTAATACTACATTATAATCCTCATTCCTATACCTAGTTTCTGATACTACATTCTTATCCTCATTCCTCCTCCTTCTGAGTTGCCTTTTACCATTTTCCATTTTCTAGTCGAAAAAGATGTCCATTTTTATCTGTGTATGAACTATCATGTGATAGAGGACAAATACTGGTATGTATAATAGTAAATCATGTGATGTGTGTATGAACATCATGTGATAGAGGACATAATATATACTCATTTATATAAAGTTGATCTTTGATATTATTGCATGTGAACACAATGGTATAATATCACTTGAAGCTCTAGAGACACGAGTGTGTATAGATATGGTATTTTACATACATGTATCTTGTGTAGGATGTCAGGACTACTTCTATATTTTCAATACGTTCCCCTCCTCCAGTTCCTGAGATGCACCTGTGGCCTGAATCACTGACAATACGTTAGTTTGATACTTTCAATATATTGTTAAGCATTAGACATAATCATTAATATTTATACATGTACAGTATGTGACTTACATACTATGATGGGAGCTACACTTTAATAAGGTGATAGTTAACTCAGTAGTACTATAGTACTACTTTGTACTGTAATCATAGTAATGTGTGAATTCCCTTTAAATTTGTATGTGATAGCATAGTACTAAGGTGTACTACTGTGTAGTATATTCAAAGTATAGTGTACTTCACTCACAAAGTACACTGTAGTCAATGGAAGTACAGTGATAGTATGTAAAACCTAATAATATCAGGTACTCTCCATCACAAAATCGCTATTTATTTAACACTTTTATATTTAATGTATTTCATACCATTTTTTAATCTCAGGTCTCAATAATCTCACTACAGCTGGTATGTTACAGTGCTTATATGAAGGAGTACAAAGACGAGTTAGTTAAACCACACCCGTTCATACTACTAAGTGTATTGATGTTGATTAAAACATTACTTACTATTAATATTGATAATGACAGGACGTATTGTACATTCAATACAACGTACATGTTATAATGAGGTTTTGGGTTTGTATTCAAGCAATGTACTCATTTCCATTCATGACAATAAATAGTATTTGATACGACCTTTATTAAATGGGTCTTGACTGTTGAGAGAAGCATAATATACACTTTGTACTATTAAATATATTCTATGTATGGGACCTAATTAGGGAAACTTTCCTATGAACTAATTTAGATCGAACTATTACATTTAATGTCTTGTCATTCCACCATTTTGTACAGGAAGTCAATGAAAATCAGTACATACAAAGCTTAATAATAGTTCTTCCTGGATACCAAATTGCATTGACTTTCTGTACAAAATAATAGAATGGCGTGTGATCGAATGTAAGGATTACATCAAAATACTTTGCAGGAAAGGAACCCTTTTCAAACATTAGGTGATTTATTATGAATTCTCATTTCAGGCTCTTAATAACTTGTTGTTATTCAAAGCTGATGTCATGACAGATCCAGAAAGATATCTATCTCTCTGTAGAGATGCCGATCTTCATGAATCTATTACATTCAGTTCAGAGGATCATCAACATTCTCTTTTAACAATGTGTTTACATTATGGACTAAAACCTGTATTAATGGCTATAACTAAAGCTTCCATGACTCCAGGTTTGGTTCAATGTGTCCAGCTTACATGTATATATACATGTACATGTACATACATGTATTTATATTATATACATGTAGTATATACTTATATTTCTAAATATGGACCTCATGTTTGTGTCCCAGGATGCAATATAGCCCAAGCTTATAATAGCATTGAGGACACAAACCAAAAGGCATACAAGACCCGGATTGTATAGTATATAGTTTGCTTGTGGCCTAGTGGCATTAGGTCAATAATTGACAGTTGCCATGGTATTATATATAATACATGTCACACATAACAAGTTATCGTCTTTATCAAATGGTTGCTATGGTAATATATATATTATACACTCGTACATAATAGGTTATCGTTTGAGTAGTAATTCATTATTAAATTGGATAAAGAAAACCCTTGATGAACAAGTTAATGAAAAGTTAAAAATACGTAAGTCAATAATTATTATCTGCATCAAAATGGCTACTCACCTCTCTCTCTCTAGTCGATCCCCTTCTCTCTCGAACTACTGCGATTGATGATTTCACTATCACGCGTACTAATGAGTTGTATCATCATTTCTCAATATTGGCCGATGTTCTGATTGAACTACATTCCTCTTGTCCTTCATTGTCTGAAGAAGAACTCATTCTTTTATTTAACACTTCAAAAGTATATTCTGAGGTGAGTCAATACTGTGTGTGTGAGTGTCTGTCTGTCTGTTATGCCTATCTGTCTGTTATGTCTGTCTGTCTGTCTGTCTGTCTGTGTGTCAAATATTACAAATATTTTTTTATATCTGTTAGGTATTTCAAACTGCTCACTGGTGTATGGAAAGAGGATTACTTCCACATGCATTAGGTTTGCCACACCTATATCACCACACCAACATATTATAATCGTACCATACTTCAGATACTGACCCAAATCCAACATGTGAGTCCACATTTGTGTTTCCAGCAGCTGGTTTGCTGGATAGATATGGAGCTATTGAGAGACAGAGAGTAACGTACGTGTCAACTCTAGGATTATATATATATATTGGTACTTCCATTTTGCAAAGCAATCCGTTCCTTTGAATGTCACTTTATCAGCCATTTTCTACAGAAGCAAACAAAATTGTTTGCTGGAAGGTTGAAAATATACGTATGTATGTAATAAATTTAATTGGTCTCCTGTAAAAATTTTGGGTAAAAATGAGAATACTTTTGTTCACAAAATGAAATAACAGGAGATATAATAGTCACATAATTAATAATTTATGTTATAATTTTAGGAAAGGATTAGCTATTGATGTCCTCATTGGTGATCTACCTCTTGATGAAGATGCGCCTTTCTTGTATCCTCCAGGAGATATTAGTGTGAGCGAATACTATTATTATTATTATTATTATTATTATTATTATTATTTTTCATTCCAGTGTCTTATGTGTGCTAAAGTTTATCCTACTACTCTATCACAGCAGTGTTTAGTATCCTCATACTCATACTGGTATCAGAATGTGGCACATGATAGTATACTCATTATCATAATTATTGTAGCTGGAGTAATTAATTGTTTTATTATTAAATAACGAAGAGTGCAACATTAATTAGTCCTCAGTGAGCTACAAAGAGTGCTAATAATATATTATACAGTACATGTCAATAAATAGTCACTATACAGTAATAGTAATTATCTTAGCTCTATTGAGAGTAATTACTGTACTGTATGGTGAGTGATTATATTGACATGTACTGTATATAGAAGGTTACACCACCTTGCTTTCAAACTTTAGTGAGCTCTGGGCCCAGATTGTGCTAAGATAGATGTAATATATTGTAAACTCCGCTCTACTCTAGAGAACCTGTAAATATCTCCTTTAACTCTTATAAGATACTATACATATTATATGATATAGCCACACCTCCTGGTGATGACATGTATGTAAAATGGTACACACAATGTTTTGAAGTTCAACGTGAAGTTACGCAATTAGCTCATGCTATATGGAGTGTAGATCATGCCACACCTACTATTAAACACGCTCAGGTAAATATCATTAAGAGATATGCAGTGATGTCAAAACCGAATATTACACAAAGAATGGCACCTCAGCAACAAATATTTTATTAACTTAACCACTCCATATAATCTTATAGCTATGTAATGTGTATTTTGATATTTATCATATCTGTACTCGTGTAGGATTACATAGAAGTGGTTACTTTGATGCTAAGGTACCATTCCAAACTTGTATACTTTTTGGTTTTGGAGTCATTGTATAATGATTAGATCATGTGATTATCACATGACAGCGCATGATATAAGTAGTGATAGTCATGTGATAATCAGATGATGACTATTCTTTGTTATGTAGTTACTCAGTGGGACTTTTCCTGTTATATATGAAATGGCTATTCAATCGTTAATCAATAAAGGTATTGATAATTAATACATGATTATACTGTATGTTATATGTACTATAGTGTATAGTTTAATGTCATAAGGTTAATACATGATTATACTGTAACTCTATAACTTATATGTACTATAGTGTATAGTTTAATGTCATAAGGTTAATACATGATTATACTGTAACTCAATAACTTATATGTACTATAGTGTATAGTTTAATGTCATAAGGTTAATACATGATTATACTGTAACTCAATAACAAACTAATGGATTGAACTTTTTGTTTGTTGGTATGGCAACCACTGAAATACACATTTGTACATACATGTACATGTATATTTGTTTGTACTCAGAGCTATATCACGAAGCCATACAGTATATGTCAATGGGTGGGGCTACTTGTCCTAGACTCCACCTACAAGCTTTAATTAACGGAGGTTATGTCAGCAAAGCATTTAAAGTATTGGTGAGTTATAATGTTGTTAATTATGTGATCTAATTTTGGACACTCCCACTAAATCATTTTGAGCAAATGCTTACCTTCAAATGATCGGCATTCTGCCATTTTATACAGGAAGTCAATGAACTATGGTATCCAGGAAGTGCTATTATTAAGCGTCTTAGATACCAAATTTCATTGACTTCCTATACAAAATCGCAGAATGACAACTAATTAAATATATGCATTTTATATTTGCAGTAAAGAGTCCCTTTTTGTATCTATGTATTCATCGATCATCCAACTATCTATTTGTTTCCACTTAACTCGGCATCCATACATGTACATATATCTATTTATAAATACAGTGCAACTCTGATAGTAAGTACCCCCTAGGGCACTGCAAAATAGTACTTATAAACCGTGGTACTTTGTAACCAAACCTTAATATTTACACATATTTAATAGTTTTAATAATGATAATAATAGAATTGGAGCTCTCTACTTCTTCAAATGGTACTTACAGTCGTCTTTGATAGGTCTAATCTTCGACAAACTGATGCTTGAGTTTCTCCTTTTTCAATATCAGTGATAATATCAAGCTTTTGGCCAAAAGAGATCGACTTTTTCGATTTGGCCATTTTTTTCACTTCAAAAACGTGACCGGAAGTACGTGATAAGCGATTTATTTGCACGTGGTGTCGTAATTAATAGTGCTGTTTATAAGAAAATACGTATTAACAGTGTGCGTGTTAACAGGTACGTTTTATATTGCATGTAGTTACACTGGTTGCTGTGTCATGTGATTTTAGTATGCAGTATCCGAGTGTACGTACAATCATGGGTACTTACTAGTGATGTTGCACTGTATACACATATATTAGGCTGAATATGAAGGGACTGAAGACTATTCAATGTTGTTGGAACACTTTGTGGATTTCTGTCTACAATGTGAGTATTAATGATCTCTTTTCTCATTTCCTCACGTTCTACTGATGTTCATTTCATCCAGTCTTTGACTCCTCTGTGTTTTTTTATAGCTCCAAATGCCCAGCAAATGAAAGAATTACAGCTGAATAGAGAACAACTGGTATGTACATGTATGTATCTCTGTATATGTTTATGTGCATGTCTATACACACACATATATATATATATATATAATTATATATATCCCGATATGGCAAAACATCAAAGTAAACCACAGGTTTATAAATCAGATATAGCACCCTGTGGTCAGATATAAAACCTGCCGTCAAAACAAACTACTAAAAAACAACGCCAAGTGTCAACAAAAAGGTCGGAGAAGCAACAGACATCAACCAAGGTTTTGTCTTTCAGAAAATGTTAATTATAACACACCTACATGCCTATTCAGATTGAGTCGAAACCGTTTCTAGAGTTAGATAGTGATGTCCTTATTATGTTTCCAAAGTGGTTTTGATCAATAATATTATCTGTTAGAACCGAGAGCATTTTAGTATTCTCTCGAAATTCGAATTTTTACACTGAACTATATATAGCCTTGGTATTGATTTTTTCATTGCAAAATCAGTCATTTCAGATTGAGCCAAAACTGTTTCTAGAGTTAGATAATGATGTCCTTATTATGTTTCCAAAGTGGTTTTGATCAATAATATTATCTGTTAAAACCGTGAGCATTTTAGTATTCTCTCGAAATTCAAATTTGTCTATTTCGGTAAAGTTTTGTAATGCCGTACCACAGTATAGGAATGAATATTGTAAATACTAGTATACCGCCCAGCATTGAAATATATATACACACATGTATATATATATATACCTTGTTCTACTTAGGCTGAACTAACAGGTGCTCTCAAGTCTCGAGGTGGTCAGAAAGCCGTCCATTTAGCTCTAAGTATTCTTCTACTTCATCGATGTAATGTTGAGGCTATCACACTAGCTAGAGAGAAAGGAAGAGAAGGGGGCGTATTAGGGGAGTGCCTAGCATATGGATCGGGTCTGCTACCTCCAGTGAAACAAGGATTGTGTTCTGTAGATTTAATGAAGAAATTACAGTCCACAATGAGTATGCCAAGTGAGTGATGATGACCTGTTGTTAACTGTACTTACTGAAGTCTGTTCATATGTTATGATGACGTTATATGTACTATAGTGTATAGTTTAATGTCATAAGGTTAATACATGATTATACTGTAACTCAATAACTTATATGTACTATAGTATATAGTTTAATGTCATAAGGCTTATACTGTAACTTAATAATGAAGCAACGGATTGAAATTTAACATACATGAAAAAGAATGGGAAGGATAATTATATGAAAATGGTTGTTAGTCTAAAGTTATGAACATTTTTTAGAGGTCATGGCGATGTGAATGACCTTTAGTGTTATTGAGCTCATAATTTCATTGTTTTGAATAACTTTGCTATGTCAACAAGCTACTGGTGAAATATTAATGATTATAATATAATGATTTCTTCTAATAGTTGGACCTCCAGCTCCTCTCTCAACAGTGATGGCTAAATCAGTTGAAAATAAATTCACTTCACAAGTTGACATTATTGTGGCTGTAGCACAGAAAGTAGCTGAAGCAAGGTGAGGTATATTGTTAAAGACAAGATGTTGACATGTTCATGAATGTGATCATGTGACCATAAGATCATGTGATACATTTATATATTAGATTTGTGATGAATGAACCACAAACTCCACTTAGAAAACACACAAGGTCAGTACAAAATAAGATATTATCATGTGGCATAATTTGTGATAGTGGAGTCAAATAGTGCATAGTGGACCAACGTACATGTATTATATGATGAATGTTACTTGTCTCAGATTGGAACCTGTCTCAGGATCTCCTGTAACTGTACCATTTGCATCCTCTCCTTTGCCTTCTTCACGAAGATCTCGACCTCAAAGGTAAGTTAATAAATATTTCATAGTGAAATAAAGAATTTGAATGAAGACAAAAAAAACTCCATCTTTAGTTTGTGTACTAAATTATTTTACATCGCTATAGAACTACGCTACTGATCCAGTCCACACCAAGAACTCCATCCACTTTTCATCCTGTCCAGACTCCAGGAAAGAGGGATCCAGCATTGGGACAGTTCTTGGCTCATATGCAAGGATTTCGAACAAGAATGGCTATGCTGAGGTACATAGATCATATCTAGAAACCACTACGATACTCTCTCATATTATTAACTGATTTTAATTTTATTTGTAGTGGGCAGTCTGAAATGGAACAAGATGACATTGTTGTCCAGACTCCAGTTCCAGTACGTGTCTCACATACCCCTCATCCTGCTTCCATTCTGAAACCCATTCCAAGTCTCAGACCCAGTCCTATAATGACTCCAACGATTAGGAAGATCAGGTAAGCGGAAGTGGATTGAAGTTATAAAATAATTATTAATGTAATATTTTTAAAATGGAGATTTGCCATGGATGATGATTCAATTGAAGTCACTCCAAAGAAGACAACCTTGGCTATGAATACACCACTTCCAGAATCGGATCCAGACGATTCGGAATTTTATTCCCCTGAAAATTCTCCTGACCTGATGAAAGATGATACTATGGATGTTGTTGAAGTTAAACCTGATATTGATGATCCAGCTGCTAATGTTGTCATAGTAACGGAAGGAGAAGTAGAAGGTCAGGAATTGTTTGGATCTTTTGTGGCATCGGCTGATGAAGACGAGAAAGAAAAGGAGATCTTAACATCATCCATTCCACTTAGGTTAGAGATGCTATAGAGCTCTAGTCTCAGTCTAGTTACTGGGCCACATTCCGAAATTTTTAGCTTACTAATTGTTAAGCTATAGAGATCTAGTCTCAGCCCAGTTACTAGGCCACATTCTGGAATCTTTAGCTCACTCATTGTTAAGTTATAGAGCTATAGTCTCAGCCCAATTACTAGGCCACATTCTGGAATCTTTAGGTCAGAGTGTGAGTATGACATTACATGTAGTACTGTGGTTGTAATGATTAGAAACATTTGTTTTGATGGTATATTTATCTATGATAGCTAGTACTGGATGAGTTAATGATGTATTAGAACTATATACTGTGTATAAGATATTAATAGATAGACGATGATATTGACAATTTATTAGAGAAAAGCTAAAACTACTCATGATCTCTATCTCTATAAAATACAGTGAAGTTATTAAAAGTCCGAGTGATATCACTAAACGTCATGTGATCTCTAAATTAACAAGAGGAAGCATTCATTCCTCAAATGAAGTAACACCGCCTCCCAAACAAGAGATACAATCGAAACTAATGACACCGATATTATCAGTTGGGAGGACTTACTCACCTGATAGATCACATGTTGGTCAGGCTAGAAATACTTCCAAAACTTCTCAGATGCGAAAGACATCTGGTAAATCTCCTACTTCATCAACTAAAGAACATTTGACGCACTCCGGAGTGATGGTGAATATTAAACAAGAAGAAGAAAAGGAATATCAGTTCTCACCACCTCAGCCGATTGCTAAAGCTTCACAAACATCTTTCACACCATCTCCTATTCAGCCCTTCGTCTTTTCCCCTCCTCTCTTGAGATCTGCCAATAAAGAAAGAAAGAAAGTTGAGTTTACTCGTACTGGAATAGAATCAATACAGAGGTTAGTTTAGATCCACACACACTAGATATTACACTACCTGTCCAATTGGAATAATAATTAATAATAATTATGCGCGGCAGATATAATAGTTTTCATACAAACATATATCATATAGCTAGTAATTTTAGCATGATGCTGTCATGAGGGCTTCATGTCATTTTCATGCACTGGAATCTAATTTACACTGAGTGTGGTATTTTACTTTTTATTCCACAGTAAAGATGAAGGGAATGATACATCTTTCATTGTACCAACCCAGCCACCATCAAGGAGGGGACAACAAAAGAGGATTCGTCAGGTAAAAACAGGACAATCCACTCCACGTCGCAGTGAACGACTGCTTAGAGGAACAAAGAAATAATGGTATTTACATCTAGTGACTGTCGCATGATTTTCATTCTCCCCGAATTTATCATAATAATTATATGTAATTATGTATATTTGTAAAGATAACAAGATAGAATTTTAATATTAAGCTAGTTATAGATTATAAAATCCATTAGATAAGAGTTAGAATACATTAATACATGATTTGTCAAAAGACAATGGGTTAGCGTATCTGATGGTATCTTGGGTCTTCATTGATACACGCTCCTCCTGTATCATTATTTCTGGTTTGTTTGAGGCTGTGATTGAAGAGGTTAGAACTGAAGGTTTTCAAATTCTTCAATAGTCTCTCTTATAACTGTCTCCATATTTTCCTCGAGGCTATATTTTGTAGCTGCCATGTTGGCTAAACTAGCTGCTCTTCCTAACTGAAAGTATAGAGAAACAATATCTATTAATACCTATATTGTGTCATTTAACTCTCAGCGTCTGTGTATTCTGGGTTAGGTTAGGAGGGTTGGATTTAAAGAGATTATTATAAATTCATGGATGGTAGCTACATACGGAGGAAATGTGCAAATAGTGCACTCTTGGGACTTTTCTCTACAAGTAATTTAACCAAATGTGGCTTAACGAGGAAGCCAGAAAAGGATGCGATGATGAACACCTCCTCATTTTTGAGGGTAGACCTGAGCTGAGTATATTCGTATGCGAAAAAAAGCTTCTTTTTAGTGAGGCTTGAACCTGTAACCTTTCGATTGCAGGCTAGCAATTTAACCAGCAGGCCACTAGTACCCCTAATATTTCCACTGGAACTCACCTTATTAATGTCTTCTCTCCACAGTACTCCAGGTTTCACTTCCATTTCAATACGATATATTGATCTAGATCTTTGGGTTCGAATACTAGGAGGTTGATATACAATTTTGTCTGGTCTCTGTCTCTCTCTTCTCTTTGTCCTTTGCTGTGCCTTTAACTTATAAAATAATTATGTATTATAATTTACATAGCCAGTAAACTTTAATTATGAATATATATATCAGATCTAGCCTGTATATATATATATATATATATATATATAATTATTTTTCTAACTTCAATCTTTTTATGTTTTACTTCCTGTTGTCTTCTCTCCTGCCATATTTTCTGTTCTTTATGATAATCGTCTCTAGATATTTGATTATGTTCAACAGCTTTAAAGAAGCCATGATGTTTGTCCAGACCAGGGAATGTTGTGTCTTCAGCCATATATATAGCTATATAGTATTTTTGCCACACCCCCTGAGATACATTTATCATAATGGATTCCCATAAAGAGGGTATGTTATGTAAGTTAATAATATTTGAGCTGGTATTCTTTTCTTTATAGCCAGAGCAGACATTATTTGTGAGTTTCTGGAAGTCTCTTTTCATATAATTCTTTATATCAGAGACATATATCCTCATGGTATGTATATGTATACATACATACATACATACGTACGTATGTACCAGCCAGTATGTAGATAATATAAATACTGTAGAGATGACGAATGTATAAGTAACGCACAATCAAGTATAACAATTGATATTGGTTTCATTATTCTATTTGATTACCCTCGCTGAAAGGTGTAGGCAGAACGGCATGGTAATCATATTGTGTGTGTGGGTGAAACATTTTGGGAAAACTACGAAATTGGCGGCTTGAATGAGCTACTGGCAGAATTCATATATAATTGCAATTAAATTTAGCTAGGAGACAAAGGAAATTCCTTTACTATCTATGCTAGGGGCATGTGATATTAATTATCCAAAAATGTATTATCTCTGTTTGACTTTTCTTATCCTGATTATTATTAATTAATTAATATTTCTATATTCTTTAGCTTTATTTCAACCAAGAAGAAAATATAATATTCCAGTACAGGTATATATATATATATGTAATATATATAGTATGCTAACAGGTCCTATATACAAAATATAGGACCTGAGTTTTGTGTCCAAGGATGTGATATAGCCCGAGCCTGCGAGCGCTATATCACATTCGAGGACACAAAACAAGGGTCCTATATGCAGTATATAGGACCTATTACCATACCATATTGTATGATGGTGACATCTCCTGCATAGTGTGCACATGGAATGTCTATATACAATATATGGGACTCACCACATCAAAGGGATGATGTCACCATCATACTATATATATATATATATATATATATATATATATATATATATATATATATTTATATATATATATATATAGTCACCCAGACGGCCACAGATCCAGATTTAAGCTTGTACATATGTTTATCTTTCTTCTCAGATGTGTTGTCATCCAGAACTAAATCAATACATAAGAGACACTCTAAAGACAGTTCGTTCATTACTTATAATGGTAATGTCTTTACTATATGTATTATAGTCATAATAACCTTTAATTGCAGGATGCTATAGAGAGTGTTGTCTTATCTATCATAACACCAGTATGTACATGTATGTGTATGTACATGTATGTGTGTGTACATGTATGTGTGTGTACATGTATGTGTGTGTACATGTATGTGTATGTACATGTATGTGTGTGTACATGTATGTGTGTGTGTACTTGTTTGTGTGTACATGTACGTGTGTGTACATGTATGTACATGTATGTGTGTGTACATGTATGTACATGTAAGTGTGTGTACATGTATGTACATATATATATACATGTATGTGTGTGTACATGTATGTATGTGTGTACATATATGTGTACCTGTAAGTTATAAATGTGTGTGTGTACAAGTATTTGTGTGTGTGTACATGTTTGTGTGTACATGTATGTGTGTGTGTAAATGTAAATGTGTGTGTGTACATGTGTGTGTGTACATGTATGTGTGTGTGTACATGTTTGTGTGTACATGTATGTGTGTGTGTACATGTAAATGTGTGTGTGTACATGCTTGTGTGTACATGTATGTATGTGTACTTATTTGTGTGTACATGTATGTGTGTGTATATGTATGTACATGTATGTACATGTACATGTTTGTCTATTTGTACATGTTTATGTATGTGATTATACACAGGAACATAAAACATTAGAAAAATTCTCATTTTCAATGCAACATATGAAACACGATATATCACAACATTCAAAGTAAGTATATTCCCAAAGAAGAAATACATTTACATGTACATACATACACAGTGAAGATAGACATCTATTAGATATTGAGGAGTCGTTAAGAGCTGCTCTTTTAAAAATCAATATATGTGACACAATGTTGACTAAACAGCTTCCTCCTAGTGAGTTCATTATCCACTCTCTCTGTTTAGTATAATGGTGTTTTAGTTTGGACCACTTTTAGTTATAATTATAGTATGACTAATAGTCATTCACAATTACTATGACTTCAGAAAAATGCTTTAGTTTGGAATGTCCAACAATCTTTATACCTGCACCATTTTTATATAATAGTCCCTCCTGTTCTTTTTTGTGTATGTCAGATTTCAATCCATTGCTTCATTATTGAGTTACAGTATAATCATGTATTAACCTTATGACATTAAACTATACACTATAGTACATATCGCATCATAATTTTGAGGACATTGTGAATATGAACAGCTATTAGTAATGTATTATAATTATATAGATTGTTCCTTTACTATTCTGATACACACTACTAAAGAGGCAGCTGCTAGTCTGGATCATGATCAACAAGCACAGGTATATATAGCTAATCTGTGTGGACACCGACCTCTGATTATTAAAAATGATTCGATCTGCTCAGTTAGAAAATAAACAAGTGATGGTATGAAGAGGATTGCCAGCTTTCCTCTTCAGTGTCATATCGTCATAATTACCTTGTTTATATACATACATACATGGTATGTATTTTGAGCTAGCAGGTTCCTTAAAAGTTTATATCGTGCATGCAAGTTATTCATTTATTGTACACTTTAGTGTCTGTCTCTATGACGATATAAATTTAGATAGTGATAATGATTGATCTATTTCATTGGAAATGTGAATTGCAAGCCAGGTACTGGTACAGAGGATCACCAACCCAAGTAGTATGGGTATGAGGATGTGCAATATCTCTAAAATTATTTTAAAAATTATTAAAATTTTAAGTTATTAAATAAAAGATGGAGTTCTTTCAAAAGGCTAGTTATTGTATTATAACAGGAGCTAGTAGTGGTTTAGGAAGAGAAATAGCTGTCCAGTTTGCAAGAGAGTGGGGCAAGACAGTTGGTAAATCAAGCCTTGTCCTGATAGCTCGAAATGTTGAAAGATTAGAAGAAACCAAGAGGCTTATCTATGCTGAGGCTGCTGATGTTACTGTATCCATATTACCAGCAGATCTGAGCAACCTCGACACTCTCTCCAATGTATCTAGTAGAATAATGGAGAGTTATAATCCCAGGGATCATCAACAAGCTGTACTTGTTCACTGTGCTGGTGCACTTGGTGATATAACACACCCAATTTCACAGCAACAAGATCCAAAACCACTTACCAACGACCTTACATTACACATAACCTCAATGTGGACCCTTACTGCAAAGTTTCTATCTACAGTAACCAGTGGTCCGAGGTTTATTCTCAATATATCTTCACTGTTGGGTACGCTAGCTGTTGGTGGTACAGGATTATATGGTCCGACAAGAGCAGCCAGAGATATGTTCATTAAGGTCCTTTCTGTTGAAAACCCAGACGTAAGAACTCTCACATATACACCAGGTCCTTGTGATACGAGCATGCATCGTACACTAGTGGAGAACACATGCTGTGAGAGTACAAGGAAGATGTTGAAAGAGACAAAACCTCTTGCTACTGCAGTCTCCATTGCTAAGCTAACTCATATCATAAAGGAAGACAAGTTTGATAATGCCTCTATTATTGATTATTTCGATTAACAAATCTCTTTTTTAATTAGTAATTTTCTAATTTTGAGTTAATAAACGTTGTGTTAAAGAATATTTATAATGTTAGTGATAACTGAATAATGATACTCTATTGTGGTTAGGCAATAATTCCATATAATAATGCAATATTACTCCATTGCAATGATCATATCACATGATTTTGGACTGCCAATATTATCACAATGATAAAATATTGTCTTACTGCAATTAAATAATAGTTATAATATATGTAGTTGAAAATTACTATAACACTTAATATTGATCTCTCAAAACAAGGGTTGGAAATGTCATCTTAAAAATGAGCCTATTTTTAAAAATCATAGACAGTATCAATGAGTAGTTGCAATATTGCAAGTCACCTTTTCAAAATAATCGCAAAACGTATTTTTTAATATCACCCAACCCCAATAGTGATTATCAGATCAAAAGTCTGATAATAAAACGATGGGACATGTCTGACATTGCAGAAATGAATCTCATTAATTTTCATTATTATTTTAAGAAAAGGTTTATAAACGATTCATAGCATAGAATGTGTTTGCAGTATATAGCTTGTTTGAATATTCCGTTTAATTCCACTTTAGGCATTTCCATGGATAGAAGTAGACTCAATGGAGCCCTTAGAACCTAATAATACACATATACTACCTTTAAGAACAGTCAATACCAGCTGGATAAAGGTATGTTGTACGTGGAGTGAGTATATAATCTTTTATTATGATGGTGTAATATCATATGCATGTGATAACCAATAAGAAAGGGATCTCGTATAGCAACTGAATTGAACTCAGGACCCCTTGATACCCGGTCGGGTGCTCCTAACCACAAAGCCAGGCAAATGAATTGAACTCAAGACCCCTTGATTCCTGGTCAGGTGCTCTTAACCATGAAGCACCTGTTGGGAATCAGGTGATCCAACAGTTTAAATTGGTTGCCTGACCAGGAATTTGAAGCCACTGGAGCTTGAGTAGAAGAGCAAGTGTAGAACTAATTCAATATCAGCTTGTGTATGAGATTACTCATAGCATTATAGAATATTATTATACCTGGTGTTCAGTGTGTTGTGTATGTATAGATAGGGTTTATATGGAAGTGGTTAGGATCTTGATTTTGATATCCCTAAACACCGTTTCATTCTTTGAGTCTTAAATAGTTTATTTGTATTTAATTATTACTCAGATGTTAGAACTCAATACGATATTAACAGATGTTTATATTTTATTATTCATAGATGTCTATACATGTGGAACTCAACGATACATAAAGAAACTAAATAAATAATGACAAAAGGAGAGCTGTATAATAAATAATTACTTTTAATTTCACAGTTTATTATAATTACAAGATTACACGTACATGTATGAATAGAATAGTAATATTCAGTACCACAAGAACCAGTTACAACAGCGAAGTGTTGTAAAGTGTTGTAGAAACAAAGTAAATGATAATATTGTATAATTGAAGCATCTATCTTAAAAAAATTTTGCTGTTATTAAAAAATGTCTGGGGACATAGAGTAGTCATTTTTGAGTTTAGCGTCCCAATATTTACCATTGAAAGCATAATATGTTGTACCTGTATCCGGATCATCGTATTCTTCAAACCACCTGTAATGAAGTAATGGTCACATGATATCACATGCTAATCACAAGATACATATTTAGGAATGAAGTAATGGTCATGTTATATTACATGCTAATCACAAGATACATATTCAAACCTGAAGTAATGGTCACATGATATCACATGCTAATCACAAGATACATATTTCAAACCAGTTAGAATGAAGTAATGGTCACATGATCACATGCTAATCACAAGATACATATTTCAAACCGGTTAGAATGAAGTAATGGTCACATGATATCACATTCTAATCACAAGATACATATTTCAAACCAGTTAGAATGAAGTAATGGTCACATTATATCACATGCTAATCACAAGATCATTCAAAACTGAATTATGGTATTATTTATGTAAATGATTGTTATCAATGCCTCAATATTCTATAGTAATTATTAGCATTGCTAAAATACAATTTAACAGTTCAATATGTAATTATGAAAATCAATCCATAGGTATATACCATTATAAATGATATTCATAGTTGAATCTGCTGAGTCATAACATTCATACTGCCACATTTTGTCTTTAGAAGTGAACCCACAATAACGAAATACAGGTACTCATTTGTGGTTTCCACTGTACAAACTGACAAAATAAATCCTGATTTAAGTGGGATTTGTACTATATACATCCCTCATTAGAGTGTCTAACATTAAAGGGAATTATTCATGCTATGGTTTATAAATAGGTTCCACTATATTGGACAGGGTTACGTGCCAACAATACAACATAATTATGCAATCATGTGACTATCACAAGGTTCCACTATATATTGGACAGGGTTACGTGCCAACAATAATTATGCAATCATGTGACTATCACAAGGTTCCACTGTATATTAGACAGGGTTACATGCCAACAATACTACATAATTATGCAATCATGTGACTATCACAAGGTTCCACTATATATTGGACAGGGTTACGTGCCAACAATAGTACATAATTATGCAATCATGTGACTATCACAAGTTCTCACAGTGGTTTCCATTCCTGCTTTTTCTTCTCTCTTGCTTTTCGTACTGCTCTTTGCTTTTCTTCTAGTCTTGCTTTCTCTTCAGCAGCTTCATCAACCTGTTGAATATCACTATACTACTGAATCAATACAATATAAAATACTCCAAACCTGTCCATTTTCTAATAATCGCTGATCTGGTCGCTTACGAGAATCTGTTGGACATTTTACACCTGAGAAAAAATGCATATATTAGTTACACTCCTCCAATATTTAATTAACTATTTAATATTCATAGTTTGAATTAAGTAGTAATTTTGAAATTATCGTATAATTAGAGTATCTGAACCAAACTTTTCGTTTGTAGTTTAGCAAAAAAATTGAGTTTGGGGAACTAAAATGAAACTTTGTATCCAAGAATAACAATCA
Organism: Petrosia ficiformis; assembly: GCA_947044365.1. Classification (NCBI taxonomy): domain Eukaryota; kingdom Metazoa; phylum Porifera; class Demospongiae; order Haplosclerida; family Petrosiidae; genus Petrosia; species Petrosia ficiformis. The sequence goes on along the minus strand of OX345653.1, from coordinate 598,004 downwards.
TTAATATAAATGAATACATGTACCAAATTTAAATGGCTTCTTGTATGTACCGCCAAATACAGAGCATTTATGAGTGTTCTCACCAGAATGTTAGATCATACATGAAAGTGTGCATGTATTTCTTATTCAAATTGAAATTGCAAATGAATTAATATATGATACTGATCTACTCAAGAGCATGTGTAGAGCCATAAAGAGATGATGAATCCCAGAGCTAACAGTGGTACCAAACATGATACTAATCTACTCAAGAGCATGTGTAGAGCCATAAAGAGATGATGAATCCCAGAGCTAACAGTGGTACCAAACATGATACTAATCTACTCAAGAGCATGTGTAGAGCCATAAAGAGATGATGAATCCCAGAGCTAACAGTGGTACCAAACATGATACTAATCTACTCAAGAGCATGTGTAGAGCCATAAAGAGATGATGAATCCAGAGCTAACAGTGGTACCAAACACGATACTAATCTACTCAAGAGCATGTGCAGAGCCATAAAGAGATGATGAATCCAGAGCTAACAGTGGTACCAAACATGATACTAATCTACTCAAGAGCATGTGTAGAGCCATAAAGAGATGATGAATCCCAGAGCTAACAGTGGTACCAAACATGATACTAATCTACTCAAGAGCATGTGCGAGCCATAAAGAGATGATGAATCCCAGAGCTAACAGTGGTACCAAACATGATACTAATCTACTCAAGAGCATGTGTAGAGCCATAAAGAGATGATGAATCCCAGAGCTAACAGTGGTACCAAACATGATACTAATCTACTCAAGAGCATGTGCGAGCCATAAAGAGATGATGAATCCCAGAGCTAACAGTGGTACCAAACATGATACTAATCTACTCAAGAGCATGTGTAGAGCCATAAAGAGATGATGAATCCAGAGCTAACAGTGGTACCAAACATGATACTAATCTACTCAAGAGCATGTGTAGAGCCATAAAGAGATGATGAATCCCAGAGCTAACAGTGGTACCAAACATGATACTAATCTACTCAAGAGCATGTGCGAGCCATAAAGAGATGATGAATCCCAGAGCTAACAGTGGTACCAAACATGATACTAATCTACTCAAGAGCATGTGTAGAGCCATAAAGAGATGATGAATCCAGAGCTAACAGTGGTACCAAACATGATACTAATCTACTCAAGAGCATGTGCAGAGCCATAAAGAGATGATGAATCCCAGAGCTAACAGTGGTACCAAACATGATACTAATCTACTCAAGAGCATGTGTAGAGCCATAAAGAGATGATGAATCCTAGAGCTAACAGTGGTACCAAACACTGTTAATAGTGGTATAGTATAACTACTTAAAAGCCAGTAATAACCTTCCGGCAGTGGAATCAATGTCTGTCTTTGACTAAAATTATTTTCTTCCAAGAATGGTAAATTTTGTATACACAGTTACATAATATTATTGTTTTTCCCCCTCCAACGAGAGTACCTGTTCAAATACATGTACAGTTGATATTTACATGTATATTATGGACTTACTGCTATCTTCCTCATTAAGAGTCATTGAGAATAAGGTGAAGCCATATTGACGTTCGTTATCTGGAATGGGCTCATGTGCAGTCCATAGTGTAAACTCATCACTACCATCTACAAATGGGTGTGGTTAATGAAATGGAGTTAGAGTACTTAGTCATATCATACCCTCATTATAACGCTTCATTCCTTTGTCCCATTCTCCTATTAATTGATATATAACACTTCCACTAGAATCAACTACCTCTCCTGAAATAGATAATTTTGATAAATAGAGATTATATATATATATATATATAATTATATATACTACTTTCTGACATACATATCCAATCTGCAGTGTAAGTATTGTGGTACTATGGTACTCTATACTGTTATATGTCCATCCCTTGTTATTGAGTTACAGTATAATCATGTATTAACCTTATGACATTAAACTATATACTATAGTACATACAAGTTATTGAGTTACAGTATAATCATGTATTAACCTTATGACATTAAACTGTACACTATATTACATATAAGTTATTGAGTTATAGTATAATCATGTATTAAGCTTATGACATTAAACTATACACTATAGTACATATAAGTTATTGAGTTACAGTATAATGATGTATTATTAACCTTATGACATTAAACTATATACTATAGTACATATAAGTTATTGAGTTACAGTATAATCATGTATTAACCTTATGACATTAAACTGTACACTATATTACATATAAGTTATTGAGTTACAGTATAATCATGTATTAACCTTATGACATTAAACTATACACTATAGTACATATAAGTTATTGAGTTATAGTATAATCATGTATTAATATTATGACATTAAACTATACACTATAATTTACCATTCAATTCTCTATATCTGTCTTTTGCTTTGCTATATGGTATCCAATCTACAAAAGCCTGATCCCCAGTCTGATGGGACTGGATTGTGACTTCTCCCTCGTGATCGGCCCAATATTGACCAATGATTAGATTGTGAACTGTTGTGTGTGGCTTGTTCCATGAGTAATGATGACCATCAGCTTTGGTTTTGAAATGAACTAGCCCATTTGGTTGGATCCTTACCCACTGGATAGATAGATAGATAGATGAATAGATAGATATAGATGAATGGATAGATAGATAGATAAATAGAAACTTAGAAAGATAGATAGATGAAAGATAGATGATAAATGAATGGATAGATAGATAGATGAAGCTTCTAGTGGAGAGGTTAGATAGATGGATAGATAGATAGATAGATAGATGAATAGATAGATATAGATGAATGGATAGATAGATAGATAAATAGAAACTTAGAAAGATAGATAGATGAAAGATAGATGATAAATGAATGGATAGATAGATAGATGAAGCTTCTAGTGGAGAGGTTAGATAGATGGATAGATAGATAGATAGATAGATGAATAGATAGATATAGATGAATGGATGGATAGATGAGTGTATAGGTAGATAGATAAATGAATATATAAATAGATAGACGGATGAATAGATAAATAGATGTGCTGAAGACAAACTAACTTGTCCTCGGAATTTAATATCTAATTTATATTCTTCCCAAAACATCCATTTGTCAGATTCACAGTGAAGAGCAGTTATAGGTGGGTGGTGACTAACCTGAAATTATTTCAGTTGGATAAACTCATAATTAGAGACTATACCATTATTATTAATTATTATTATCATTATGGTACCTGCTCAACAATTAGACAATATCCATCTTCTGTTCTAACTTGTTCGTATGTTTCACCCAATAAAGGATTAAAAGGTTTACTATGTCTGGAGAGAGAAACAAAATGATTTACACACTCTAACAGACAGATAGACAGGGAGACAAACAGACAGATAGAAATTCAGACAGACAGACAGACAGACACCTCGTGAGAGTTGTTACAAAACAAGAAGATGCTAAGGCTGCAAGATAAGCAAGTCTTTTGTGTTCTGTATCAGCATCTAAAACAATGACATCATCACTGACCAATCAGAATACACTAGTCACACGGATACCTTACCTGCAGCTTTATGTAATAATTCTATGTATTCAATATCTTCACACAATCTCTGTATAAGAAAAATATTCATCAACTGTCATGTGACATTCATGTGACATTACCTGAGTGAATGATAGAGGTTCATTAAAATGTACAGGCATGGAGATTCTAGTTACATCTTTTCCAATTAAATTTTTAAGAAATCTATGAAGAAATGGGAAGTGATGATGTCATCATTATATCTATGTATCTATCTATGTATCTATGTATCTATCTATGTGTCTATGTATCTATCTATGTATCTATCTATGTGTCTATGTATCTTCATGTACTATCTGTAATATGTATGTATCTACATGTATGTATGTATGTATGTTACATATGCATATATGTACAGTATGTATGTATGGATGTATGTGTATGTATGTATGTATGTATGTATGTATGTATGTATATATGTATGTGTATGTATGTATGTATGTATGTATGTATGTATGTATATATGTATGTATGTATATATGTATGTATGTATGTATATATGTATGTATGTATGTATGTATGTATGTATGTATGTATGTATGTGTATGTATGTATGTATGTATGTATGTATGTATGTATGTATGTATGTATGTATGTATATATCTATTTATAATGCATATTGACTGTCATAATTTGTTTCATTAAAGATCAAAAAGGTTTCTGTTATATTGTAGACAAATTGTTACTAGGAATTGTGATTTGATAACCCAGTTTAATGGGCTCCTGATAACAGAGATCCTGTGATAACTGAATAGGAACTGGTTTACAATGTAGTGTTGTATTACTATAACTAAAACCCACTTTAGTAAGACATTATGACTTTTAGTTATAACTGAATTACAAGTCTACTGTAATAACTATAACTAACTAAAAGGAAATTGATTTGACTCAGAAATGTACTGAAATTGAATATCAAAGAAGTATAATTGTTGGATTACCACACAATGTAATCTAATAATATTATATTTGACCACATACTGAGTGATGTCCAGTATTGGCATCAAAGACTAAGATCACTTTGATACTGATTGAACCCTAACCACAAGGGAACCCTAACCCTACCCTAAATGAACCACATAATGATATTCATGAGATTTTGATGGCAATGTTGGACATTAATGACATACTTCCCAATACATCACTTCCTACAATTTCAATGTATATAATTATGGTACATATATGCATGTAATATTACATTAAGTATAGTTGCATATAGTTAACTGATTTCTGTCTAGTACTGAACTATACACAATAAGTGATGAATATTGGAATATATCAATAATTATTTTAATAACACATCTGATATTGTATCTATCTTCTATTAGCGAGTCCTTCAATGAAAATAATTATTATAATTATTTATGAGTATCATAAAAGCTATTAATGATGTTAGAAATGACATTATTGGTAATTACTACAATATATTACTCATTAATAATAATAACTGATTGATAATGAATAATACCATTTATGGTACATCATTAGTTCAAAAGGTATGGAAAACGGTTCATTATTTCCATACCACTGGTTATTCCATACCACTGGTTATTACATACCACTGGTTATTCCATACCACTGGTTATTACATACCACTGGTTATTCCATACCACTGGTTATTACATACCACTGGTTATTCCATACCACTGGTTATTCCATACCACTGGTTATTCCATACCACTGGTTATTACATACCACTGGTTATTCCATACCACTGGTTATTCCAGACCCCTGATCATTTTCTATCCAGTATATCATTCCTATGTTAATATTACACTCACGTCCATAAATTAGTTGTACTTCTATCTCGGGGAAAAGGAAGGTTATTACGAAATGAATTTTTCTTTGAAGACTGAGCTATGAGAGAGAAAGAGACAATATATCATAAAATCGTGGTACATGTATTTAGAGTTTTTGATAAGTTTTGAAGCAGGGGCCAATTTGGCTCAAAAATGGTTAGTGTGTGTGCCATTGGGAATACATCTTGAGCCAATTAACAAAGAGGTAATGTTGTTAGTGACAATATAATCATAACTAACTGCACCATCTGGCCCAAAGAGAGAACTGTACAGTGCCAAATAGGAAGCTCTTTGGGCCAATGGTGCGCTATATAAGCTTATCAAAAGTACTGGTGGTATATTCTAATCATCTCTTTACTATGTGAAATATTTAAACATGAAAGTATATATTGCTGATCATATAAGCAGTCTTGTTAGTGAACACCTTGAAATATTTACACACATCAAGAGTAAATTATATTATTACATAATTACTACATATTATGATTAAAAAGATTAAGGAAATGATATACATGTACTATGTAACTCCTATATTCCAAACCTATGAAATGAGAACACACTTGTGTTAAAATATTCTCAACTATGTTTAAGAAATTCACCCCTGAAATGAGGACACACCTCTAATTATGTTTAACTGGAGTGTGAGGGATTCCACTATGTAATGCATTATCAAATACAGTGAAACCCCTCTATTGAAACCCCTCTATTGCGGACACCTTGAAATGAGGACATCACTGTATTAACAAAATGTCCTAAACTGTGCTTTATAATATAAATTCACCACTGAAATGAGGACACCCCTGTAATCAGGACTCATATTTGTCGCATGGGTGTCCGGAATAGAGGGGTTCCACTGTATACTAAAACATAATACTGTATACTATTATATCGAGGGGACCATACTACAAAGTACAGTGAATGGATGGAACATTTTAAATTAATATATATATATATAATGGCCAGAAGGTATATATATATATATATATATATGTATATATGTATATCTTGTTATATACATATATTCTGACAATACCTAGTATCATTGGAAGTAGAAATTCAAAAGCATCTGGATTTGCTATTGGAATTGGTTTAGAGTCACAGGATTTCGTGTAGCCATTTTCTTTAGATAAAGGTAACTCTTCCAATGCATCTTCAAACTGGACAAAGAAAATGAATCCATTAAAACGTTTGTGAGTGCCATTTATAAATGTTTGCTGTAAAGAAAACAGACCCACATTGTATAATGTATACTTTACCTCATCTCCTGATTCTATATCGTTATCTAGAGCTGTAGCCATCTAAATAAGTTATAGAGTTCTTCCTCAGGCTCAGAGTTTGTTTCAATTTTACACTCTATCGTACCACTCCTTTGCGTATAATTAGAGTATTTAGGCCATCGCGTAGCCACACCCCCTACCAGCGTATATATACATCATGGCTGGTATATTTCTGCAGAAGTAAAACAGACTGAGAGATGGCAAAACTACTGAAATCCACGTATTTTCTACTGTTATTTATATTTTCAGCTGCATTGATGCAACTTGGTGGTGGATGTAAGTAAAATTTAAAATAATTTCTGCATGCATTTGAGATGATGTATTATGTATTTTACTGCACATATATATAAGTGTGTGCAGAATATAATAGATTATACGAGATTCATATACAAACTCACTGTAAAATAAAATTTAAATGTAATTATTATAATGAATGACATTGTTATTTGTTATGCTATTTCTTGCTCAATGTTACTCTGAGAGTATGCATTATTGCAAATTGTAATTCTTGTCTTACATCTTATACTGATCATGGGTTGCTGCATGCAATATTGAGTAGGAGACAGTAGTATGTGATGGGTCATTAAACATGAAGTGTTCCATTACTTTTAAATGTGACCATGACATTCTGATCATACTTGGGACTGCATAATGAAGCCATAGATCAGTCAGTGCCTCCAACTACACGGATTTTTCCGTATTTATATGAAGTTATTACAATGAATATGAATTACGGGAAGTTACACTAAAATTACAGAAAGTGCATGTGCTCTGACTAAAAACATGGGATGTCTTTCGGTAGTAGTTCAGCATCTATCTCTGGCTAAAAACATGGAATGTCTTTCAGTAGTAGGTCAGCATCTATCTCTGACTAAAAACATGGAATGTCTTTCAGTAGTAGGTCAGCATCTATCTCTGACTAAAAACATGGAATGTCTTTCAGTAGTAGTTCAGCATCTATCTCTGACTAAAAACATGGAATGTCTCTCAGTAGTAGGTCAGCATCTATCTCTGACTAAAAACATGGGATGTCTTTCAGTAGTAGGTCAGCTCCTATCTCTGACTAAAAACATGGACTCTATATAGTACAGAATCTTTTGGTGAGTTGGGTGTTGTGAACTAACCCAAATATGATGAATTCTTATTATCTAAGCAAAGAGTTGTACAATGAAAAGAAATTTGTCATTGTAAAAAAATACCTGAATGCATATTTAATTCATTTTTCTTGGAAAATACTGCAAATTTCATAAAAATACTGAAGATTATAAATATTACACTGAAATGAGTAATGTCTAGTTGGAGGCACTGAGATCTTCATACTTGTGGTTGCGTAATTGAAAATATAGATTATTTGCAACAACTATGGGCTAGTGAATGCATGCAGTGAAACAACAGCAACATAAGTTAATCATTGGTTTATGGCCATGATTAATTGCAAAACACGAGCTACAGTTGATTGATGCAGTGAAACAACAGCAATATGAGTTAATCACCAGTTTTTGGGCATGATTAATTTCAAACACAAGCTAGAGTTCATTCATGTGGTAAAAATGAACAACAATAATTACATGTATGAGTGGATTATTGGTTTATGGAATATAACAGATGAATATATTGGTCATTAGTTTATAGTTTGTAGAAATACATGATTAATTTCAAAACACAAGCTAGAGTTCATTCATGTGGTAAAAATGAACAACAATAATTACATGTATGAGTGGATTATTGGTTTATGGAATATAACAGATGAATATATTGGTCATTAGTTTATAGTTTGTAGAAATACATGATTAATTTCAAAACACAAGCTAGAGTTCATTCATGTGGTAAAAATGAACAACAATAATTACATGTATAAGTTGATTATTGGTTTATGGAATATAACAGATGTTTAGATTGCTCATTAGTTTATAGGTAGTAGAAATACATGATTACAAATTGAGAGCTAGTGGATTGAGTTATGCAGTAAAATTGACATGGAATTGAGTAGAGTAGAGTAGAGTGAAGTAGCCTAGAGTATTTTAATTGTTACTATACTTTATTAGATTAAAGAATAAATAACAGTTGAGTAGAGTGAAGTAACGTAGAGAAGAATACAACTGTCTAATCGTAATAAATATCTTAAGTATTTGACAAGATAAATTCTGAATTATAACATGATACTAATGCTATAAGATTAATGTTTTATTCATTACCGCATGAATGTTTTCATTAGCTCTGTTTGTATTTTAATTCCTTACACACACACATGTATAGCGTGCCCAGATGTTAAAGTAAGATTAACGAATGCCACTTATGGAAATGGACGTGTGGAAGTGTGTTATAATGGAGAGTGGGGAACCATATGTGATGATGAATGGGACATCACAGATGCTAATGTTGTTTGTCAACAGCTTGGATACTATGTAGCCAAGATTGCACATCACTCTGCATATTACGGAGAAGGAAGTGGTCGCATATGGATGGATAATGTGCAGTGTACTGGAAGTGAAAACAAATTAGAGGACTGTCTCTTTAAAGGATGGGGCGTTAATGATTGTAGCCATAGTGATGATGCTGGAGTGGAGTGTAAAGGTACATGTGTACAATCATATGTGTTACTTCTTTGTGTCATCTGCCCATCCATTCATCTGCCCATGCATCCATCTTTATGAAGAGAAAATATGAATGGTACATTCATGCAGTAGTATCTCAATATAATTATTCTTTCTTTTACACAGTGCAACTGAATAACCCGTCAGAACTTGATGCAAGGATTTCAAATGGTCCCTCTTATTTGGAGGGACTAGTTGAGGTGTATTACAATTCAAACTGGTTACCAGTATGTGACAATGCATGGACTAAAGAAGAAGGAGTTGTATTTTGTCATCAGTTGGATTTTCCAACTCTAAACAACACTTTTAACAATAATTTATACGAAGAGTCTAACAAGCAATTGGCACTGAAAGGTATAATGTGCACTGGGTCTGAATTGCGCATTAATCAATGTAGCTTATCGGATTTGACAGTCGTTTCTAACACAGATTGTGACAATGTGGCCATTATATGTTCTGGTTAGTTAAAACAATAATTAAAAGTGTATAGTTCATTTGTGGGGAACTAATGCACGAACTAAAGCAGGTTAGGAATTAGTGTAGTTTTGGTTAGGGTATTACATTTTAGTTTTAGTTTTGAAAGACGAAAGTAGTTTTAGTTTTGGTAGCCTAATCAATTTTTTAATTTAGTTTTAGTTTTAGTTGTGTTTCTAGATCTCGATTTCTTTCTAGTTTAGTTTTGGTACAAGATAATTTTTCAAAATGACATCCCTAAAATATTTTTAGTTCCAGTCTTAGTTTAAAATAATTATAGTTTGGTTTTAGTAAAGATGGAGTGTTATATTTTGGTTTAGTTTTAGTTAGTATACTAAAATGGTGGACCCCCTTACTAAAATATATGTTTTAGTTTTAGTTCTGATATACCAAAACAACACTATAAGGAATAGTATGGTGTCACTTAAAAAAAGAAGATTTGTATAACTATCTGGCACAACCAAATTCTACATAAAACAAAGATCCACCATGATATTTGCCAATTTTTGTCTAAAAATTTATAAAATCAGTACTTCTTGCTTATTCTGTAAGTAAAATGTCGTGTCTCTAATTGAACACAATGACTCAGCTAGTTCCCTTTATCGTATATCGCAGTTTAATTGTACTCTCTATTATGCGTGTTTTTGTGTCTTAGTGTTAAAATGTTAAAATGTAAGAACTGAAAGAGGGTCAATATTGATGACATTGCTAATTATCACATGATTATAAATCACATGGTTGATTTAACATTCGTTATGCAGCTGATTTGTTCACAGGACAATGTCTGCTGCTTTGTCTAATCATACATGTTCACATATTCTTTAAATATTTCTCTAAGTGCTCAATTAGTTTGGCATATGATATCATTTAATTTCTCGTGAATATTGTTTAATACTTGTATGCAGGAAATGTATTTCATAGGTGATTAGTTAAGTGTACTTAAAAGCTGTTCACTGAATAGTTTAGCGTGGTTCATTAACTGATTTCAATGACCCTTCAAATTATAGAATCTCCCTCACCTGAAACTGAAATTCGATTGGTTGATGGATTCACACAATGGGATGGACGAGTGGAGATACTGCATGACAAGACATGGGGATCTGTATGTGGAAACCAATGGAGTTTAATAAACACTGACGTACGTATGTCAATACAATGTTATAATGTATATTATAATGAATGGAGCAATTATTACATGATGAGATGAAATGAAGATAGTCTGTGCTAAAAAATAATGATACGTATAGACCATTGCTTAACTGTTGTGTCATACAGGTTGCTTGTCATCAATTGGGTTATCAAACAGCTGTACAGAATAGATCTGTTGTTTTAAATGAAACACCAAATAAGATCTGGCTTTCTGCTGTTGAGTGTAGTGGTGGAGAAGGATCGCTTGCTGCTTGTAAGCATTCTGACTGGGGCGTGAGTTCTTGTGAAACTTATGCCGGAGTTATATGTGCAGGTATGCTAACAAGTAACCTAATCATACACATATACAAAAACTCATGTGGTAATAATTATAAATGGGTGCAATGAGCATCTCTGGTTTGGATTATTCATATATTTATCAATGCAGATGTGAAAAATTCTTTATCTGTGAGGCTTGTCGGAGGTAGCAATAACAATGAGGGTAGAGTAGAAGTACTGTTTGGAGATTCATGGGGTACAGTGTGTGATGATAGTTGGGATCTACTTGATGCACAAGTTGTGTGTAGACAACTTGGATATGATCATGCTGTAGAAGCTGTGATCACCACAAGTGGAGGTCACCCTCGATTCAAAGAAGGTATGTACGTATATACTGGCATATTATTTCACCTGTTCAAACTTATTTGTCAATTATGGATATTTGAAGATGCTTTTGACCAAAGCCGAAATTGAACTAACAAATTTCAGTACCTCATCAATACATGTCCATTTTATTAATGCAGGCTCTGGAATGATATGGATGGATGATACAAGTTGCCAGGGAAATGAGAATGCACTTACTGACTGTGAATTTTCTGGATGGGGTAATCATACTTGTGACCACAGTGAAGATGCTGGTGTTGTTTGTGGGGGTACGTACATACATACGTATACATATATATAACATGTGTGTACAACTATATAATGGGTATGAGACTACCAAACAACTAATGATCCATTCTACTCCATTAGACACACCCACTCCCATACCACCCGATTTGAATGTAAGACTAGTCGGTGAAGACCTGTTTTCTGGACGAGTTGAGTTACAGTACATGGGAATATGGGGTACTGTGTGTGATGATGGATGGGATATAACAGATGCATCAGTTGTGTGTCAACAACTTTTATTAGGAAACGCCATTGAAGCATACAGGTCTGTATTCAAATGTATATATGATTATACATACATATATTATATAATTATTATAAATTATATAATTATATAAAATTATTATATAATGTAAGTACACTTCTCACTGCTTTTCTGCTTCACTACTTCATCGCTTCGTCAGACTATATAGTAATTGTGTGAGTAGTAAGTAATGTGTAGCAGTTTGTGGATATTCGACTAGTGAATCTAGCTTAAGTAGAAAGACGCAGCTGAATTTACCTGACCTATGTAGTAGACATTGTCTATGAAATGCTCTTCCTCAACCTGGCCCCAGTGGCTCAGTTGATAGAGCATCTGACTAGTAATCAGTAAGGGCCTGGGTTCAAATCCCCAGATGGTCCAGATATTTTTTTCTGTATACGTTCTCTCTCCTTTAATAATTGTGTGAGTGTTTAATGAATTATCATTTTTCGTCATTCTAGTGGTGCAGAATTCGGGGAAGGTACAGGACCTGTTTGGTTGGATGAGGTAACCTGTTCACCTGGTTCAACCAGTTTATCAGCATGTGTTCATAATGGATTCAATAATACAGACTGCACACATGCAGAAGATGCTGGTGTTACTTGTGAAGGACCTGGTAATATTATATAATGTAGAAACCATTTATTATTTTAATAGTTGTATACTCCTTCTTATACACAGCATATGTAGATGATGTTTGTTTTGTTTTATCACAGGGTGTAGTCTTCGTCTTGTGAATGGTGATTATGAGTGGGATGGAGTGTTAAATGTGAGAGTGAATAACGAATGGAGAGGAGTCTGCCAGAATGGGTGGGATATGATTGATTCATTGGTTGCTTGTAAACAGCTGGGATATGCTGGAGCTCTGTCATTTGGTATTTTTAGTACAGGTGAAAATTATTGGCTCGATAATGTGAAGTGTACTGGAGTAGAGAATAAACTATGCGAATGTCCATCAAATGGAATTGGAATACATGATTGTGGTACTTTCTCTGGAGTTAAAGTCACCTGTGCTTGTACGTAAATACATATGATTGTATGTATGTATGTATGCATGTATGTACATGTATGTATTTATGTATGTATGTATGTATGTATGTATGTATGTATGTATGTATGTATGTATGTATGTATGTATGTATGTATGTATGTATGTATGTATGTATGTGTGTGTGTGTGTGTGTGTATGTATGTATGTATGTATGTATGTACGTATGTATGTATGTATGTACGTATGTATGTATGTATGTATGTATGTATTTATGTATGTATGTATTTATGTATGTATGTATGTATGTATGTGTGTGTGTGTGTGTGTGTGTGTATGTATGTATGTATGTGTGTGTGTGTGTGTGTGTGTATGTATGTATGTATGTATGTATGTATGTATGTATGTATGTATGTATGTACGTATGTATGTATGTATGTATGTGCGAATGTATAATATGCATATATGCATGCTTTTATGGCTTATGTTACTTACATACTGTATACAGACAATTTTCATAATGTTGTAAATATTTTTATTGCAACAGTTGCAGATCCTTTTGAAGTCAGAATTACGGGAGGACGAGTCTCATGGGAGGGCCGTGTTGAAGTAAGAGTGAATGATGTTTGGGGTCGAGTATGTGGAAAGGATTGGTCGTCCAATCATTACACAGTGCTGTGTCGTGAACTAGGATATGCTGGTCTCATTGGTAAATGAATTATATAATAAAGATAATTTAACTCTTACCTCAATGTTTGAGTCAGAAACTTGTTGTGTGTGTGAAAAAGTACTATATTGTAATAGAAGAACAAACATTTAATATCTTATTATAAACTCTTACATTTTAATTTTGTATTGTGTGTGTGATATTAGGCGACGTTATAAATGGTGAATATAGTGTCGGAACTGGTCCTGTCTGGTTGAATGATCTACAATGTTTTGGTAATGAATCCTCCATCTTTGAATGTAAATTTGATGTAAAGGGTACATGTTCACTGAACATAGATGCTGTAGTTCTGTGTGACCGTAAGAATAAAATTGTATCCAAACATCAATTTATTTCATCCATACATCCATTCATTTATTCACCTATCCATCCATCTTTCCATCTATCCATCATCAATCCATCCATCCATCTATCCATTCATCCATCCATCTACCCATCCATTGATTCATCCATTCATTCTTGGATCCATTCATTTATCCGTCATTTCATTCATCCATCCATCCATCCATCCATCCACCCATCCATCCATCCACCATCTACCCATCCATCCATCTATTCCTCCATTCATCCATGCACTCATCCATCCATCTATTGACTCTGTTCATCTATTCTTACTCCAGCTGGTGATAAAGCTCCTTCAGTAACTGGATTCCCCCTTCGTCTTGTAAATGGAACTACTCCATATGAAGGAAGAGTCGAGATTATGTACAATGGTGTATGGGGTACAGTATGTCATGATGGCTGGACAATGCTGAACGCTCATGTTGTGTGTCAACAAATGAAGTTTGGTCCAGCTCTACAGTTTTATCATGGTACATACTATAGTGTATAGTTTAATGTCATACGGTTAATACATGATTATACTGTAACTCAATAACTTATATGTAGTATAGTATATATGTCATAAGGTTAATACATGATTATACTATAACTCAATAACTTATATGTAGTATAGTGTATAGTTTAATGTCATAATATTTATACATGATTATACTATAACTCAATAACTTATATGATAGTTTGATGTCATAATATTAATACATGATTATACTGTAACTCAATAATGAAGTAATGGATAGAAATTTAGTAGTTAAAAACTCATTTGAACACTTTCATCACACAGGCTACTCTGAACAGTTTTCACCGGGAGTCGGTGCAATATTATTAGATGGTGTAGTTTGTACAGGAAAAGAGCAATCGCTATTTGATTGTGAAACTAGAGGATGGAACATACATAACTGTCACCATGGCGATGATGTCGGTGTCAAGTGTTCAGGTGAGCTGTAGATTAACATATCTGCAAATGTGAGGTGTTGTTGTATGTATTAAATATACTTCTAGTTTATTTATACAACAGTGCTTTATTTTGCATGCACCATTAGTCTTGTAAGGTCGTTCCACATATGTAGCTTTATGTTCAGCTTTCAGATTAGGGCAGCTGAGTCCATAGCTCTAGTACTTGTTAAACAATAAACTGTTACATAATAATGTCGTAGATATTTGATATCGTGTCAAACAATAAACTGTTGCGTATAAATGTTGTAGATATTTATATCATGTTGGTAGATTCAAGTTGTGAGCTTTAATAACATGATAAGCTAATTCTGCAAAACAGAACGTTTTGACCTGAAGGTCTTCTGACAGCTGATAGAGACCTTTGGTGGAAACATTCTCAATAAACTTTAAAAGTTGAATAAACTGTTGCTTTGATAATCTAATTTCTTCTATCCTATAGAACTAACATCTGAATTTCTACCTGTTTCTCTCTCACACGGGCTTACATCTCTTCAAGGAGTAGTTGAAGTATATTATGGAGGGACGTTTGGTGTAGTTTGTGGTGATGGATGGAACAAAGCCAATGCTGATGTTGTGTGTCGACAATTAGGTTACGCTGATGCCTTGGAACCAACTGCAACTCTTCAGACCCAGGTTGAAACTGAGTGGTATTGGATTGAGGACGTGCAGTGTAATGGGAATGAGTCCAGACTAAGTGATTGTAAATTTTCTGAATTTGGTAACGTGAAGTGTATTTCTAATACAGTAGCTATGGTAACATGTAATGGTATGTGTATAGGATATACAATGAGATAATCATATACATACACTCTTCAGTAAATAAATCAACATAATTATAATTACATATAATTATATATATATATATATATATATATATATATATATATATATATATATATATTAATATAACAGTATTAATACTTAATAGTCATTGTGTGTTTATCTTCGTAGGTATACCAGAGGAAGGTAGTATAAGATTAATGGGAGGATCCACAGACAGTGAAGGTAGATTGGAGATCTATTTTGAAGATCGGTGGGGTAGTGTTTGTGAAAATGGTTGGGGTTCCAGATCTGCTGAGGTTGTCTGTCGAGAGTTAGGTTTTGCACGTCCTGTACGCACGACCAAAGGTTCTGATTATACATACATAGGTTCTGATAGTTCTCCTGTATGGTTAGATGAGGTTCAATGCAATGGAGATAAGAAGAAAGTGATCAATTGTCCTCATGGACCTCTGGGAACACATATTTGCACTCATGAGCATGACATAGGAATCATTTGTACTGGTATGTTAATATATATAAAATCAGACATTGATAGTATGTATGCATGTATGTATGTATGCATAAATGTATGTATGTACGTATGTATGTATGTATGTATGTATGTATGTATATATGTATGTATGTATGTATGTATGTATATATGTATGTATGTATGTATGTATGTATATATGTATGTATGTATGTATGTATGTATTATTTATACTATAATGCATCCAGATGAACCATACTATCCTGTAAGACTCATAAATCCTGGCGGACTTGATTCCAATCAGAATGAGGGGTGTGTCCAGCTCTATTATAAAAATACTTGGGGCTCGTTGTGTGGTTATCCAGCTCTCACAGATTCTGATGCTGATACCATTTGTCGTACACTTGGATTCAGAAGCGCAATCAGTCATTCACTATGTCCTGAGTACCCTTCATTGTCATATACCACTCTTCCAGTATGGCTATCTGATATCAATTGTAATGGAAATGAGGATTCTATTACTAAATGTTCACATTCTTCCTATGGAAATCATACATGTATACAACATGATCAAGATGTAGCTGTCACATGTAACGGTACATACATACATACATACATACATACATACATACATGTACATACATACATATATATATACATACATACATACATAAATACATACATACATGCATATTTACGTACATACATACATAGATAAATACATACATACATACATACATACATACTTAAGTACATTCTAAAGATACGTAAGTTTTACTTACACACAAATTTTTAATATATTTATATATACTCTATTTATATGTAGCATCCCCATCAAATCCTCCCCTTCGTCTAGCGGGTGGGAAGAACTCATCAGAGGGGCGTGTTGAGATATATTTTGAAGGGATTTGGGGTAGCGTGTGTAGTGATTTTTTTGATAACGATGATGCAGCTGTTATTTGTAATGAACTTGGATTTTCTGGAGTAGAGAAATTTGTGGATGTATCGGTGTTTGGAAGTGGTAGTGGTACAGTGTGGTTGGACGATCTACAGTGTACTGGGAATGAGGATAAATTGTCTGATTGTACATCTGATTATTACGGGTCTCATAACTGCCTCATCCCAAAGGATGTTGGTCTCATGTGCAGTAAGTGAATAACAATAATTATATAAATTATATATATTAATATACGTATGTATGTATATCTTTTATAGCTACCTGGATACCTCAGAGAGAAGGAGCAGCGAGACTAATAGGTGGTTCTGATAATACATTAGGACGTGTAGAAGTATTTCAGAACTCTCGTTGGGGATCTGTTTGTAATAATGGATGGGGAATCAATGAATCTCATGTTGTCTGTAAGGAACTTGGTTACTCAAAAGCTTTGTTAACAGCTGACTATCGTAGTTTTGGGAGAGGTGGCGGACCAATAAAAATTAGTGAAGTCAGTTGCCATGGTGATGAGAATTTGTTGACTAAGTGTACTAATACAAGTTTTGTTGGTGGATGTACACATACAAAAGATGTAGCAATTGTTTGTGAAAGTAAGTTTGACCTTTGAACTCTTATCATACATCATCATTAAAATGATTATTTTTAACAGAGCCACCCTTGGACCAATGCAGTGGTACGAGTTTGAGGCTAAGAGGTGGACCACATGAATACGCTGGTCTACTGGAAGTGTGTCATAATGGTCATTGGGGAACCGTGTGTAATGATGGATACTTTAACTCATCAGCTGCAGCTACAGTTTGCAAAGAACTCGGCTATTCTGCTGAAGGAGCGACTCTTGTTGCTGGAACTCCATATGGTAAAGGTGAAGGGATAATATGGCTTAGTGGTGTTAAGTGCAAAGGTCACGAGAACTCAATTGATGGGTGTGGTCATTTACAGTATGGAGAGTTATCGTTATCTTGCTATGGACATTCTCAAGATGTTAACATCCACTGTCAATGTATGTATGTATGTATGCATGTATATATGTTTGTATGTATGTATGTACGTATGTATGTATGTATGTATGTATGTACGTATGTATGTATGTTTGTATGTATGTTTGTATGTATGTATGTATGTATGTTTGTATGTATATATCTATGTATGTATGTATATATGTATGCATGTATGTATGTATGTATGTATATATGTATGCATGTATGTATGTATGTATGTATGTATATATGTATGTATGCATGTATATATGTATATATGTATGTATGTGTGTATATTTCTATCTATTTAGCATTGAACGTATTCATGGCACGCCTAACAGGAGGTTCCAATAATTTTGAAGGTCGTGTTGAGGTGCTATATTCCGGTAGATGGGGAACAGTCTGTGGTTATCAGTGGGATCAAGCAGATGCTAATGTTGTCTGTCGACAGCTTGGGTTTTTAAGAGCTATGAGACCCTCTGTTGGATCTGAATTTGGGTCCTCTTGGGGACCTATATGGATGGATTTTGTACGTTGTCATGGTGATGAATCATCATTGGAGCAGTGTGGACATAGCGGATGGGGATTAACAGAATGCTCACATGAGAATGAGGCTGGTGTAATCTGTACTGGTTAGTGAATTAGTAAACTCAATGGATGATGAATGAGTAGTTAGCGATTTTCCAGAAATACACTTTGTTTGGCCAGTTAAGTGTCCTTATATGGTCATGGTCGGACAAATGTTTGGTAGAGTTAACCTCTTTTCTCTTAATAATAACTATAGCACTATATATACTTATACGAGGTATCTACTGACCAGTCAGTAAGGTCAACCAACATTGGATTTGGACGAGCTTCTGCATGTAACATTCACTACTATAAATAGTAACAAACCACAACCCACCCCACTATCTTTATAGTAACAAAACAGCATACAACCCTTAACAAGTTGACTGTCTAGAATGTGCAATGACTGTTATATGAAGAAGCGCCTGCCCATATTTGTCGAAACATTTTGACCATTCAAAATACAACTGTTATTTATATTCTGTAGATAGATACACACTGATATTAATATATACTTATTCTTTCAGACACACCTTTAAACTCACATCCTCATGTTGAAGTCAGACTTGTTGGAATCAGTCCATCAGAGGGGAGGGTTGAAGTACTGTACGAGGGTAAATGGGGTACTATCTGCTTTGATGGATGGGATTTTCTCGATGCACTAGTTATCTGCAAACAAGTTCTACCTGGTACGTAAGTACATGTGTATTGCATACTATGATGTAGTATTACACATTGTGATGTAATAGGTAGGTATGTGTATTACATACTATGATGTAGTATTACACATTGTGATGTAATAGGTAGGTATGTGTATTGCATACTATGATGTAGTATTACACATTGTGATGTAATAGGTAGGTATGTGTATTACATACTATGATGTAGTATTACACATTGTGATGTAATAGGTAGGTATGTGTATTACATACTATGATGTAGTATTACACATTGTGATGTAATAGATAGGTATGTGTATTGCATACTATGATGTATAATACATATTATTACACAATGGGTATTACATATTATTACACAATGGGTAGGTTGTATATTACATATTATTACACAATGGGTAGGTTGTATATTACACAATGGGTAGGTTGTATATTACACAATGGGTAGGTTGTATATTACATATTATTACACAATGAGTAGGTTGTATATTACATATTATTACACAATGGGTAGGTATGTGTTACATGTTATGATGTATTATTACACATTATTTCGTATTACTATGATGTATATGATGCATTATTACACACTATGATGTATTATTACACATTATGATGTATTATTACACATTATGACATATTATACTGATTTCTATCTCAGGATTTTCATCTGTGTCTGCAATTCGTCTCTCATCCTCTAATGACGAGTCTGTTTCAGATTCATTCCCAATTTGGTTGTCCAATGTGAAGTGTCTTGGGAATGAGTCTAATATTGGTGAATGTGAGCATAGGGGATGGGGGTCACATGACTGTTCACATGACCAAGATGCAGCCATCGTATGTTCAAACGCAGAACTATCTCCACTGCCACTGGCACTTGAATTGACTGATGGACAAACAGATATTGAAGGTCGTGTCAGAGTTAGATTCAATGGTGAATGGGGTAGAGTTTGTAGTAACTTTTGGGACATTCGTGATGCTCATGTTATTTGTAAACAGCTTGGGTATACAGGGGCAAGTAGTTTAAAAATATACACATCATCCACTGTATCAGAACCAGTATGGATGGATAATGTACATTGTATTGGAATTGAAGATAAACTATGGAACTGTGCATTTGATGGGTGGGGACAGGGAGACACTGGTTGCCATGACGCTGGTGTGATATGTGAGACATTTACTACTGACAACTTGGAAGGTAATTATCAGATTAGACTTGTGGGCGGGGCAAACTATAATGAGGGACGTGTAGAGATATTTTATTCTGGTGTCTGGGGCACAGTTTGTGACACAGAATGGACATTAACACAAGCTAATGCAGTATGTCGACAACTTGGATACAACGGTGCTCAGGAGTCATTTGTTGGGTCTCATTTTGGTGGTGGAGAGAAAAATGTTTTGATTGACGATGTGGAATGTACTGGAAATGAAAACCGGTTGGTGGATTGTTCATTTCATGGGTGGGGACATGTTCATGAATACTGTTTAGATCACAATCGAGATGTGGGTGTGGTATGTGGAGGTATGTATGTACATATACATACATACATACATACATACATACATACATGCATACATATATACATACATACATACATACATACATACATACATACATACATACGTATGTACAGACATACATACGTACATACAATTATGGACAGACAGACACAAGTACATATACACGTAAATACATAAATAAATATTTGTGTTGCATAGAAACACTGTATATAAGCCTGCTACTTATTATTATAACAAGTCTAGTATAATATATAATATATATTATGCATATATCATAGATGTAGCTGCTCCGTCTGTTTCTGTGAGATTAACTGAAAATTCTACATCTTACGATGGTTTAGTAGAGGTTTATTATGCTGGAAAATGGGGTCTTATTTGTGGAAACTACTGGGGAGATTTGGATGCCAAGGTGAACAGATAAATAGATGCATTTATGAATGAATGGAAGAATAGATAGATGAATAGATTGAATAAATGGATGTATGGACGGACGGAAGGACGGACAGATGGATGGACGGACAGATGGATGGACAGACAGATGAACAGATGGATGAATGGATAGACTGGAAAATGGATGGATGAATTAATAGCTGTTTTTTTACAGGTCATTTGTCATCAACTTGGTATGAGTGACTATTCATCCAAAGCAATTCTCCTCTCAGCAGACTCAACCCAAAACCTGATATGGTTAGATAATGTACAGTGTAATGGGAGTGAGTCTGGAATCCAGGATTGTGCTAGTGAAGGATGGGGAATGCATTCATGTTCAGGAAACATTCAGTATGCTGGCGTTAACTGCCAATACAGAGGTATGTACATATGTATTATATGTGAATTGGTATGCAGTATTTTGCATCGTGAAACAGAGCATTATCCATAGCCACAAAGGTATGATATTACCATATTAGGAAGTTGATGTGACCATATTAGGAAGTTGATATGACCATATTAGGAAATTGATGCAAAGATGTTTTCACATTACAATCTTAATCATATTCTATAGAGCCTCCACAGTTCTCACTAAGATTGCTCGGAGGATCTCAAAATAATGAGGGGCGTGTCCAGGTTTATTACAATGGTCGATGGGGGTCTGTCTGTAACCACCAATGGGATTTTTATGATGCTAGAGTCGCCTGTCGACAATTGGGATTTGTAGATGTTCTTATTACTATAACTGATAACCGATATGGAGACAGAGAGCAAGAAGAAGATGAAGTGTTAGACTATGTTCAGTGTTCTGGGAACGAGCCTGGACTGCAGTTTTGTGACAATAATGGGTTTGGGAATCAGGATTGTTCTGTTAGTGAAATGGCTGGTGTTGTATGTACAGGTAAAATAACATATTATTATAGTACAAACCATTTGCATTATGAATGTAATACTTCAACATGCATTGGAATGGGAATCTGTTCTGGATTGGGAATCTGTCCAAACTTATCATACATATGTGGATAAGTACCAAATTATGTATAATATGCTAATACTGGTCATTTTATTTTTGATAAACTATTTTTGACTATATTAAAGGGGACACAATTAATATAATTATATGTTAATAGATGCTAGTCATCCTCCAATCACTTCTGTTCGTCTCAATCCTTCTACTCTCCCAAATGTTGGTCTGATTGAAGTACTGTATAATAATACTTGGGGTACAGTTTGTTCAGATGGGTGGGATCTTTTGGATGCTCATGTTATATGTCACCAGTTGGGATACGACGGGGCTATTTCCACCAATCTTGGATCTGCTAATGGTTTCGCTGGTTCTGGTAATATCTGGATTAGTGGTATCAGCTGTGATGGGTCTGAGATGTCAATTGATGAGTGCTTTATGGAGAGACTTTGGGGAGCAAATCAATGTACTCATGAACATGACATGGCTGTTGAATGTTCAGGTATATATGTACATGAAAGTAGATATTGTGAAATCATGTTTCTGCTAGATATATTATATACATCTGTGTGTCTGTGTTTTATGTACGTACGTATGTGTGTCTGTATGTATATGTATATGTATGTGTGTCTGTGTCTGTGAGTCTGTGTGTCTGTGTGTATGTGTATCTGTGTTGTATGTATATTGTACTAATGATGTATATCATAATTATACATTAACCCTTTGCTAGATAAACAACTACCTCAATATCCTTTGAGATTAGTTTCCGGACCAAACAGTGTAAGTGGGCGTGTCCAGGTTCTTTATAGCACAACATGGGGTGTAATATGTGGAGGTGATGACTTCAGCATACAAGATGGTAATGTGGTGTGTAAACAACTTGGATATACTGGTGCAGTACAGGTATGTATGTACATACATGTATGTTCACGTATTAAGTTTTGATGACTTTATATGTAATATAGTGTGTAGTTTAATGTCATAAGGTCAATACATGATTATACTGTCACTCAATAATTTATATGTAATATAGTGTGTAGTTTAATGTCATAAGGTTAATATATGATTATACTGTCACTCAATAATGGAGGAATGGATTGAAATTTGACATACACAAGAATGGGAAGGATAATTGTGAAATGGTGCAAGTAAAAAGATTGTTGGTCATTCCAAACTCATGGGATGAGTAACGAATACAGAAGTCCCTCCTTACATTTCATGATGATTTCTGTTTTAAGAGGATTATCATTTGTTGTGTTTCAAACTATTACATTAGATATTATCTGGTACACAATATGGTGAATCACTTCCTGATGAGCCTGTCTGGATAACTAGTCTGAATTGTGATGGGTCTGAGAATCATATAACTGATTGTAATATTGTGGTTGCGGAAGTGGGTGATGAATGTGATAGTATTGCCAGTGTGATATGTGAAGGTGATTGCATGGACATATCTTCAATAATGTTACTCATTAGTATTTTCATTACAGTACCGTCGTCAGCTCCTCCTATTGTTAATAGTATTCGATTGGTTAGTGATGGTATATCACTTCATAAAGGTCGTGTTGAGATTTTTAATGAGATATGGGGAAAGGTATGTGATGATTTCTGGGATGATATAGATGCTAGTGTAGTCTGTAGACAAATAGGATACGCAGGTCCAGCTAAAGGTTTGAGGTGAGATATACATAGACACACATGCACACACACACAGACACACACACACACACACAGACAGGCACACACAGACAGACACACACAGACAGACACACACGGAGACACACAGAAACACACACACACATGATTATAAATACATACCTGCAGTGGTGCAGCATATGGAATATCGTCCGCTATCTATCTATTGGATGATGTTAAATGTGTAGGATCTGAGAGAACACTAATTGACTGTGTGAATTCAAAAGAAAACACTTGTAATCCCGGAGAAGAGGCTTCTGTTGAGTGCTCAGGTAATTTAGGTCATTGTAATTTCTGTGAATATGAAACAAGAAGTACTGTTACTATAGCAACACACTTTAAGATGATGGTGCTTATTTGTGACATGACTGGTAGTTTTAGTTAAGCTATAATGTGCCACACTCCCTTACCCTTTCAGTCTGGTCTCGCAGTGTTGTATGTATGTAAGTCTCATGATGAAAGTCCATAATTTACCTTGTGACATCATCAATTATCCCATCCTTATGTGTCACAGTTACTGAGTTCTTACTGGATGTTAAATCTTATTATGTAATAATTTACAGTAAAGGATAGTATATGTATGTATATATATATATAGTATCAACCTCAATTTAGATGTGACTCTTGATTCTATTAACGTTCGTTTCTCTGGAGGTCATCATGTTAGAGGACTGGTTGAGGTTTTATATGGATCTCAATGGGGATATGTGTGTTCTAACCAATGGACATTAACTGAAGCTAATGTATTCTGTAGACAGTTAGGATTTTTAGGTATATACATACGTACGTACGTATGTACGTATACATACATACATGCATACATACGTGCGTATGTACGTATGTATGTACATACATACATACATACATATGTACATACATACATACATACATACATACATACATGCATGCATGCATGCATGCATACATACATACATACATACATACATACATACATACATGCATACATACATACATACATACATACATAACATACTTCGTATATATTTAGAAAGTAATTATACTCATAGGAGCAGTTACCAATGAAAATGATTTTGATATCTCTACATATTCAAAACCGGTCCTTGGTAACGTTCAGTGTGATGGCAATGAGGATAGATTACAGGATTGCTATATCAGAGAATGGAATATAGATATGTGTCCTAATGAAAGCTATGCTGGAGCCATTTGTAGAGGTTAGAGATGTGTATATAGGCAAATGTGTCTTTATCTATTTATATTTTTTAGTTCCCATGGATACAGTACGACTGGTTGGTGGAAGTCGTGGTACTGAGGGACGTGTGGAGGTGAAAATTAATGAGGTGTGGGGGAGTGTCTGTGACAGTGGGTGGAGCTTACCAGAAGGGGATGTTATCTGTCGCCAACTTGGATACCCTAGAGCTAGTCAAGTCTTGAAAGGAGCATGGTTTGGAAAAGGATTGGAATCAAGTTAGTATTAAATATATGAGTGTGTCTATCTCTGTAAGCCACCCAATACAGCCTCAGGAATCCACTATATGTATGTACATGTATGTACATACATTTTAAATTACAATATTATATATAATTACGTATATATTTGTATAAATAGGTCCAGTTTGGCTTGAGGGTGCATATTGTGAAGGAGATGAAGAGTCATTTATGTTTTGTTCCTATCTTGCAATGGGGAGTGATGTTACATGCACTCATGAACAAGACGTCAGTGTCATATGTGCTGAAGGTATTGTGATTATTATATGATGAAACACACTATGTATTTGTCAGGTTATTAAAAACTATACACTAGTGTGCGTACATATTGTTGGCTTAATGTCATCCATTGTTATAACATGAATATACATGTACAGTGCAACTCCTCTATTGTACCCCACTAAAACATGGTCCCCTGTAGGACACTTCAAATTGTCAGAAACTGTATATTATATTATAAATTCACTCCTCTAATGAGGACATGCACCCCTCTAATGAGGACATGTACCCCTAGTATGAGGACACCCCTGTCTAATGAGGACACCTATGTTTTTCCCAAGGGTATTCAGTATACAGATATTCTAATGTATATAGTTGAAGTGAGATTATAAATTTAATTTCAGTTTTATTAGATATCGATCGTTGTTTACTTTCTATTCTATACAGATCTGACATTAACAAATGAACTTTTGTGTTCTGAAGGGTCATCAAGACTGATTGATGGAGTGACCAGAAGAGATGGGAGAGTAGAGGTATGTATGGATGGTGAATGGGGAAGGGTTTGTGAAGGTAATTGGGACTACAGAGAAGCTGCTGTGGTGTGTCGACAACTTGGATATCCTATTGAAGGTAATATTAATACATACATATACATATACATTTATTTATATGTACCTACACACATACATATGTACCTATATATTTGAATAAATTTATACATACATACATACATACATACATACATACATGTATACATACATACATACATACATACGTACATACATACATACATACATATATACACATGTACATACATACACACATACATATATACATACATACATACGTACATACATACATACATACATACATACGTACATACATACATACATACATACATACATACATACATACATACATACATACATACATACATACGTGCGTACGTAACATACATACATATGTACATATATACATACATACGTGCATATATACATACATACATACATACGTGCATATATACATACATACATACATACGTGCATATATACATACATACATATGCTTGCCATATTATAATAATTATCTACATTTGTAGGTGCAGAGGTTTTCCATGACGACCAAAATTATGTTCCTCGTTATAATCCAATTACTGTGGATGATCTACAGTGCAGTGGACAAGAAGAGTCCCTTATTTTATGTGATCACGATACATTGACAAGTAGTGATCAATGTGGAGACACACAAGATGCATTTGTACAGTGTCTCAGTAGTGAGTGATAACTACCATTTTATAATCTTTAATTAGACCAGTAATATGTCTTGTACACAGCTGCTCCTCCAACGCTGGGAATCAGATTAGCAGATGGAAGTGTTCCCTGGGCAGGCATTGTTGAAATTGATATGTTAGATGATGGTAGAGTTTGGGGAAGTATTTGTGGAGATGAATGGAGTTTAGAAGATGCTGCAGTAGTGTGTCGTCAACTTGGCTATCCGGGAGTTCTTGGAGCACCTATTCAACCGATATTTGGACTAGGTGTGTGTGTGTGTGTGTGTGTGTGTGTGTGTGTGTGTATGTAAGTTCTTTCATATATATATATATTTGAATTTCTGCAGGTAATGGATTTCATGTCTATACTGATGTACAATGTATTGGTCTAGAGAATGGACTCTCAAATTGCCGACACAATGAGGATGATATCGGGTCATGTGATCAATCACACATTGGCAATGCTATATGCAGTAATGGAACATTTCCAGGAATCAAGATACGTTTATCGGATGGTAACACCCCTTATGAAGGAAGGGTAGAGGTACAGTTTATAGAAATATGGGGTGGAATTTGTATGAATAATTGGGGCATACAAGAAGCAGCTGTTGTATGTGAGCAACTTGGTTTCGGTACGGAGATTGACACTCATGGAGTACCTCTCCCAAATAATCGGATTATTTGGCTAAGTGGTGTACAGTGCACTGAAACAGAATCTACAATATCTGATTGTTCTCATAATGGATGGGGAAATGCTGAAGATGCATGTTTTTATGGCAATGGTGCAGTATGGGTGAGTTGCAGTGGAGATAGCACACAAAGTGAAAGTACAAATATTCCAACTGAAAGTAAGACAACACTATATGTATGTATGTATGTATGTAATTTCTTGTCTCAACACAGCTACTACACCATCAAATGAAGGGGTAGACTCAGTTAGCAAAGAATCATTACCATTAGTATCTGTTATAGTTCCATCAGTAGTAGGTGGTCTGGCATTGATTGGAATGACAATTATTTGTATATTATTTATGGTTTATCGGTAAGTCATGTTGATATAATACTCAATAACATATAGATCATATATATACATACATAAATACATACATATATGCATACATACATACATACATACATATGTATTATATACATACATATATAGTTTACATCCATATGCATACATGCATCCACATAATAGACAATGCACATGCATAGATACATAATTATATATATATATACATATATATATATAATTATATACATGCATAGGTGGTATATCCTATCCTCACGTTCTTTCTCTATTTAGCTGGCGATGGTATTCTAGGACTTATAAAATAACTATAACACCAGAGGAAGAGAGAGCGAAAAATGTTAGAGACCAAGAGTATGGGAATTCTATACATAGGAACCGGACTGGTTCATTCTCCAGTATCCATACTACAAATTCAGGTATAGGGTAGATATTAGAATTATATACATAGGAACCAGCCTGATTCATATACCAGTATCCATACTGCATAGGTATAGGGTAGATATTAAAATTATAAACATAGGAACCGGCCTGATTCATATACCAGTATCCATACTGCACAGGTGTTGGGTAGATATTAGATTTTATGTGTCCAGAGAGTTGGGATATATTTCTAGACTGACTTTATTATTAAAAGATTGAATTTATATAGACATGACTTATCATCATATTGTCTAGTGAATACAACAACTTAACAATTGGTATTATCTACAGTACAATAGTGGCTAAGTAATACAATATATTATGTTTATAACCAATGTTCTATGGAGCCAATGTTCTGGAGTCGAAAGATATCACATTGTTATCTTGGTTACAGCATCAAAATGTCACTTTATTTGGGACACTATTCCCCAC
Source organism: Petrosia ficiformis (assembly GCA_947044365.1). NCBI lineage: Eukaryota > Metazoa > Porifera > Demospongiae > Haplosclerida > Petrosiidae > Petrosia > Petrosia ficiformis. Next base: position 569,088 of record OX345653.1, on the reverse strand, counting down.
TGTACATACCAGCTAGTGTTGCATCACATCATTTCATATTTCGTATTTACTGCATCATTTTAATAATGAAGTATTTTTCCATCATCCAGAAATGCATCTTTTATCTTCTGGTACTGTTAGCCCACCTTTCAGTCCAGGACCAGGCAGTTTGGGAACACTCAGTCCAGGACCGCTCAGTCCAGGACCACTCAGTCCAGACAGTGGAATAGGTAAATTGATTGAAATATTTTGTTTCTTAAACTTTCATACTAATGGAGTACATTAATTTTAACTTACATCTGTTTTGTCTTCTATTATAAGTTTACAACTACTGGAAGTATTATAATGTAGCTCTAGTTTGTATGTTCAGAGGTACTGGTGAAATTATAATTAATTGTTTTGGTATAATATTGGAAGCTGTTTACGACTGGGAAATAATTTGTTATTATTGTTAATAAACAGCTTAAAATTTTAAGAGGTAAGTATTCTAATGACCAACAGCTAAAATATTTGGGAGAGAACAATAAGAAAAATTGGAGTAATATAAACATACATCTTAAAATATAAATAAAAGAATAATAAACAACATTTTACAAAATGAAAGTGTATGTAAGGTAATATTCATGCATCTTGTTTCTTTGATTCTAATAGACTGTGTTGTTGCTGTAAATATATATATTGCCGTCTCCATTCAGTTGTATATATTAGCTCTGCCTTCTTTTCTATACTGTGATTATTTTCATACTTCTCAAATGATTTATGAAGTACAAAGTTTATAGTCAAATATAACAACCATTGCATTTAATATACTATATATGTATTTTACTATTCACTGTAGCTACCTATGTATATGGAGGTGTTGTTTAATTTTGTGTACATGATTATTAATTTTAAATGTTACATAATTATTAAATTTATGTCTGTTATTCCTGTAAATTTTAGATGGTCGCTTGGACACGAGGCAATATCTTCTTGGTGTTTCCATGCATGAGGAAAACACATCGCATACCAATTCTGACAAAATCTCTCTTACAACACACATGTATCCACAGAAACAGTTAAGAGAAGGAATTGAACAAACTAACGTTTAATAGATATTGTGTGATAACAACACGGTCTCGTCACTGTTATTGTGTAAGATTACTGTTCATATCCCTGACTTCAGACATATATACACACATATATACATATATACATACAGATACGTATATATCTCTTAATGTCCATATTACTACTGTTCATCAATTTTCAGTTTCCCTGTATTCAATACCATTATTATATAATAACCCACTTTCTGATGTTTATGAATGTATATTTTATAAGTATATTGCTGTTTCATTTTTAATTACCACATGCCACTACATAAATGGTATAGATAGATAGGTGAGGAAATCGACACACTCAATACAGGGCTTGAAATGGGATTGATATTCCGTTCCATACACCAGCCCAAGCCATTTAATTTCTTGAAAGGTCAGTCATAAATTGAATTTGATTTCCTTCTCCATGAGGAGAGGAGCTCTATGGCTCCACTTGAAAGTTCCATTGATATTTACATGTTCTAATAGACAAGGATAGTATATAATATTTCATAAATTAGAGACATGTCTGGTAGCTTTATACTTCACAGATTATTACAAATTACAATACTGTATGTGTAATCATGATTTAAGATTTAAGTAATTGATTAATAATTAATTGATTTTATTCATGAAATCAATTGATGTATAATTTATTCATAAGTAATGTCAATTGATAATAATTAATTCTCGTAGTCATTGTAATCATGAAATCATTTAAATATCAATACAATAAACTAAACTAAACTACATTATTAAAAGAAAAAAAAACTAAGATAGAAAATAATGACTATGTATGATGATGAATGTGCCAATTTGACTTGTCCAAATTCTGTAGTTTTTTGATACGATTATGTTGCCATAGATACCAGGCCACACCCAAGATGAAACATATAATAATTTCAACATAGTATCCATCTAGATGTGTTTCACAATGACCACCTGCTGCTTTGCATGCCTGTGAAATGAATTATTATACAAATCCATTTAAAAATTATGACTTAGTAAATTATTGGATACTGTGGTAAAAACTGGTAAACTATAGTAAATTACTGGATACTATGATTAGTTGATTACAGTAAATTATTGGATACTCCAGTAAATTCCAGGTTTTTAGTATAATTACGAATGTCTATATAATTATATAAAAACTACTAACCTCTAACTCAGCCATAGTATCACAATCTAATGAAAGATCAGAAACTCCCTCGCAGTCTTTGAATGAAAGGACATCAACTAACCAGAGGGCTACTGTACCAGACCAAGTTCCACCCAAATTAGACATTGTGTTAAGTAGAGTCATGTATGTACCTCCAATAGCAGGATCACTGATCTGTGCATTAAAACTCATTGTACCAACAAACATGGAGTATGTAGCTACCTAAAATGAAAGAATGTTAATACACAAGAAATTAACTGAGATATTTGCCACCTTGAGCATACCCCATCAGACACGCCCCTTGATCCTAGGACATACCTTTAGGACATGCCCCTTGATCACAGGGTCTGGGTTTAAATCTGCATGAACAAGCCACGCCCACACACTTAATGAGGTACAGGTGTATGCAAGTATGTATAGCCAAAAAGGTGACCCTTTTATTGGATGTTGTGCATATTGTGTACATGTGGTTAATGAATGACATTATATACCTGATGTATAAGAAACAGAATTATTATCACAATATAGTAGTACAAAGGGAATTCCCCATCAGTTTCCTTGGAAACCACCGATGTCCACCAGACAAATACAGCAAAAACAATCCCCATGGCATGACGAAAGGGAAATCCTTTGATAAAGATATCCATTGGTCGAGGACCCGTAATTATGCGACTATAGCAAAAAAGAAATTTGCTGACTATCCAGCTGGAAAGTAGTCTTATATTTATATACTAACCTAATGAATAGAGGTAAGAGGATTTGTACTGGTACCATTGGTAGAGCAATAAGACCAATCTTCTCTCTTGGTAATCCAGCCTCTACTAGTTTGAGACCAGTAACATTTTCTGCTGCTGCGAGCCCCACTTTTGCAGTTAGAAGGAAAATAGCATATGATTGAACTGGGCGGAGCTTTAAGATACTCCACAACTGCATGTAAGCTGAAGAAATAGTTTGTTTGACTTCAGAATATACTTCCCTTTTCTCACGTTTGAAAATCATAACTAGAGTTGTCACGGTGATAAACACAACACCCCAAAAGAACAGGAATGTTGGTAGATCAACTATGCCATAATCCTGAGGCTCTGACCTCAAATATGTGTTGCAAAATTCTTTGGATTCAAAAGCTAAGAAGACGGTATATCCCATGAAATATCCAACTGTTTGTCCAATTGAATTACAAGTTGATAAATGACCGACACTCTCTCTTGATAGCATTGTGATGGCCCAACCATCAACGGCAATATCTTGAGTAGCAGCACATACAAACAAAAGAAAGAAAAGAGATGTTAACACAAATATATTAGGGGCGTCGCCTTCTTCTCCTATAATACTATTGATGTAATATGACATCACTATCATAATTCCACCAATCAAATATTGTACAGGAATTAGCCAAGACTTTCTTCGTCCAAATGAGCGACTGTAGATTGCATCCACTACCGGTGCCCACAGCAGTTTTACACTAAAAGGCCAAGATACGAAACTAAATACAGCTTGTTGTCTATACCCTACTTTCTTTGCCTGTAGAACCATAGGGATGCTTCCAGCTAAGCCTATAGGAATGCCCTGTAGTGTGTACAAGATGAGTAAAAGAAATATACTCCATCTATCTTTTGCCAACAGCTTCTTTTTGTCCTCTACTAACATTTCATCATCTTTTTCTTTTTCTTTGTGATCAGATTGATCTGTTGTAGTCATGAGAGATCTGTGAGTTGCCATAATAAACAACACACTTCCTATCTCATAGGTGTGGTAAGTCATGTGACAAGCCACACCCACTTTTTCACAATTGGAAAGTGGATACTGACTCATTGAGGAACTGTGTGAATACTTCAAACTCTATTAAGCTCTTTTTGATATAATAGAGCTTTGATAATCTGTGTGAATGCGTGTGTGGAGTGAAATATTGTTTATAGTCAGCAATCTTGGAAGAGTATCACTAGAAGAGGATAAATCTTGCTCTGGTACAAAGAGGAAGAAGAATAGAGCTAGGTTACGTACTAGGGAACAAAGAGGAGGTCTGGTGATGGTGTGGAGCACTTTGCTTCGAATGATCAGCTCTATTGTATTTGTATTTTTAAGACGATTTAATCTAGTTCGAAAAAAGGTGTGAAAATTTAAACAATAGAAAAATATATATTTGATTTCTATTTTATTTTCGCCTCAGGCAACGGAGTATCAACCTGTATGCTATTTCATCTGTCCTTTCTCCCCTGCAACAGAAAATAGATTATGTATGAAAAAAAATTAATTATATTCATAGTTGATTAACTTCACCCATTAGTGTCAGTAAGACGGAAGATTATGGTATTGGATTTAGACGAAACATTAATCCATTCTCAGTAAGTCCTTGGTCTATTATTTAATTAAATCACTGTAATTGGATAATCGTATTACATGTATATTCTATTGAACCCTCCCAAAGATCACTACTTCATCTACTTTATGAGTTACTTTTAAATTAATGAATATTAACCAATTTTATTTTATATATTATATTGTGGTCATGTTTTGTTATATGCCATGCATATTAATTAACAATCTCTCTTTAATGCAATGAAAGACCATGTAGGGATATCAAAACCGAAAAAGCATACGAACAAGACTGGGATAGTACTTTAGCAACTAATTAAACTAACCACTTCCATATAACGACCTTACATAAGTACAGCTAGAGTATAAAACCAAACACAAAGAAACCGTAGTTATGTAGGTTTGTTATGTGGAAGTGGTTAGTTTATAGTATGTAATGATCTTTCAGTTGTATACACATAAATTCAGTTATTTGTGCAGAGATTACACGTATATGCCACATGAATCAATCGTAATGCGTTTATCAAAAATAATGCTTTATTGCTTTTTACTGAATCAAAGGTTATTATGTGTTTATTAACCCTTAGAGGACTGCTGTCACATATATGATTTGATTTAATTCTACGAAGCACTTGGGGACTTTCGAGTCCCGGTAAGCAAGTTGGTAGAAGTAGTACTCCATGTTGGAAAAGGAGCCAAGTTTAGGGTAGAGAAAGTAAACGGTGGCCAAAATATATGCAATAGAGGCGCCAGTGTTGGAAATGGGAAAAATTTTGAAAAACAAGTTCAGTCCTCTAAAGGTTAATTAATGAAGGGGGTGTAGATTTGTTATAATGACCCATATGTCACTGGGTGGATTGTAAGGCTCCAGTGTTTTAACTATCAGAAAAAGACTTTGTGATATCACATTGCAAAAGAGTGAATCATGAATATTTATTATTTAATTAATGATTAGCAATTAATTAATTGTTATTATTTATGGTAGTGAATTAATTTGTGGTATGTGGATAATCTGGTGACAACGCCCACTAATTTAATTAGCTCTTTAGGTAGCCAATTGAAATGTCAATTATTGAGTAGAATCAGTCGCTTATGTGTCATGTGTATGTCATGTGATTTTGTGTTCTAAACAGCACATATAGTCCCTGTCATCTTGTGTGTCGTGTATGTCATGTGATTTTTTCTCAACAGCACATATAGTCCCTCTCATCATCTTCTTCTACCGGATTTCTTAGTGACAGTTACTATCGATAATCGACTAGTCAAATTTTTGGTTTATAAAAGACCTCATGTTGATTTATTCCTATCTGTAGTAAGTACTGTATACAAACAGATAGATAGATAGATAGATGAAAGAAGTGACAGTGTTTACTAATGTTTTGTTGTAGGAATAGTTCAGTTTGTGAGAAGTCAGTATTTCTGTGTTGCTTTAGTCATCAAATATTGATTAGAATATCAATGACATTTATAGTATTATAATCAACTATACTTCCAGTTCTATTCATCTATCTATCTTTGTATCTATTCATCTATCTATCTATCTATCTATCTTTCTGTCTATTTATCTGTCTATCTATCTATCTAAATCTATCTATCTATCCATAAGTATCTATGTATCTCTTTATGTATCTATTCATCTATCTATCTGTCTGTCTATTTATATGTCTATCTATCTATCTACATCTATCTATCTACAGCTATCTATCTATGTATCTCTATTCATATATCTATCTATCTATCTATCCAGGTATGTCAGTGGTATGATTTAGTAATATTCACAGCCAGTATGCAAGTAAGTTAATAGTATATTAGCACCTATCAATTGTTATTATAATTCTCATATTAGAAATATGGAATGGAAGTAGCAAACTGCTTAGACCAAAATAAAGGAATTCTCCCTCGTCGATATTTCAGACAGGTACAAGTTGTATCATTAATTAGATATAATATGGTACTCTATATTTTAATACAGGATTGTACATTAGATATGAATGGATATACTAAAGATTTGTCTATGGTGTGTGAAGATTTAGGTAGTATTTTTATTTTAGATAATTCTCCAGCTGCGTACAGAGGAAACCCAGGTAAATGTTATCAATACATAATTTACTGGGCAATTAATGTTCGTTGAAGTTATATTTAAAAAAACATTAACTATAAAAAAACTGTATTGAAGATTTAGTAAACTCAACTATAAAACTCTATTGAACTATAAGGTTATATAGCACACCATTGGCCCACACAGCTTCTTATTTGGCACTGCACAGTTCTTTCTTTCCAGATGGTGCAGTTAATTATATTGTCACTAACAGCATTAACTTTTTGTTAATTGGCTCCAGATTTATTCTCAATGGCGCACATACTAACCAATTTTGAGCCAATGTGCCCCATGCTTTAAAAACATATCAAAAACTATATTGTTACTTCAAAACTCATAATTAGATTTCTGCTAAGTAGATTTTCCAGTTCTCTTCAATTTTTAAACGATGTTTTGATAATTTTAAGTGTATAAAACAATCATTTTAACTACTAAAAATCATGTTTATATCATGCACATGTTATGTTGTGTGACAATCGTATATGACATTTAGTTTTCATCACTGGACCCTTTAGACAATGCTATACCCATAAAGTCATGGTTTTCAGACCCTACGGATACAGCGTTACTCGATCTATTACCATTCTTGGATGCTTTAAGATTTACTCAAGATGTCAGATCGGTTTTGAGTAGAAATGTTCATGAACATCTATTATGGTAGTTAGTTTTGAGAGTAATGTATTATTATTATTAATATTGTTCAATCTCTTATTCTTGATATAAATTATTCTAAGCTAGCTTAAGTATTATTAATTTTATAAACTGCTTTTTGTTATGTGATAAAATATTAACATGTTACATTTTATGTAAAAATATTTCTCTTTTTTTTTTCAAATGTAATCTTTTTTTTTTGAAATTCATGAGACATAGCTAGGTAATGTAGTGTGATTAGATTTTATTGTTGATCATCTGGATTGAGTAATCATTAAAAGCAGAATTATGGTATAACTATACGTTCATTCGTTCATTCACCCACGTGGTGATGTACGCATGCTCAGTTCCTTTTCCCGCTAAAAGTCAAAATGCAAACACAAAAGGCTTGTATTGGCCACTTATCTCATTATTGCTCGCATTTTGTAACAGCTAAATGGAAGAAGAACTTGTCTTCAGCTCTGTGGTATAAAGACAAGTTCTCATGTAAGCATAATACACAGGTCTCCATTTACATATAATGTATATATATATATATATATATATTGTATTTGCATACTTTTATTTACTTTCCTATAGTCATGTAAAGATAGTTTTGGATATTGCCTATTGAGTTGTTGCAGAGACATGTGTCTGCCTGGTTCTAGTTGCTGTTGGTAGAATAGAGCTACACAGAAACGTATTGCAGAACTACCAGAATATTGCTGAGTTGTTGCAGAGACATGTGTCTGCCTGCTTCTAGTCAGAGTTGCTGTTGGTAGAATAGAGCTACACAGAAACGTATTGCAGAACTACTAGATAGTATTGAATATTGCTGAGTTGTTGCAGAGACATGTGTCTGCCTGGTTCTAGTTGCTGTTGGTAGAATAGAGCTACACAGAAACGTATTGCAGAACTACCAGAATATTGCTGAGTTGTTGCAGAGACATGTGTCTGCCTGCTTCTAGTCAGAGTTGCTGTTGGTAGAATAGAGCTACACAGAAACGTATTGCAGAACTACTAGATAGTATTGAATATTGCTGAGTTGTTGCAGAGACATGTGTCTGCCTGGTTCTAGTTGCTGTTGGTGGAATAGAGCTACACAGAAACGTATTGCAGAACTACCAGAATATTGCTGAGTTGTTGCAGAGACATGTGTCTGCCTGCTTCTAGTCAGAGTTGCTGTTGGTAGAATAGAGCTACACAGAAACGTATTGCAGAACTACTAGATAGTATTGAATATTGCTGAGTTGTTGCAGAGACATGTGTCTGCCTGCTTCTAGTCAGAGTTGCTGTTGGTAGAATAGAGCTACACAGAAACGTATTGCAGAACTACTAGATAGTATTGAATATTGCTGAGTTGTTGCAGAGACATGTGTCTGCCTGGTTCTAGTTGCTGTTGGTAGAATAGAGCTACACAGAAACGTATTGCAGAACTACCAGAATATTGCTGAGTTGTTGCAGAGACATGTGTCTGCCTGCTTCTAGTCAGAGTTGCTGTTGGTAGAATAGAGCTACACAGAAACGTATTGCAGAACTACTAGATAGTATTGAATATTGCTGAGTTGTTGCAGAGACATGTGTCTGCCTGGTTCTAGTTGCTGTTGGTAGAATAGAGCTACACAGAAACGTATTGCAGAACTACCAGAATATTGCTGAGTTGTAGCAGAGACATGTGTCTGCCTGCTTCTAGTCAGAGTTGCTGTTGGTAGAATAGAGTCTACACAGAAACGTATTGCAGAATAATCAGCTACTGTTTAACTTCAAACTGTATGTCATATATAATCAATAATGTATAATTACTTGTTAATATAATCTAGTAGGTGTAATTTATAATGTATTATTTTCATGTATGTATATTATATAATTATATATTTATCATGTATGTCGCATGATCTTAGTATACCAAGGTGAGGTACTGAGGCGTGTATATATCCAGCGCGATGTTAAATAAATAAGGTCACATGATCATGTATGTAACAATACCAAGGTGAGGTACTGAGACATGTATATATCCAGCGTGATGTTAAATAAATAAGGTCACATGATCATGTATGTAACAATACCAAGGTGAGGTACTGAGACATGTATATATCCAGCGCGATGTTAAATAAATAAGGTCACATGATCATGTATGTAACAATACCAAGGTGAGGTACTGAGACATGTATATACCCAGCGTGATGTTAAATAGATAAGGTCACATGATGGTACTTAATTAGTCACATGATCATGCATGTAACATGACCTTAGTATACCAAAGTAGGGTACTGGAACATGTATAATATATCAAGTACTGCACATGTTAAAATAGAGAGTACAGCACATGTTAAAATAGAGAGTACTGCACATGTTAAAATAGAGTACCATTTGGAACTGTACATGAACAAAGTTATAAAACTTACAGGCCAGAAAACAACGTCACATTTTAATTATGATGTGATGACTTTATATGTACTATAGTGTATAGTTTAATGTTATAAGGTTATAAGGTTAATACATGATTATACTGTAACTCAATAACTTATATGTACTATAGTGTATAGTTATAAGGTTAATACATGATTATACTGTAACTCGATAATTTGACATACACAAAAAAGAATAGGAAGGATAATTACATGAAAATGGAAAAGATAGTTGGTCCTTTCAAACTAAAGTTATGAACCTAACATTACTTTAGCTGTTTAGTTATATGGTAGTTGTTAAAGTACATGTATATTCAATCCCAACGAATAAAATTGAATGATAGAGACCACATGCAATGGTGTGGTCTAGAGCCCGATGATAACTTAATACTTTATTGATGATGTCTTTGTCTCAAATAAAAAAAAACAAGTTTAAAAGTATATAATTTCATAATAATTATTTGTGGAAGACATAGGTTCATTAAAACATGGAAAAATAAAAGACCTAATAATTGGTAACGAAAATTTGGATAACCAACACACACACACACACACACAGTCATAGAGTTGTGATTATAATCATGACTAAAATTCCATCATTACAATCAACATTTAATGAAATTACTAATTAATTAATTTTAAAAAGATTGATGGATAATAATTAGCTTCTATTTCTATTTTAAAACAAGAAAAAGTTGGATTTCAATATGGACGGACAATATAATCCAACAACGGAATGATTATTTTCACACCATATATTCATTCTCCTTCTCTCTTGAGTCAACAGGCATTACAGTTTGTGATGTCAAAGATCTTAATGAGGCAGAATATCGGAGCATTTGGGGGGCATCCCCTTTGTCTTCGTTAGTGACGTAGAAACCTCGTCTATTTGTTCTAACTCTAATGCAACATATTATAACTATCAGTATGAGAAGGAAGCATACACCAGCTGCTACCACACCTACTATTATACCTATAATTGCATATGTTCCAAGAGGAAAACTATCGATAGTGCTGGTTTGAGTCGGAGATGAGGTAGTACTGGTTGGAGTCATAGATGTGGTAGTTGGAGTGGAAGATGACGAGGTCGATGGTTCAATATCTGAGTTTGAAAAAGAAACAAATTAATTACACACACACACTTGCACAATTTAAGGTGGCACTTGAGTAATTAGCATCTTCATTAATCGCTATACATTATCACAGTACATATATTTTTTAGGTAACTGATTTTTATTATCCACACACTCTGTTGCTCTGAAAGTTTGAAAACTATTAGTTGAAGGACTAAAGTGTTTGGGAACAGTCCGATTTTTATGTCATAACTGTTTGTTTTTGAGTCACATTACATTTTACATAGTGGAAGATCCTAGAATCTAGGAGACCATTGCTATGTAGACTATGGTACTTTATAAGAGTAAAACAAGTTTCATATCTCTAGTTGTGATAGATTCATCAAATACGTTACTTCTAGCTGAAAGAAACAGCTGTGAAGTGGAGAGCTATATCAACAAAGGATCAGTTCTGTGTTTAGAGGTCAGTAAGACTACGAGTAGTGAAGAACTTCTTCTGTAAGTGGAGTTTTGTAGTAGTCAACTAATTACCTGAGCGCCACCTTAACACAGTACTATGGCATTATATAGACTATTACTAGTTACTGTTAGCATGGATTAGGGCTGAGGAAATTATGCATTTCATCTAGTTAATTATTCACAAATGGGTGTGGTTTAAGATACAGATCTCATAAAGACATTCTCTACCTCCTACCTAACAAAGAAATGCTGATATACACTAAGGATATAATAATAAAACAATAATGTACCATCATCCGCAATAGTGACAGTAGTCACTCCATTATCTAAAGTAACTCCAGAAGGTATGTCATCTTCTAAAGTCCATTGTACTTTGAACAAGCGATTCTCTTCAATAATGTCATCATCAATTATAGATATGTTAATACAAGTCTCAATTGTACTTAATGAAGGAATACTAACTGTTGCTGATACACCCATAAAATCTTGTCCATCTATTGGATAAAGATATGAGGTCATGTTACAGAAATAAACTCTAATAGAATAACAAACATGTACAATAATTACACTTTTAACCTCATTAACTAGAGTAGGCAAAGGCTGAGAGTACAAAGATGAGTAAAACATGCAAAAAAGTTTCACTATTCATAAAGGTGTGCCCGATTTTTTTTGTGAATACATAAGTTACGAAATGTGTTGAATGATTGGAACTATCTCAAGGGTGTGGCAAATGCATTTGCCTCAATCTTTTTCTATATCAGGATCAATTTACCCTCGTGACAATAGGCCCCACTTTCTTCAACCATTTTCATTAGCTTCCTCTGAAATAACATCAAACAAATAGTCACATGACTTGCCAAACAAAGTCATGTGATATCTATCTGTTCATTACACTAACAACATCAAACAAACTGTCACATGACTTGTCAAACAAAGTCATGTGATATAGATCTGTTCATTATACTAACCAGTTGCATTTCCATTCACAGTTGTATAATTTAGAGTATAATTACTACCATCTGACTTTGGTGCAATCTGCGCGGAAGGTGAAAAGCACAGCTGTACTATGCTGTTTGATTCGGGGATTTCCGTTGAGTAAGGAGTGGAGAGAACCGATCTATCTGTAGATCAAAGTGATGATAATAGTATATCTAGATTGTTCTCATCTGTCAGGTGCTATATATGCATTTTATAAACATTAAAATGTATAGTGCAAAAACAAACTAGGGTTTTGAGAAAACAATAAAATCTTTATAGTTTGTGATTGTGATGCTCAGAATCATACCCAAACCTACAATGTAACCATACAGGTTGTGATGCTCAGACTCATACCCATACCTATGAAAATACAATCTAACCATTAGAGGTTGTGATATTCAGACTCATACCCAATACAATGTAACCATACAGGTTGTGATGCTCAGACTCATACCCAAACCTATGACAATACAGTCTAACCACTAGAGGTTGTGATATTCAGACTCATACCCAATACAGATTGTGAACCTCAGACTCATACTCAAACCTATCGAAATACAACCTAACCATACAGGTTGTGATGTTCAGACTCATACCCAAACCTATTGACTATCATTCAACAATAGTAAGCACATGTATTGAGACTCACGCCCAGTAATACATGTACATGTAAGGTATATCCTAGGCTCAGACTCATACCATTATCACCAGTAGTCTTACCATTATCAACAATAGTAATTTCAAGTTCAGATATATTGGTTGTAATTCTTATATTATTAATGACAGACAGTGTAATCACGAAGGTTTCATCTTGTTCAACAATATTATCATCAATAATTGATACTCCTATCGCTGGTGGAGATAACTTCCAAGGTATCATGGCATAAGTGCTGTTTAAAATGAAATCACTCCCAGCTGTAGAAATATAAAAGATGACAAAAATAAGGCAGTACACATCTTCCTCTGGAAGCTTTAAGAATGTGTCTGTATCATAATAAGTCTAACTAATATGGTCCCAAAGAGTGAGCAATGTTTGAGAAACAGTAAAAACAGACACAGTAACAACTATCTGACCATCCATTCCAGAGGAGTGTTAACAACACAGAATGGGGCAGTAATAGATTGTAAAGTAAGTCATTACAGATGAAGATAGTACTCACCTACTGCTGATCCATTTTTAGCCATTACTGAGACATAGAAGTCAACATCCACCATACCTATCACATTTTCTAGAGTAGTACTATAAATATCTACATTTTCTTGGACAGAGACTGTGGCATTTTCAAAGCCAACAGTAGCAGCTGTAAATGAAAACAAATGATATAGTCCACACAAATGTAAGCAAAACAACTTAGGCTAATAAAAGGACATTTGATTGTTCCACAAATTGAAATATACAATTAATCAGTATAACATAAATCAAAGCTTGTTCTTTCAATTAGTGTTGCTATGGTAACTAATAACTATTTTAGTAATTGACATTATAACTAATTCACACACACACATACACACATACCACTGCTATCTTCAATATAAATAGTAATATCATTATCTCCAGAGTAAGTAGCACCATTTATATTCAAAATAAACACCACAGTAAAGTTTTCTGTGTGTTCTACGATAGAATCAGAGTTTATCACAATGGATAAACATCCATATGATTCGTTAGTAGTTATATTAATTGTTCCCGGATACGGAACTCTGATGATATCTGATTGGATAGAAGTGAAACACAGGTCCCAAACTGAAATTATCATAATACATATATATATGTAATAATCAACTCAATGTACAGAATGAATATAATATTATGATTAACAAACATATATACCACTTGTATCAGCTGTGCCAAACGTTATGTTGTATCCAATCTCAACAGTTGAAAGAGGAGGTGTATTGACCTGTAGACACACACGTACCATATCCGTCTCTTCTGATACCGTCACATCTGTGCCATTAGCTAAGGACACTTCAATTTGTCCTAAATGAACAGAAAAGGAGTTTGTAGTTAAGTGGGACAAAAAACATTTTATTGGAACTTAAGGAAAGTGTGACAAAAAAAAACATTGATTCATTTGAACACTAAAGTGGTGTTTAATAATACAGGTATAATATCATTATTATTATTGTGAGAGAGTCAGTAGATTACCCAAAATACAAACATTTCTTGTAAGATAGTTTATAGCTACAAGAATCATGTACTTTACAAGATAACTATATTATTCACTATACATGTACATGTACATGTACATGTCATGTACACGTCCATGTACATGTACATGTACATGTCATGTACACGTCCATGTACATGAACAATGTGTACTTACTTTCAATAGTGACAATAGTAGCTGGTGTTATTATAACATTAGAAGCATTAGGAGCAACCCAATTGATCATGAAATATTCGTCTGGTTCAGCAGCATTATCATCAAGTATAGTAATATTGACACACATTAAATTATTTGGTGGTTGAAATGTTAATGTTGTTTGTGTAAGTGAGTAGTCGCTACCTATGGAATAGAGAAATATACATACTCACACTAATATAACCATGTTTGTCACCAATTTGTATAAATAATTTGTTATGATACATATATGTACCTCTAAACACTCACTGTCGACAAATTTGTATAGTACATTAAACTATATACTATAGTACATATAAATTATTGAGTTATAGTATAATCAGGTATTAACCTTATGATATTAAACTATATACTATAGTACATATAGTTATTGAGTTATAGTATAATCATGTATTAACCTTATGACATTAAACTATACACTATAGTACATATAAGTTATTAAGTTACAGTATAATCATGTATTAACCTTATGACACTAAACTATACATAGTACTAACCATCTGTATCTCTATCTGTTATATTAACTTCAATATTAAATTCAAATTCATACTCCATAGTGAATTCAGCACAAAATTGATAGGAAGTACCTTCAAATACTGTAACTGACTCATTGACTGTGATATTAATAACTACAACAGAAAATAAATAATAATTACATTTGAAGTACCAGTGCTTATTTAAGCTAATATGACTCATCAACACTGACCCTTATTTGGTTGCTGTTCAGTTTACTTGTCACTGAAGACGTTTTCCAAATGCTGCAATTGTTTAGTTAATTACATTTGAAGTACCAGTGTTTATTTAAGCTAATATGACTCATCAACATTGACCCTTATTTAGTTGCTGTTCAGTTTACTTGTCACTGAAGACGCTTTCCAAATGCTGCCATTGTTTAGTTAATTACATTTGAAGTACCAGTGCTTATTTCACTGACCCAAAAAGCTTCTTATTTATTGCTATAGGGTTTACTAGAGACATATGTAATATACACATGTAGCTAACAGTTGTTAAAGGTGTTTTCCCAATGCTTCTATTGTTCAGTCTATTTGGCCCATGCTTAAAACCTCGTCAAGAACCCTGAAAGGTATCTAATGACTAGCCATCATGATGAGACTCCACCCCCTCCGCATTAATAATTCCAACAATAAATGAAATTGTACTAACCATCATTATCAATAATAGTCACGATTGTACTTTCAGTGAAATTCATTTCTGGTGCATCAACTGACACAAAGTGAAATGAGATCACGAATGATTCATTACGCTCTGCTACTGTATCATCATATGCCATAACACTAACACAAAATTCAGTTTCCTCATCGTCAAGTTCTATTTCTGAATCATCATAGTCTAGTAGCAAGTCTAAAATGAGGAAACGAAAGATAGTATGTAATAAAAATGAGGTTTAATATTAAGCATTTATCAAAATTATTATTCTCCCATAATGGTCCATTTTCTCATCAACAGCCACATGGGATGAATATAGATTCATGAACATGGCCTAAACTTATACATGTACATATACATGAAAATTCATTAGCACATGTACATGTTTTTCACTGTAGCTACATATACATGTACATGTACATGTTCTACTTACTGTAGCTATATGTACATACACATGTACATGTACCTGTTTTTCACTGTAGCTACATATACATGTACATGTTCTACTTACTGTAGCTATATGTACATACATGTACACATGTATCTGTTTTACTTACCCATTTCTTCAGGATCAGGAGGATTAGTAGTAATATTAATACTATAGTTCCCATTATAGTTCATATCCACAATTGTCAAATTAAAACATATTTGCCGAGTCACATTCTCAGGGATAAAGTATTCAACTTGAAGACCAGACACTTGAACTAACAAAATATGATATAGAAATAGATAATTATAATAAAACTTCTTCATGTGGAAGATTATTTAAAATGGCGTCCTTTATTCAAATTGGTTAATAACTTAATACAGACAGACAAGTATTCATAGCATGGAAGTGTCTGTCATATAGTAAATGGACCCTCCATTCCACAGTACTAACTAGGGGCAGTTTAATATATGGATATGGTTCCTATACTGCAGTAAATGGACCCTCCATTCCACAGTACTGACTAGGGGCAGTTTAATATATGGATATGGTTCCTATACTGCAGTAAATGGACCCTCCATTCCACAGTACTGACTAGGGGTTGGGATACAGTTTAAACAACAAGGATATGGTTCCTATACTGCAGTAAATGGACCCTCCATTCCACAGTACTGACTAGGGGCAGTTTAATATATGGATATGGTTCCTATACTGCAGTAAATGGGCCCTCCATTCCACAGTACTGACTAGGGGTTGGAACACAGTTTAAACAACAAGGATATGGTTCCTATATACTGCAGGTACATGACTTGTAAGAATTTCATGTACAAAATACCTTATGGTACTTAAACATGAAACCACATATCAGATAAAGCAAGTTAGTTTGGACAAAATGGTTATTTTCTAAGAGGTAGGTTATTGTTGGTATAAAGGAATTTTGAGAATGAAATGAATCACCAGGAAACAGAGATATATAAGGCTATTTGAACAGTGGATTGTGGAGTCATTGTAGAGGATCAGGCAGAGAAAAGATAGCTTGCACTCACAAACCATCAACACTTCTCTTCTAATGCAAAATTCCATGTTAGTATGTTTCTTTAGAATAACATTCAGTAATCTGTCATTTGAGAGTGTGACAACATGATTTTGATTCTTAATTCAAGACATAATCAACAACTACTTATAAATAATTACTTACCTGTACTATTATTATCAGTACATGTACCACACTTAACCAGTAAGACTCCAATTATTATTGCTAGCCATCTTGAGCAATCCATGTTAGTAATCTAAAGGTAATGAATTACATAATATCATTATCAATGTAATTACAATAGAGAAATTATGTGACCACAAATATTCCAAGAATGTGTAGAGGAGTGAAACCACCAAACAAAACAGGCTGTCCATAAACTAGATATATTTATGTTAGACACTAATAGACATACAAACACTCCATAAATAATCTCTATGTCTTAATACCAGCTGTATGTGTGTCACACAATATCTTCCAAATTGTGTAGTGTAAGAAAAACATTATTACATATGTAGTCAGTGATTTGTATAGTAACACTTGTAATATAGATGAATGCTGACATGTCAATCTTCTATTTCTCTTTGTTAAGATAAAATACTAATAGTGTTAGGCACAGAGTCTGTACCGAAAGCAATCTGATTGGCTATTGATAATAATTATCACAAGCTTACATCAAATTTGATAAGAATACCTAACTATTATAAATTATTACATATATATAAGAATAATAATTATGATTATATATATATATATATTATATAATTATATATATATATATATATATATATAATTAATATTATACATTAAGTATTCCCAAGCTGTAAGCTTAATACTACAATCAAGCTGGAAGGTCTCATTCTGAGATGGTGTTAGAAATGTCTTGGCAACAAATCATGCATTTATACAACACTCCTCCTGAATGTATGACCGCACATCTTTCTCTTCATTGCTGCCTCACATGACATTATAAACCAGTACAGTGGTTGGTTGGTTGTACATAAAAAAAAAGTGATTATCAACCCACTTATAATTATAATGAAATTCTAAAATTCCATTCTCCATTCTAATCCCAATATATTTTATCTCACCTTACAAAAGATTATAAAACTCCAGTGATTTCCACACAACTACAGTAAATTTCTCCGCGAAGCCTCAGTGTCCGGGCTAGCTAACGACGTGCCTTTAATTATCACTTATGGCGAATTTTAAATTTTACTAATTGTTTTGTGTAAATTGCGTATTTACGGTAACTAGTAATAATTGGGATTATCAATATCTGATAGATAAAATATACAACAAAGTAAAAAAAAAAAAAACAAAAAAAAAAAACAGTAATCGTAATCGACACAAAAAAAGGTGGTAATAAACAAATATTTAAATATGAAGTGTAAAAGGTAAAATAAATGTGACTTACAATGCATCGCTCAACTATAACAATTATTTATTTACAGCATCACAATTATACATACATCTAAAAACATAATGTATAATTAATTAAGAAACCGATTACTAATCAATGTTTTCAGGTGGATCAAGTTTCACTCCACCACCTTCGTCATCAGTAGTGTCTCCGCCATGTTTGTCATATTTAACCAAAGGCGCATAATCAGTATCCTCTTTCTTTCGCGACAAACGAATTCTTCGAAATATATAAAACCCAACTGATAAAAGAGTTACAATGACAAGTATAATAATCACACCACCCAATACAGCAAAGATGCTAATTAAAGGACTAACGCCTGAATCTTCGTTACTTGGAGAAGGAGTAGCACTTGCAGTAGTATCTATAAAATTGAGATCATTGGATGGATAATTAATTAATTATCACATTTACACTACAAATGGTATGAGAATAAAACAGCATGTATTTGTAAAGAAGCCGATAAGCAGATTGCAGTAGGGATGGAGTGAGTTCAATTGGTGATATACTACTACTCTATAGCTGGTAATATGATGTTACTAATAATTTCATGATTTGTTGGACTTATAGTACGTTGTGTTGAACATTGTAGTTGGAAAAGCTTACCTGTTTTAGTAAATTACTTTGTAAACAGCTGAAGCCAATTAAAATTTATAAGAGATAAAATGTGTGTTGCTATGCAGAATGTATGTTCCTGGAAGTAGCAAAGCTTGATGAATTTTCTCCAGTAAGGATTAGTTGTCATGGACACTTGAACATTCAAATGATAGTGTCCGATATTAAAAACATTTAGTACATATTAATGAGCAGCTTACTTTTACTTGTAGAGGTTGAGGAAGATATGATCACAGGAGTTGAAATACTACTTGAAGAACTGGACATACTAGGTGTTGAATAAGTTAAAGAAGCTGTCATAGATGGTACAAGGGGATTTACTACATTAGAAAAAGGATCACATAATAATTAAATAATGCACAAATAGATAACCCACACTCATAATCACATAGTGATGTGCACTCATGACCTCATATTCATAATTATAGTAGGTACACAAATACAACACATTTAAATGGATTTATGCACAAGTATAAGTATACTAATAATTACCCTCAGCAAAGATCTTCGGTTCACTCCATTCACCAGGACCAACTGATGTGAATCCACGAACCTGCACATGAAAATCATTAACACACAATTACAACAAAGGTAGTGTTTATATCAAAATACAGCCTTTGCTTTTATGAGGACACATTTCACCATCTAGGGTTTACCAAGTCTTGTAAGTGGTTGTATGCTAATGTATATTACATATAAACTCACTATTACATAAACAGGTTGTCCAGTCATTGGGAAATCATCAGTCACATTAGGTTCATAAACAGATGTCTCATCATCTAGCTCTATAATGGTACCATTAGATTTGTCAGAATAAAACATTATCTCGTACATTGTGATCTCTCCACGATCATCAGTTAACAGAGGCCACTCCACAAATATATCATATAACACTTTAACATTTTCCACTTGAGCAGCAACTATAAGACAAGAAACATTAATACTTTGACTCAATTTTATTATTGTCTCATACTCTCAAATGCAGTATACTATGCTACTGTGATCCCTCTGTATAATGGTTTAACTACATACTCAACTGTGGAAGCAAAAAGGGGATCTTCGTATAATTAAAATGTCCTCAAATGCTTTTAAGGTGTGCAATTATCCCTTTTTGTATCCAAGATTACATATGGTCACAATTACATTAAGACATGAAATGTACATGTACCATTTCTTCCAGCTGTAATCTTACCTGCCTCTTCAGTGAAAACAGTTCTACTAACACTCCTCTGGTCTACATTACCATCCTGATCACTGACGCCATTTTCAGCAGTCACGACAACAAGGTATAATGACAATGGTATTAAACCTTCCAACAGGTAAGACGTATCAGTAATGGGCTGATCATTACGGACTGTGTTTATACCATATGCAGCTACATTATAAAACAAGTCATCTCGACCTCCATCTGAATTAGGTGCTTTCCACGATACGTTTTGAGCCGTGCCTTTAACATCAACAGATGTTACCAGACGAGGTGCTGAAGGAGGTTCTAATAACAAAAGAGGTGCTCCAATCAGTTGTATAACACATGAGAATGGAATTAATAGTACTAACATAATGAACAATAACGTTATTATAATCTGTCAGTATAAACTAAAGAATATACATTGTAACTATTGTTACTATTGAGTTAAATACACACAAAAGGTTGATGAGCAATTAAGTCCAATACATGTCCATTAGAAACCGGATGCTGAATTAATCATAGCTCAAAGCTAAAATACAAATCCAAACTCCAAATTCCAAACACAGCTATTTTGGGTTGCTTTTAAAACAAATCACACTATATAACATATATATATATATATATAATTATACATATATATTACCTGTACAAGCATCTTCTGCTGTTTCGTCTTGTGCTCTGTAATGGCCATTTTCACAATTACAGATACTAACTCCATGAGCAGAACTCCCACTGTTATCAGGACAAGACAAGCAATTGGTATTACTATGTTCAGACTTGTAGTGATCTGGACTACATGCTACATACAAGAAATGTCAAATAAAAGAAAAATGAGAATAACAAATGATACAAAATTTCTTGTTGATTAGGGTACAGGTTCCATTGACCCAATAAAAGTGTAGTTAATTTTTATCAACAGCTTCCAATTACACATAGTAACCAATGGCACTATTGCACCTCAAGTGTGTATAGTTTGTACACCTTACTAGTGCCTTGTACCCAGTTGCATAAGTACTGCATTTGATCTTTTACGGTATTCACTTAAGGGGTGTGGAGACATTCAACCAATTGCAGGACATTTTGACCTATTTTCACCACTCTTGTCCTGCTCCCCATATACTTTGAATATAGTTCAGTTTCAATTTACAAGACATTCACTAGATGTATCAGACAATGTCTTGTATGACTGGCCATTTCCACACCACTGACTTGTATCCATGATCATTCAACATTTACTTCCATGTAAACATACATACAATTACATTTTTCTACACGTACCTTGACATTGTTTAATGCCCTCTATAAGTATAGGCTCATGACCTTCAATACAGAAACACTCATCAGCAAGAGTCCAAATTCCATCTGGATTCAGACTAAGATTGGGATCCTGTCTGATACTAGTATTAGAATTAGCTACACAAACACCTGCGACATTAACATTTCCTGAAGTTGGAGCTGGAGTCTCCGGGTATAATGTTAAATTTACTTGAACAGCTGGTCCTATTAGGCGGTAAGCAAATAATCTGGACACAGTTACATTAGCTCCACTATCGTGCAGAGCCAAATAAAACCCTTGATGTTGTGTTTCAATCACAAAGCTTTGTGTTGCCATTTGCAAAGTGTTAGTAACTTCCGAAGATAGATTTCCCAGTAACACAAAGTCATTTAACATGTTCTCTATCCCATTAATACTCTCATTTGCAAAGAGGTAGTTTAAATGAAATGATGGATGACACGAAACATCCGCACAGTCTGAATCAAACAAGTATGTTATGTTCACATGTATATTTGTAGGATAGATGTTATCCTCTTCAGAAATAGATTTCGAAATATATTGAGTTATTATCCAATTCGTCTGAGGTACATTCTTGGGCTCTTTAACCTTGACTTTTTCTTGACACGGTTCTCCTGCAACAGGCAACCACTGAAGAGAAGATAAGATATCAATATCTATTTTTATTGCAGTAGTGTTTACTGTAACCCCTGATATTTATAGAGTATGTTACCATAGCAACTAGCCTACAAGTATTTTGTTTATAATGCTGAGACCTACACATGTACAACATACTCATCTATATCTATTGGAGTATATCACAACATCACACAAGATTACTATGCCCTTTCGCCTACACTTTGTGTGGGGGTTATAATACAACTCTATTTAAGCTATTTTAAGTACAATTGATGTTTATCGAGTGCTAAATCTCATAACAGTAATAGTGAGAGCAAAGTTTATGTAAGTCACTATGTATGTCAACATTAAGTTACTGACAATAATTATATGTCCACAACACTTGACTGACATTAACAACGATGTGCTAACACTAGTATAATTACTAAGTTACAGAATAATGATTATTTAATTATGTCTACAAAAATTTATTGACATCAACAAAAATTTGCTGACACAGTATTACATGTATATAGTGTCGTATACAATGTTTACACAATAATATCCAAAATTAAATGGAAGTTGCTGAACAATGATTACAATATTAAGTGGAGGTGCACAACAATTTGCTGACAAGTATAATTATTATATAGATGTAGTGGCAGATGTCTTATGAATCAATAGCAGCTGCTGTATATCCTCTATATAATTATGTACACAACATATTTAAGTATACTTGATGTTTATTTACAGTATACTAACCATATATTATGTACATTAGGTGATGTGTTTCAGTATACTAACCATATATTATGTACATTAGGTGATGTGTTTCAGTATACTAACCATATATTATGTACATTAGGTGATGTGTTTCAGTATACTAACCATATATTATGTACATTAGGTGATGTGTTTCAGTATACTAACCATATATTATGTACATTAGGTGATGTGTTTCAGTATACTAACCATATATTATGTACATTAGGTGATGTGTTTCAGTATACTAACCATATATTATGTACATTAGGTGATGTGTTTCAGTATACTAACCATATATTATGTACATTAGGTGATACGTTTCAGTATACTAACCATATATTATGTACTTTAGGTGATACGTTTCAGTATACTAACCATATATTATGTACATTAGGTGATGTGTTTCAGTATACTAACCATATATTATGTACATTAGGTGATGTATTTCAGTATACTAACAATATATTATGTACTTTAGGTGATGTGTTTCAGTATACTAACCATATATTATGTACATTAAGTGATGTGTTTCAGTATACTAACCATATATTATGTACATTAGGTGATGTGTTTCAGTATACTAACCATATATTATGTACATTAGGTGATGTGTTTCAGTATACTAACCATATATTATGTACATTAGGTGATGTGTTTCAGTATACTAACCATATATTATGTACATTAGGTGATGTGTTTCAGTATACTAACCATATATTATGTACATTAGGTGATGTATTTCAGTATACTAACAATATATTATTATGTAATGCGTTTCAGTGTATTCATGTATACATTTGGTGATGTGTTTATGAAGTATAATTTACATTTATTTATTGTATACCAACCATATATTATTCACTCAGTGATATAAACATGATAAAATGTAAAATATTTGATGTTTGTAAACTCTTTGAAGTGCAGGCTTCATGAATCAGCTGAAGTGTAGGTAAGTGGAAATATAAGCATTGACTCCCAAAATCCTACTCGACTTATCCCTGTAATATACAATTTTTGGCTTTATAAAATCTTGAATTAAAAATGTGTTTACTCATTTACTCCTAAATTATTCAGAATATGCGTAAACACAATAATGCTGAAATCCAAACAGCATTATATATATTGAAAGTATACTTTAACATGTTTAGTTTTAAGGAAGTCATTTTATCTTTTAAAGGAGACATGAACTCCTTTATCTTTTTTGCATTCAAGTCTTCTTTGTCACAGAACAAAACAGGAATACTGCAGTGAGATTGTGATCACAGAAAATGTCTACACAACACACACAGCACAGCACGTATACACACACAATTACTATTCATATTCGTCTACTACAACATAAATATATCAAACTTACTGTATGCCCATCATCATCACCATCCACTGCTGTCCACACTCCATCATTTCCTAGTAAATTTAAATATCCAAAAGAGTCCATTAGAGGCTTCACAGTCTCTGCATAGTCTGGAATAGATGATATCTCTTTGCAGTAAACATCAGTGTCGCCTGGAGCTTCAGAGATAACAAATTTCAGCATTACAAGATTGACAACCAGAGCCAGCATACCGACGGCCATTGTTATTGATTCCGAATATTCGCTAGTGTGTGTAATTCTAATTAAAGCGCATTTTATACAAATATCTGCGCATGCGTGATACAGACATGTGGAGTGCTACGATTACCCCAGAGGGACAACACACTGTTACCCAAGATTTATCAAAGTTAGTTAGCTATATCACCGTATGTTCTATTTAATGTTCATCTGTCTCACACAGACCAAGATGGAGGGGAAGAGGAAGAAAATGGGGTAATCGCAAAAGGTATATTCTCAGTTGGAGGGTACTGTTATCATCATTAATTTTGTTGATGAATGTTGTATCCATGTATATGTTTGACCATGTGTAACGATGAATGTTAGTTAATATTCTCATGACTTACCTTTCTGATGCTTAATCATCGTAGCTATAATTAGATTCATAGCATTCTTGCTCAGAAACAATGGAGTCTAATTTTATTAATTATAAAATTCATATAGACGCAGCCAATCAACAGAATTGCCACAATACCCACCAATTGTGAGGCCAATATTTGATTGGTCAGAGGTTGGTGAACATTTCCCTCAAGCTTCACCTTCAATGGACTACACACTATTAGCTCAGGTATAATCTTATAAATTGTTATAATTATATAATTGTATTGTGTAATACATGTATGTGTACATCAGAGCTTTTGATAAGCATGTGTCAAATTGGTTCAGTGATGAATAGTTAGTGTGTGCACCATTGGGAATACATCTTGAGCCAATTAACAAACAGTTAACGCTGTTAGTGATAATAATCATAATTAACTGCACCATCTGGCCCAGAGAACTGTGCATACTGCAGTGCAAAATAAGAAGATCTTTGGGCCAATAGTGTGCCATATGAGTTTATCAAAAACTCCTGTACATGTATTTAGTATATAGTAAGGATATTTGTATTATAATTTCAGTTACTTCAAAAGCAAGTACAGGAATTATCACCAAGCCTTGAAGAACAGGTATGAATATCCTGTTTTGAACTATTAATTAACCATTACAATTAAATCTGTCTTTCTGTACAGAGCATTGTACAAGGATTCTGCACTAAAGTAGTTACTGTTATTGAGAATATGATATTAACTGGTGAAGGGGAACAATTGGTATGTTTACTTGACAGATATTACAGGCTTAATTTCCTCCCTGTTACACAGGATATATTTGAGATATTGTACATACACTATATAGCCTATATACACATCTATACATTCCTCCCTGTTACACAGGATATATTTGAGATATTGTACATACACTATATAGCCTATATACACATCTATACATTCCTCCCTGTTACACAGGATATATTTGAGATATTGTACATACACTATATAGCCTATATACACATCTATACATTCCTCCCGGATATATTTGAGATATTGTACATACACTATATAGCCTATATACACATCTATACATTATGTACATGATTGCTTGTATACACCACTACACGACTACCCCGAGGCTACTACATATTGAGTTTGTGTACATTAATTAAATACAGGAGATCCATTTGTGTATGTGACTGCATTGACGCTATATTATTAGTAGAGTTTGTGTAAATACATGTATATATACACTTGTGTACATGACTACCTAGAGGGTAGTTTGTGTAGATTAAATATAGCCTCTGCAATGTCAAACTAGAATTATCATTTGTGTCTATAGCTACTAGAAGAAGTAAGAGCTGTAGGATCTCACAAGAAAGGTACTGCATTAACAGGATGTACTGTAGCAGATGTTGTAGTGATGTTTAGCGACTTACCTACAGGTACATAGTATACATGAACAGTGTACATTAGACTTGTTAGTTCTTGAGTGTAAAATGAATTTGTCCTTGTATTATCATTAAGATGACATGATTCAAGCTTTGGCTAAGAAAGTTGTTAGTGTTTTAGAAACAGCTGAAAGAGATCAGCTTCTACAAGACAAGAAAGAGGATACAAAGAAAAGTAGTACAACTAAAATTGAGATAAGAGTGTCTGGTAAAAGTAAGTATGTACATATGACATGAATGTACGTATGTATGTACATGTACATGTATACTTGCATGTATGTACATGTACATGTATGTATGTTAATGTACATGTGCATGTAGCTTTCTCTTTTCATTTGTGGTAGGTTTTGATTTGGTTAACGATGGTCCTATATCAGCCACTGTTAGAGCATTCTGTACTTCAACTGGTGATATTGTGTTTGGTAGATCTCTGGAATCAAAATGTTTGTTATCATGTGATGTATTTGTTGCTATAGTAACACATGTATTCATATTAACTAGTAATGCAATTTGAAGAAGATATATAGTATACTACATCTACTGTATGTCAAATGTTCATTTATAAATGTCACTGTTTTCTGTCTGGATAATTACATTTCATTTTCTGCAGCTGATTTTGAGTCATTCTCAAATGCATTAAGAATGATTAGACATGTAAGATGGTTTGAGGAAGAAACTGCTCATTTAAAAAGGTGCAAATACATTGTGATGTATAATTTAAGGCTGGGTGACGCTTTGTCACCATAAACAAAGCTTTCCCCGGCCCTTGTATTGCAACACTCGTAGATTAAATTGTAATCACCGTTATAAATATTGTTTTCTTTAGTCACATGACCTTTAGTCACATGTATTAATAATTTCTTGTAATTAGTTATGACGTATACATCATCCTATAGTGTACGAAGTCTTGTAAGGATTTTAAAGAAAATGAGAGGACATGTTCCTGGCTTGTCAAATCTGAATGTTTGGTACATTGAGCTACTGGTTAGTATTGTATTGTTAGGAGGGATTTCACATTGATTGTATTTATATTCATTAGTGCCACTGTGCTGTGCTACCATTGTATGGGGACGAGCCTTTGTCATTAGTGGATGGGTTTAGGCGAGTATTTCAATTACTGTCTGCTGGACTACTACTTCCTGGATCAGTGGGACTTCCTGACCCTTGTGAGGTGAATAGTTAACTGACTTCCAACTTGAGTGTCTTGATACCTCCAAAAACCAATATTGTATCACAATATTTCAATAATTTTATGTAATTCCTTAAATCAAGAGTGAGGAAATATTGAGCCACCATACATGTACATACTTAGACATTTGACATGCATAGTAACTCACTAGATTTAGTGGACAATATCCTGTATGACTAACTATTTCCACACCGCTGGATGTTCACTAGATTATTTCCTGTACTGAGTAAATGTGAATATATTTTGTTGTTATTGTGTTTAGGAGGGAGATGATGCTATACATGAGAATATGAAACCTGAGCAATGTGATGAATTAACTAGCAATGCTCAAATGATAATGGTTTTGTTACAATTTGGAGCATATAGAGAGATATTAGGCTGTGAAGGAGCTGTTCCAGCAAGTGAGTAATATTAATATCGTACTTGATACCTTTATATTTATGATTGTGATTATAATACAGTATAAAACTATGTTACCATAGCAACAACATTGTCCCTTTTAAGAACGTATAGGTACATACATATATTAACAAATTGTGTTAGACTACATCAGTAGACAAGATAGCAAAGTATTTATTATCAATTATGTTCCTTTTTTATCTTAGAATTCTCAGAACCATACACATTTGGAGGTGTTACACTGAATGTTGCTCCACCAGCATATATGACTCAACTACAAACGGATTCTGCTGCTGCTATGACAACCACATAATCAATACTGTCGGAAATACTTCAACTTAAATATTTAGAGTACATTTCTATCTCTCTAATAATTTCTAACCTATCAAAGTACATCACACAAGTGAATACAATTATTCTCACTTCACTGAAGCTCATAGCTAACAAGTGAATATACTAAAGTATTTTGTTCCTTGTGTTTGCAAATAACGCTTTTGAAATCCAAATTGTCTTTTTGATTCACAAAACGATTACCATACCCTGCTAGTCACGTGTAGCCAAGACCCATCTGTCTGCAAAATATCCCTACAGCATCACCTATTCTCTAATATACATGTATGTACTTTTCACAATCTCCGCATGCATTTAACAACTAATTAAAATTAATATTTTAATTTATAATTGCATAATTATGAATTAGTGATCGGGTTGCTGTGTTCAATCATAAGTCAAGTCGTGCTAGTTCGAGGACGATCAACAGTTTCATTCCATGGTAAATTTCCTGTTACTGGAGAGATACAGAAATGTAAATTAGTATGATTAGTGCATTACAATAATTAGCTGTCTGATATTGCAGTACTAATGAAAAACTCACTTTGTCCATGTGCAGATTTTGGTCGGTTGTGAGGTAAAAGTGATGTATACTTTTCAGTCATAGTTTGTGGAGTCACTGGACACATTAGAGGCATTGCCATCTGTTGTAAAATGATTATTATATTAATAGTCCTACAAGGCCTTGTGTGGAAGAGTGTCTGATCAAACTATATATAGCAATCATATCGACACAACACAAGTTTAGTAGTGTGTTAACAACATGGTAAGTGGTGCTATATAGTTAACATCTTAGCTCATTTTACAAACATAAACACTAAATTCTGATTATAAAGCTGAAAACAGCTGGTAGTCACTCTCCTCTTTTCAGCTTTATTCAGAATTTAGTAGGTGAGATTAACAAATATCCTTCTCAGCCACTTTAGCACAAATGCTATTTGAGTTTGACCGGACACTTCTGCATTATAATTATATATGTATGTTGTCATACCTGATCCTGTAAACTTGTTTCCTACAGACAACGAAAATATGTAA
This sequence comes from Petrosia ficiformis, assembly GCA_947044365.1. Lineage (NCBI taxonomy): Eukaryota > Metazoa > Porifera > Demospongiae > Haplosclerida > Petrosiidae > Petrosia > Petrosia ficiformis. The sequence continues at coordinate 539,733 of OX345653.1, read as the reverse complement.
GATAATTATACTATACTATACTAACACAGAGACAAGTATTAATTAATTCAGACAGACTGGAGCAAAGGTCAGTTGGTAAAAATGTAGAGACTTACTAAATAGTAATTTTGTAACACCTGTTCTCCATTTTCTGTAGATTCCATTTCCTCTTCATCATCTCCATCTATTATCTCAGGATCACCCTGTATGTGTGTATTAAGGTGATTGATGAGATTTGTATATATACATGTACCTCTTCATCTTCATCTGTTTCATCTTCAGTTGGTAAATTAACTACACAGAATTAGAAACATGAGATGATGACTGAGTCACATGTCAAATAGTCTCATTCCCAGAATGGATGGACTAGGTTTGAGTCTTATGTAAATTACCTTCATTTTTAGACTGTAGTCTAGTTATAATGTATTCAAGCTGACTTTGTAGTTCAGGTGGACTGACCCTCATAGCAGACTGCAATAATTCTAACATATCCTATTATTATTACATACATTAGTAACACGAAACTATAATTCACTGGTCACTTACCATATTCAGAGCTGCTTCTTGAAGTTCAGGTACTTCTAATAAACTATATATTATCCCATTAATATATGAACGGACCTATAATAATATTTATAATACCAATGGAAATCAATGGAACCACAGGAACCCTGGGAACCACTGGAACTAAAGGAACTAATGGAACTCTGGAACCCTGGGAACCAAAAGAACCACGAGTACCACAGTAGATTCCTTTGGTTCCCATGGTTCCCAAGGTTCCATTGCTTCCTGTAGTTCCTTTGGAATCCTGTGAACCACAGGAACCCTGGGAAATGCAGTAACCAATGGAACTATGGGAAGCAAGTAGTTCTCAGGGTTCCTTTGCTTCCCAGAGTTCCATTGGTTTCTGTGATTCCCAGAGTTCTTGTGGTTCCCATGGTGTCCATGGTTCCTTTGCTTCACCTTGGTTTCTGTGGTTACCATGGTTTCCATTAGTTCCTGTAGTTCTCAGGGATTCCCATGGTGTCCATGGTTCTTTTGGTTCCAATGGTACCTTGGGAACCAAAGGAACCATGGAAACCAAAGGTTTCCACTGGGGGTTCCTTTCGCTCCATTGGTTCTGTGGTGTCCATGGTTCCCATTGTTCCATTGGTTCCTGTGGTTACCATGGTTTCCATTGGTTCCTATAGTTATTACCATGGTTCGTTCCTTTGGTTTCCACCGTGGTGTCTATGGTTCCTGTGGTTCCTGTGGTTCACAGGGTTCCTTTACTTCCCAGGGTTTCCATTGGTTTCCGTGGTTTCCATGGAACCCTGGGAACCATGGAAACCAAAGGTTCCCACTGGGGGTTCCTTTGGTTACCATGGTTCCCTTTGTTCCTGGGAACCATAGGAACAAGATGAATTATTGACCATTGACATACATTACTACATTCTTGAAGTAAATATATAGGTTATACATTCTGTACCTCATTATTCTCATGCTCTAGGAGTTCACTGAGCACATGGAGAGGTTTAGGTGACATGGACACACATCTTCTCTTTCCTGAAAATGGGAGGACTATTCATTTAGGTCATTTATTTACTGATATTTTTACCATCTTGTCTAAGACAGAGGTTCATTAGCAAGGCAAGCGAGTATCGTAGTGTATATTCCGAGAGACCTTCGGTATCATTAAGTAGTGTTATTACCCATTCTAACACACCTTCACTAACCATACTGGACTGAAGTGGATGTCTGAAGTGTGGCATGTGATATGTGACAGTGGTGATAGTGCATATGTGATATGAATGTGGTAAGTGTCTCTCACCTCAAGCTTAATTTCTGTACTGTTCCCAACACATTTCTCAGTATGGGACTATCGTCATGAAGAGAAGTTAAAAGATTACATAGGGTGTGGTTTAAGGTGGGGCATAACTGAAGATAGTCTCTTCCTGCTCTCATTGACGAGAGACTGTTAAGAAATCGACAAAAATGCTCCTGAACCTTTCTATCTGAAGACATGATGTAACTCAGGACAGTATCCTAGTATGTAGTATGGATATATGTATATGTATGTATGTAAAGTCTTGACTGTCAAACAGACTTACAACTGTTTTTCCTCCTTCACTAAATCCTAATAAATCATTTGAAATGTAATTGTTCAATTCCCTGTCCCTCAAATTACCTGGAAGAGATCTGGTTAGACGCTATAATCAAGATAAAAAAAGACCATGTGACATTTTGTATTCAATAAGTTCACTTACCCATCTCAAGGCTTGTAAAATAAGAACTTTACTTTCATTTGGTAACAATAAAAGATCATGTTTTAGACGAAGGTAATCCAATGGGATGTACCTCTTTGTTACATCACCTCGTGGAGTTGTTAAACTGTAGAATATTATTATCAACACATTTTATTTATCTCAAGTGAGAAAGCGAAAAGTAACACACTCTCCAGACATAAGTTATAATATAAGTTATAATATACATAACTAGTCATTAAGTCTCACCTCTGTCGTAAGGACATCACTGATGCTTGTAATGTTGAGTCTGGCCGTGGTTGGTCACTGATAGTCGGAGTTTGGGGTGTGGTTACAGAGGAAGCTTGAAATAGACGTGAACACATTTCTTGAATGTATTCAGGATTGAGCTATGGATGAAGGAAGAGTAAATTGAGCCATGCAAGATGAGATTGATGGTAAGTGAACAAAATTAATGTTAGACATAAGTAAGTTGCATGTTCATGGTAGTCATCGTATCTACAGCAAGATTGAACATTGGAGTATACAAAACTCTACCATTTTTCCTGATACTGACGCTTCCAGTGCTTCAACTAGTTCAATAGCCACTTCAGCTAGTGTGTGGTAATTTGACTGCATTTCTTGAAGTCGTTGTCTTAGTATTTCAAATTCACCGGGCGGGGCTTGTTGAAACTACTCTTAAATGTTAAGGATGGATAGACAGATGAATGGATGGAACGATAGAAAGATAGATGGATGGATGAATGGATAGATAGATAAATGTTGAATGAAAGAATGGATATAGATAGATAGATAGATGAATTAATAGATGGACAAATATAATTCTAGATAAATAGATACAGTATAATATATTTCAAGAAGGGTTTGCCTCTTAGGAGATAAAATACTCGAACACGTTACATGTAGATACTGTTGCAGCCGTGATTGTAATTCTTGCTTCCAAGTTTCCTGAAAAAATGTAATACATACTATAAATTATTCTAATTATAAGTACGCTAAATCAATTTCAATTTCTCACAGTGAACAGATGTCTGAATGAAGGATGAGATGAAGGGTCGGGTATATATGGAAGAGCACAATAAATAGTGAAATTTTGCATCTGAGAAAGAATAGCTCCTTTTGAGTCCAAATACTGTTTGAATTGTTGCATAGCAACCTGACTATCCCCAATCTGATGATTAATTATTAATTGGTGTAGATTACTATAGTTTACTGACTTTGTATTTCATTGGATACAGTGCAAAGTATACAGCTAAATAGAATTCTAAATCTTGACAAGCGGGATCACTTTGTTGACAATGAACAGGTATAATCTCTGACCATATTTTAAAGAAAGCCTCACATTCTCCACATTCGAAGGCGACCAATAGTTCATCCTAATTCATCATATATATTAATGTGAGGAAGGATGCAAAAATCAGTCATTTGTGCAAATAGTCAAATGTTCACATATAAAACACTCATTATTTGGACAAACAACTAAATGAAGTATCTCAGTGGAGCAATAGTAGCTCTTCCTGGATTGCAAATTTGTTTGGCCGCCAAACACAATGGGTGAATAGCGAGAGTTTAAAGTATACATTTGATAATTGGTTTTGTACAAATGACTGATTTTCACATCCACAGTCACGTGATAATAACTATACACACTTGCATTCCTTTTCCATGGTCATTGCTTCCATCTGATATAATGTTCACTGGATATCCATTCCTCTTACATTCTTCTTGAAAGGTTCTTAATGTAGAATTCAGCCTCCGTCCTTTTAAATACTAAAAAGAAGGATTTAAAATAACTTAAATGTTTTCATACATCAGGAACTTAACCTCTGCAATGAGTGCATCCAATTCTGCCTCCATTATTCAAAAAACCACACATTGAAGTCACACCCTTGTGACCACGCCCTCTGTCCGCCCATAAATTAGCAATGACTGTCACGTGTTCCATCGAAATTCTGAATCTGTTGTTGATCTTGTCTTCATCATGTACAAATACGGTGTTTTATTAGTTCTGGTACTGTCCTATGTGCTGTTATCAGCTGCTAGAGAATTAGATTCTGCGTGTGCTAAAGCATTAACACACAACAACACACACAAACATTTGAAAGAGTATTTGGGCTATGTCAGGTGAGGTAGACAAGATAAATCATGTGATATATATATATATATATATATATATATGTTATATGAGTATCAGATAGATGACTGATGTAGACTCTAATTTATTCAGTGTGAAGATATGTATAGTCCATTGTAATTACATTGTGTATGGTATAGGAATGAGACTTGGTGAAGCATTTTGACATGCAACACTTGAGTGATATAGGATTGAGTCTAGACATATAGTATTTTCATTGTATGATGTTATCTAATTTAATCTCTTAATTCCACAGTGGTGATATACAAGGTGTACATTCTGATAAAACATATCGGTATAAAATAGGTATATGTACGGAACCTGATCGAGATGGTAAACCTGGATGTGCTATTGTCCAATATGATACAAGTGGAAATGGAACTTCTCGGTGTATAGGAAGACTTGCAAATTCTCAAGTAGCTGAAAGTATGTTTGTTATTACGTATATTGTATGCAAAGGGGACTCTAGAATTTATGAACCCTTGGTGGGTGGGGTTGGTTCACAGATTGACAAACTAATTCAATCATGTCTGAAAAAGTTTTGAGTGTGTAAAAACTACAAGTTTCTCAAAAATATAAAGAAGGTTGTATGTGGATGTACTACTTTAGCAGTTAATGTATCGTTTTATAGCTCGTGATCACGTCTGGACTGAGCTGACTTACACAAATGGTGATCATTATGGAAGTCACTGTGGAAAAGAAGATAGAAAGGGAAGAATAATATTTCTCTGTGATCCTTTAATCCCTGGGAAGGTGAGCTGTCGATTAGTAGAAAGTCTGAATGATCATAAATTATGGTAACTATGGTATATATTATATTATATATATAATCTGTTTGATAATGGCAGTATGTTAAAGTGCATTCATATGGATTGGGAATGAGACTACACTATTAATTGAGTTTGTTATTAAAACTAAATTACAGGGTAAAGTTGAGCTCATAAACATAGATTGGGAATGAGACTTTACAACTTTATTAATATTATTGTAGGGTCATATTGAATTCTTAGAGGAGAATCGTGATGATGACCTCTGTTACTACCTATTTGTAGTAGCATCCCAAGCTGTCTGCAGTACAAGTATATCGGTGGGAGATATTATATTAATTATGTGAGTGGACAAAGACTGGTTATTGATACTAATTACGTTGTGTGAATAGATATATAAAGAATATATATGAATAAGAAGGATGGGTGTGTAACACACCTGTATTGAACTATCCTTTTGACCAGACCTTTCTGTCAGTGTATAAGTTAATAACAGTTTAATTATCGATGTGTTCATCTAAAATGTTTCATTACCTTAAAACTAGGACATGATGATTTTATTATAGTACATGTAAGTGTATATTTTAATGTCTTGAGTATTATACTGTAACTTAATAATGAAACAATGGTTGATATACAAAAAAGAATGGGAAAGATAATTATATGAAAATGATGCAGGTAAAAAAGATTGTTGGTCATTCCACACTAAAGTTATGAGCATTTTTAAAGTCAAGGTGAAAATCAGTGACCTTTACTACGACAATAAGGAATTATGATAATATTAGGTCACCCAATTTCAGTTAATTTGCTGTGGTATTTAATTTTATAATAGTTTAGATGTTTATTATATCAAAGAATAGTGTGTTGCTATACCAGCTTACTTTTATTCTACTAAAAATTAATAGTTTTGTAAACAAATTGATTATGAAAATGAAAACTTACTTTTTTCCCTGTAGTTTGGCATGTCTAGTGGTAATCTGGATGATTGCCATGGGAATTGGATTTTTATATAAGAGATTTATAGTAGGAGCTAAAGGATGGGAACAAGTCCCGTTATTAAAATACTATCGCGAGTTTGGCAACCTTGAAGCAGTGAGTACATAGTTATATACATACAAACGTACATACACTGCATGTCATACATACATACATACATACATACATACATACATACATACATACATACATACATACATACATACATACATAATTATCTATGAGCAAGTTTATAAGATGTGTATATCTGCATGTATGTATGTATCTATGTAAATATGTATGTATTTATGTATGTGTATGTATGTATGTATTGTATGTTTGTATGTATGTATATATGTATGTATATATAATATATGTTTGTATGTATGTATATATGTATGTATATATAATATATATATATATATATATACATATTCTTAGGATGGTTGTGATTTAGTGTGTAGAAGTTCCGGTTCTACTGCACCATCACGATATGTAAGTTTTTATATTCTACATTTGCAAAGACATTATTTTTCATAATAAATACATTTTTGTTACTCAGAAACCAACCGTACCTCCATTTGCAACTGAAACTGATGAAGAGACAGATGAAGAAAAGGATGATAATCTCCTTCCTATGTAATATATAGTCACATTGTTGATAGTATTGTTGCTGTAATAGGACCTAGTAAAATCATTTTTTCTCTCTTCCTCTTTTTTCTGTACATCTCTTTATCTGCTTAAATATCAAATAGTTGGCAATAACGTGGTAGGCAAGCAGGGAGTATCATTACCTATTAATGTAGATCATTATGAATAAGAGTGAGAGATTACGTGGTTGTTCATTCACATTGAGAACAGGTGTCTTTTGTACTGTGGTTGTAATCACATGAATAGATGCAATTCAGTACTTTATAACTGGTGTTTTATGGATTTTAGCACTGTTGGAACTAAGTACGTATATATATCTTAACGGAGAATTCTACAACAACTCAAGGTTCAGAGTAACTGCGCTAAAATAACATGAATGTAACGCCTACAGATCGATATCAACCCCTAGATGCACCACCTTTGTCATGTGACACTTCTGCTGAGAGCAGTCAGGAATCTTTCTTTGTATCTTTTGTGCAGAAATTTCGTACAATAGTATCTCGAGACAACAAGATGCCTAGAACAACTATTAGTGCTGTGTTTCCAGTAATACCAATCCTGGTTAGTAAAGAGATACCTCAATCTAAGTATAAGATTGTTGTGTCTGACATCTAGACATATCCATGGCTGAAATTTTACATAAAATTAATACATTATAGATTGTAGAGGTGGCAACTGTCCCATTATGATCAATGGTTGTTGATTTTAGAATCCCACTTTTGAAAAGCAATTTATTTTTATTACACATTGTATTCTTTATGTACCATTGTCATTGTGTGGATTCGTAATAATTCATTATAATATTATTACCCTCACCACATAGACAGACCCAAGTTTACTGTAATCGTGATGGATGACGATAGTAAATTTCTTATTGATAATTATGATACTGAAAATATGTCAATTGATTGCCCATCACTACATAAGTGTTTTGTGTGACTGTGTATTATTATCATGAATGAATTATCATTTCATTTCTCGATAGGTTATAGCTGCAGCTCATTTTGTTTTTGCATCAATGTAAGTATAAAACAAGCAATTGTAATATAATTTAACATTTTGATTTCATCTTGACAGGGCAATGGTTGCCACTCTGAATATGGCATACATATTTACTCACCTTATTTTGATACTTATAGCAGTATGGTGTTCAATCGATAAGGTGTCTCTGGAACCAGTCCTAGCTGTGAGTTCCAGTCCAAATTAGAAGTATTTGTATAATTATACTAAACATGTCCTTTGAAATGTAGTTAACAAATACCATTGACTACGCAATTAATCTAGCATTAAGCATTTGTTTTGTATACTAATGGAAGCATTTCAATATTTTATGCAAGGATGTTATCAACATTAGCCATGTTGACGTACTAACCACTGTCTCCTTTTTTATAAACATTGTAATTACACTAAATTGAAACACATACTATCAGAACTACTATAATTATTATTATATATTCATTTGTAGTTTATGTTTGTATTGGGATTTTCGGGGTTTATTGATATTCTCATTCTGGGATTATTCTGGGATGTTATTACTGACAACGGTGATTTCAGTGATGGAGTATTCAGTGGAACGTATCCTTCAGCTCCTAATAAGTAGTGTGTTTGGTATTTTGTGTATTAGTTAAATGTTCAGTGCTAATTGTACCTCCTTTTTAAGGGTTACTATAGCTATATACTAAAAATGTGTTCACTGTTAATTAAAATTTTTATACCCAAATCTGAAGTTCCACTGTGCATGAAAACAAGGTAGAAAACTCTCATCTTTTTAACAAGCATAGTTCCAGAAATGTCATTGAAAATAATCAATAACCCCTTGACTGTTTCTCTCTCAGAATGATGATTATTAATCTTCTACTGAAGGTAATGTTCCTCCCTCCATTTCTTCATCAACTAAATTTAATATTTTTTTTGCAGCCTTCTACATTTTTGTGTTGTATATTACCAGTTTATGCTAGAACTGATGGTTTTAAATTCTCTAACTACTTTCAACGTACGTTAATAGTATCCATTCATTCATTATAATAATTATGGTTCATCATATTAGGTTATACCGGTAATCAAGGTTATAGTGAGATAGAAGAACAGCGCGGAGGGAGTGATAATCAAGAGAGTTCCTAAACTGAATAATTAATCAAATTTTGTCATTTTATAAGTGTGTGTTTCAACACTAGCAAAAAGCTAGTGATAAGTATTTCAGTACGTACGTGAGCGGGTACGGGTTGCGGCGCGGCTCACTAATTGAGGGTGTGTCATCAACATCGCTATAGCAACTAAGAAGTAAGAAAAAAGCAAAATGCCGAAAAAGAAAGAAGAAAAACCTGTAGTAGAGGAGGTAAGATATAGATGGTACACATTTTTATTATACCAGCCAGACTTCCTTATATTTCAGAAATTTCAACAAGTGGATGTGAACGCCAAAGACCCACGTACAGTAGTACTCATGTTGGACTCTCCAGAGCAAAGTATTGTGTGTAGGGCTTGTCAAGCTCTACAGAAGCATATGGAGAAATGTATGCAGCTATGAAAAATACTTTTATTATACATTATGCAATCACACAACCATATACTTTCCCTCAGCTGACCAGAATTGTACGGAGTTGCAGGGACTAGGTGTTGTGCAAAGATTAGTTACTCTTCTCAACTCACAAGATAAAGTTGTGCGTGCTTGTGGAATAATATGTCTGGCAGTCATGATACCACACTGTAAGTTGATGGGAAGATATTGGTATGGCACTCTGTACCAAGACAACACTAGTTCTCTCATAATGAATATTTATATATATTATAGTATCGGTAAGGAGATTGCTATTGAAGTTAAACTGTATTCCTTCATTAGTGAACATGCTCAAACTAGATGGTTAGTAAATGTTAATTGTATCATTTCATTAGTCTACTGTTTGCTTTTAATAGAAGAGTTATTTGTTGTGGAACGAGCTTCATATGTTGTGTCTCACCTAGCTGGTATGTTAATGCCAATGTTCATGCACATCTACATATACAGCGCTACCTACATCTGCTGCATGCATAAAAACAGTGGTGTGGAAACAGTCCAATAAATCTAGTGAATATCTGGTAATTAAAGCACAAAGTATATTGGAGAAGGACAAGAGTGTTAAAATGTCCGACAGTCAGCTCAATATTTCCACACCCTGCATAAAAACAGTATAAATAATAATGATTATATAATTAATATTATACTTATAGAGGAGTATACTTTCAAACAACAACTGGTAGAACAGGGGGTGTGTCAATTGCTACTTTCGCTTGTTTCTCATCCTGATTGTGATGTCATAAAGAACTCTAGTAAAGCATTATCTTTATTGACAAGCCATCATAAAGCTAAAACTATAATAGCAGAAGAGAATGGTAAAAAATGAGTACTTGGTTTATTTGATGTTCATTAATGTCATTCATTCATTTATTCACTCTCTCGTGTATTCATATATCCACCGATCCATCCATCTTTTCCACTTGTCCATTCATTCATCCATTTATCTGTTCATATTCTATTTCAAAGGTTTTCCAGTATTACTAACATTACTGGATTCAGAATATGCTGAAATACAAGAACAGTCCCTCAAGTCTCTGGAACATTGTCTTAATGATGGTAGGTACACGAAGAAACTATATACAGTTCTTCATCACCTTCACTTTCCTTCAAAGGAAGTTGCAGGACAGCATTCAGTGAAGCAGGAGGATTAGCAAAAATTACAGATTTTCTCAATAATAAGGTGCTAATATAATACCATCCATCTCTGCCCATCCATCCACCATCCATCCATTCGTCCATCCATCCATCCATCCATCCATTCATTTATTCATCCACCCATCCATCCATCCATATTCATACACCCATCCATCCACTCATCCATCCATCCATTCATTTATTCATCCACCCATCCATCCCTGCCCATCCATCCACCATTCATTTATTCATCCACCCATCCATCCATCCATCCATCCATTTATTCATTCATCCATCCATCCACTCATCCACCCATCCATCCATTCATCCATTTATTCGTCCACCCATCTATCCACTCATTATTCATCCATCCTTCATGTATTACAGATATAACCTTTATTAATGCAGGAATGGGATGACCTTCATGTATTAGCCATTGATGTCCTTGCTCTATGTCTGGTAGAAGACAAAGGAATGGAAGCTCTTCATTCATCAGACTGTCTCCAGAGGCTACTAGAGAGTATAAAGGAGTCTCAAGTGCCACAAATGAAAACTAAAGCAGTATGTATATAATAATTACTTTTTGTATATGCAAATAATTTAGTATACAAATTCACATTGTAGACTACTGCACTAGCTAGGTCAGCACGTGATTCAGTTAGTCAGAAAATTCTTCATGAACAACAAGCAGAGAAAGTTTTTATTGAATTGCTAACAACACAAGTGGGTAATATCTCATTTCAATTAATTTTACATATTATACATGCATGATATAGTGTCATACTTGTTCCCATTCTCTTTTGTATATGTCAAATTTCTATCCACTTCTTCATTATTGAGTTACAGTATAATTTTACGACATTAAACTATACACTATATTACATATAAAGTCATCACACCCTAATTATGAGGACATTGTGAATGTAGAGCTGTGTTTTCATCTACAGGAGGATACAGTATGCATAGCAGCTTGTGAAGCACTGGGCAGTCTGTCAAGTTTGAGTAGTAGTCGGCAATATATAGGAAGAGAGGGAGGGATTGCTTCACTAGTGGCTTTATTACAACATGATAATGTAAAAGTACGATCAGCAGCTGTATGCACACTTGCCTATGTAATTAAGGAGACAATTGCAAACTGCAAGTAAGACACATAAATGAATATAGAGACAGTGTATTGTATATGCACATTGTCTCGTTAGTTTAGTAAGTGAAGCTGGAGGTATAGAGCCTCTTGTGGTTTTGCTATCTGATGAAGATGCTTCATGTCGAGTGTTTGCAGCTGAGTGTATGATCACAATGTCACCAAGTGGTTAGTCTATTATCTGTTGATACATTCAATTGAGTTTAACTTTGTTTTATTTGACACCCTGGGGGCTCTTAAGAAGTTACTGTGTGTCTGTGTTTCCTTGATTCATCCATATCCATCTATCCATCCATGATTCAATAATGAATCCATGTATTGTGTTACTAGTCAAAGAAAAACATTTTTAGTACTTTAACATTGAACTACTCTTCACTTTGAGGATATCTTCTTAATTGATAGTAGAGTTTGATGTATCAATATTGAATAGGTTCCCTACGTTCAGAACTGGTTGAACATGGTGGTATAACAGGATTAGCTGGTTGTCTGTCACACACTGACACAAGGGTAGTCTCAACAACCACACAGGCTATTGCATTACTAGCAATAGATTCAAAGACAAGAGAACAAGTGAGTAGATCTGCAGTCTGCATACCACACCATAAGCAAGCACATACAGTATATGTAACACACGAGTTCTCATTGCATGCCATCGACGTCCATATGAATGAATTATAATTTATTAATGACTAAAATAACCTTTTGGGTCATCCAAATACAATGCACTCTAAAGTTTACAGTGCACTCTACTTCAATGACTTGCATTTGAAAAATAAAACGAGTTATAAATTTTTTGAGGTTCTAACAATTATCCAGATACCAGACTGCTATGGTGAATGGATGGGTATAATGCTGTTTTTATAATTTGTATTATGTGTCGTTCTTACTCTTAAAATGCGAAAGTGACTTTAGAACTAGTTTGTAGTTTATTTTTTACTGCACTAAAATACTAGTTACCTCCTATATAGTTTCCAGCTGAAAGTGTGAGTACTCTGTTAGCACTCCTTCTTTCAAGTCATACTGAAATATGTCGTAACACTGCTTGGGCTCTGGCAGTACTTGCTCAAGACAGGAAGATCACAGAGACGGCATTCAAGAGCAAGTAAGTTGATGAGCTAGCATTATAAGATATTAAAATCTTGTTTGGCAGAAGTGTAGATACAATCCAGAGATTGTCTAAAGAAAGCTCACATAGAGATATCAAGGAGTTTGCTGGATTAGCTTTGAAACGCTTACTGTCAGGAAGCCCTGCTGCTAAGTACTGTTTAACAGGAACTCTGTCTCCACAAGACGTACTTGTTGGTATTGAGTTTTGGGACATGGGGATGGCTGAAGCTAAAAGAGGGTTTATTCCTTTGGAGGATATTGTAAATCAGCAAGCTAGATTCAACAGGTAATATATCTAGACGTAATTAAGAGTTCCTTCCATTATATTAACAATGATGTTCTTTATAATTACACACTAGACCTGTGCTTACAGTATCACTAGTTAATCATCCACCACCTCCTACTCCTCCTGTTAGTAGCGCTGGAGAGGAAGAGACAGGTAAAGATGAATCTGAAGTGCCTACTACCACAAGAACAAAAAGTCGACAAGCCCAACAAGGTAGTGGTGGTAATACTACAACTAAAAGGTGAGGAAAACTCAAATCATCATAAATTATTTACTTATAATTATTATCACCGAGTGTAGTACTAAGAAAAAGCAACCAGAGACTCGTCAACCTGATGAAGATGGAGGGGTTGTTCAACAATTAACAGTTCAAGAAGGTCTTCTTTCACCTGATCCTTATATCTGGGAACATATTGTATATATACAAACACATATACAACCACTGAAATCAATCAAAGAGCAACTGGAAAGATTAGCAATGTGAGTGACTTGTTATGTGACAACAGAACTATCAGTAATTCTATCACTAACTCAGATATGTATCCCAGTCAATGGGAGGTGCTGTGGGAAGAAGTACCAACATTCAGTTTGAGCTACCATTAGCGGAGACCCAAGCTTCCAATCATACAGTCCTCATCCCTTTGGGTGAGATCAAGAAAGGATCATTTCAGCACCGAGCCCTACTATACAAAGTGCTTGCAGACCAATTAGGTATTCCTTGCTCACTGCAGAGAGGGCAATATGGTCGCCATTGGAACACAGTAATATTAGGGGATGAGGAGTGGTTGGTTGATCTTATGTACACACCTAGTAAACTTTCTAAATTAGGAAGCAAAGAGGCAATTGATTATCAAACTGTGTAACAATTAATGTTCTTTGCTATCTATAATATATGTGTACAGACCTCATGTACCATTATAATACAGAAGTTGAAGTATTATAACTCTAGATTATCTGTGTATATATAATGTATATATAATATATATACATTTTCAATACAAATGACAGATGTAGGAATGTCAAAACCCAAAAGTATGCAAACAAGGTTAGGATGGTACTAACATAGGAGATATCAGCTCAAGCATGTCCTACCTCAACAAACCATGTCCATAGTACCTATACTGCTAAAATGCAAGACAACGTAGCTTTACGTACATATATGTAGGGTTATATAGAAGTGGTTTGTCTAATTTTACTGAGGTAGGACACACTTGAGCTTGATTTACCTCCATGTTGGTACATCCCGATCTTGTTTGCATAATTTTAGGTTTTGACATCCATACATCACTTCTTATTGAAAATGCCACTGAAGACAGTTGTAGATTTTATATATCACAATTATAATACATAATACAGTATTGTAAAGTATTATAACATTCTTATGTGTATTGTCCTATCCTTCATCAGAAGAGAGTTGTAATTCTTCAACAACATCTTCATCATCACTGACATCAACTAACTGAAATGATGGTATAGTGGGTTGTTTAGTAGATTTATGACTAGTTTGTGATTTCCTTTTTCTTTTCTTTCTCTCCTGTTCTTTGACCTAAATAATGAGGATTGTGATATATACAGAATATAGTTAAGTACTAGTGTATGGTCATGATGCAGTTAATAACAAAATTATAGTCATGCTGCAGTTTTATATCACGTGACATTAAGTCGCAAGTTCGCAAAGCCTATTATCCATCATGACCCTGTTTATCATTAGCTGCAATGTGACTCCATACTCATGTCATTAATTCATTGCAACCATATAATCTTAATTGTATCATGACCCTGGTTAACTCCACCATGACTCTAGAATCATATATGCAGGGACGTATGCAAGAGATGTCAGTTATGAATGTCCAGTGAGGACGAGCAAGAAAGATAGTATGGTGTATGTAAGGGACATCACTTATGAAGGTCCAGTGAATGAGGAAAATAGACAGTGTGATGTATGTAAGGCACATCACTTATGAAGGTCCAGTGAAGATGAGGAAGAGAGATAGTGTGATGTATGTAAGGGACATCACTTATGAAGGTCCGGCGAAGATGAGGAAGAGATAGTATGATGTATGTGAGTACACCACACTATCTCTCTTCCTCATCCTCACTGGACTTCATAAGTGATGTCCTTCACATACATCACACTATCTATCTCTCTTCCTTATCCTCACTGGACCTTCATAAGTGATGTCCCTCACATCACACTATCTCTTTTTCTAATCCTCACTGTACATTTATAATTCACATCCATCCCTGTATTCATAGTCATTCCTTTCCACTGATACACTATTCTTACTGACATACCTCACTGTCTTCGTCTTCTTCGTCTTCCTCTTCCTCATCTTTTCTATTAGAAGGAAGAGGTTCTGTTTGGAGTTGAACTTTCTTCCAGGTCTCTAAAAACTTTTTTAGAGCATTTGGTCGTTGTCTATACTGCTGTTCCCAAGCAGTCTATAATGATAATAACAAAACATTCTCAAGTGACCCAAACTTGACATATTTCAAAAGAATTTGAAACATACACCATTGTACAGAAAGCTTGGTGGCTTTGTTGCCAGATAGCAAGCATTTAATAGGAAGCATTGTTCCAAATTCTTATGTATCATGTCAGAGTTTCAAAATTCATTATTTAACAACACTAGTACAACATTAATTTAACTAACAATCATTTCGGCATCTTTGGGACCAAAGGTAACAGTTGAGCGATCATGTGTTATACTTCTACTAACATCTTCAGTCTGATGGGATGAATTATTAAATAATGTTCAATTATTAATTATTATTACCTTGTCTACAATCTGCCTGAGATGTTGCTTCAACCATGTGAGAGGAGTCTTCTTCATTACTTTCCGTACCTGTGTGTGTGTGTATGATTTACTATTATTTTCAACATAAATACTGAGTACTAGTTAATCACTCACTATTCCTGACCAGTGTTTCCTCAAGGATGTTTCAGTCAGGGACTCAGGGGGTAAACAGAAGTGACTAACTAATTATTGTATTATAATACTTCCAAGTGTGTATAAACAATGAATTATAGAACACACCCCCCACCCCTAAATGAAACCCTGTGTTACAACCGTGAGCATTTTACTATTCTCTCGAAATGCTTATTTCCCTGAACTATAGCCTTGGTATTGATTTTTTCGTTGCAAAATCAGTCATTTCAGATTAGGCCAAAACTGTTTCTAGATGTCCTTATTATGTTTCCAAAGTGGTTTTGATCAATAATATTATCTGTTAGAACCGTGAACATTTTAGTATTCTCTCGAAATTCGAATTTTTACCCTGAACTATAGCCTTGGTATTGATTTTTTCATTGCAAAATCAGTCGTTTCAGATTGAGCCAAAACTGTTTCTAGAGTTAGATAATGATGTCCTTATTATGTTTCCAAAGTGGTTTTGATCAATAATATTATCTATTAGAACCGTGAGCATTTTAGTATTCTCTCGAAATTCGAATTTTTACCCTGAACTATAGCCTTGGTATTGATTTTTTCATTGCAAAATCAGTCGTTTCAGATTGAGCCAAAACTGTTTCTAGAGTTAGATAATGATGTCCTTATTATGTTTCCAAAGTGGTTTTGATCAATAATATTATCTATTAGAACCGTGAGCATTTTAGTATTCTCTCGAAATTCGAATTTTTACCCTGAACTATAGCCTTGGTATTGATTTTTTCATTGCAAAATCAGTCGTTTCAGATTGAGCCAAAACTGTTTCTAGAGTTAGATAATGATGTCCTTATTATGTTTCCAAAGTAGTTTTGATCAATAATATTATCTGTTAGAACCGTGAACATTTTAGTATTCTCTCGAAATTCGAATTTTTACCCTGAACTATAGCCTTGGTATTGATTTTTTCATTGCAAAATCAGTCGTTTCAGATTGAGCCAAAACTGCTTCTAGAGTTAGATAATGATGTCCTTATTATGTTTCCAAAGTGGTTTTGATCAATAATATTATCTATTAGAACCGTGAGCATTTTAGTATTCTCTCGAAATTCGAATGTTTACCCTGAACTATAGCCTTGGTATTGATTTTTTCATTGCAAAATCAGTCGTTTCAGATTGAGCCAAAACTGTTTCTAGAGTTAGATAATGATGTCCTTATTATGTTTCCAAAGTAGTTTTGATCAATAATATTATCTGTTAGAACCGTGAACATTTTAGTATTCTCTCGAAATTCGAATTTTTACCCTGAACTATAGCCTTGGTATTGATTTTTTCATTGCAAAATCAGTCGTTTCAGATTGAGCCAAAACTGTTTCTAGAGTTAGATAATGATGTCCTTATTATGTTTCCAAAGTGGTTTTGATCAATAATATTATCTATTAGAACCGTGAACATTTTAGTATTCTCTCGAAATTCGAATTTTTACCCTGAACTATAGCCTTGGTATTGATTTTTTCATTGCAAAATCAGTCGTTTCAGATTGAGCCAAAACTGTTTCTAGAGTTAGATAATGATGTCCTTATTATGTTTCCAAAGTAGTTTTGATCAATAATATTATCTGTTAGAACTGCGAGCATTTTAGTATTATCACGAAATTTGAATTTTTACTCTGAACTGTTAAAGGGTTTCATTTAGAAAATTTGTTAAGGGGGGTGAGGGCGAAACATGAATTTTAAAGACTTTGAGAGGGCAAAATACAGGGTTATCATAGTGTGCTTATTGGTAAACAAATAGCAAGGGTGGGCAAATGCCCCCCCCCCCCCACCCCACCCCCACACCCATAAATGAAACCCTGACACTATATAGAGAGAACACTATTCCTGACTCAATGAAAGGGAGGCAGGGGAGGTTATTTATAACAAATATCCAAGTATCATTTCTAGACATACATGTATTCTTTATTAACCTTGTAGTTATCAAAACTTGAAAAGTCTAGTATTATGATAACAAATGAACTCTAGTAATAATTACAAATATATTATCATAACAAACCCGAGTAATAATTGGGAATGCCAGTTCAGGAAAACTGATGCAATGAGAGTATGAGGTGAGAAGTCTGAGTAGTAGTTCCATAGTGGAATTTAGAATTGAAGTCTGAGGGTTAGAAGAGAGTGCAGATAAAATTACAATTAATATTTGCATTATGATGTATGTATTGAGTATAGTGTGTGTACTGACTTACAAAGTACTGATGTATGTATTGAGTATAATTCATGTATAGTGTGTGTACTGACTTACAAAGTACTGATGTATGTATTGAGTATAATTCATGTATAGTGTGTGTACTGACTTACAAAGTACTGATGTATGTATTGAGTATAATTCATGTATAGTGTGTGTACTGTCAGTACTGATGTATGTATTGAGTGTATAGTGTATGTACTGACTTGTGATGATCTGCTTCCAATCTGTACTTTACTGAGTTTCAATGTAAATGATAAGTTAGGAGGTTTACCTGTGGCTGCTTTACGAGATATAGACAATGATTGAGTCTCAAGAATCTGTAAGTAGAAATGGATGATCAAACACAATCACCAGTAATATCATTACATTACTTAAAATACATGAATGCTAAGAGAACAGGGACAAGTGTAATATTAATGTACACACCTCAGGTAGAATGGAGTGATGCAAATATATTATAATATACATACCTCTAGTAGAATAGGTGCTAGTGGAATATAGGTATCTCTCTCTTCTGAAATATCGAGTAACATTTTAACAATATGAAGACGAGTGGGTGTGTGCTTAACTGAACGTAGAAGTTGAACAACTCCTAGAGCAACTTGTGTGACAGGAAAAACTAACGGAGAAAGTATTTCAGTTTGAAGAGAACTCAAAGTAGCCGTGAAGAGTGCCAATGAATGAATGAATGGCCATGTTGCTATGGTAACTTTCTTTCCCTCATACGCAGTGCGTAATTGGTTTGCAAGTTGTCTTGTATATACAAATATGAGTTGATAAGCAAGATTTGGTGAGACAGAGAAAATCTCAACAAGTGTTCCACACATGAAATGAATATGAGGTAATGTTGAGGGACCAGTAAAACGACTATTTCGAACATATGATAAGTGCATCCTCTATAGAAATTAGAAAAATACACATACAAGCTATTGCTTCATGTAACCTAGCATGGAATAATTAGAGTATATATGGTACTATACTAAATATATATGGCTGGAAAAAGGTTTGAAGGTTTAAACCTTCAAACCTTCGTTAGTTTGCTGCACATTCAAAGCTCTCTCTTTGAAGCTTCGCTGGCACGGCCACTTCAATGTTTGCCCAATGTGCACTTGTATAATGTTTTATAATGTGGGCATGCTCCAGTAAAGTTGAGACTGTGTCGCTGGCTGCTTCTGTCTCATTTCTCAGTCTAGCAATGCTAAATCCGAGTAGAAACAGCGACAGGAAAAAAAATAGTACTCGTTATAAAGCAATTATCAAGTTTTGGTGGCTTTCTATAGCCAATCAAGGTGATAGCAACATTGATAAGATGATATTAAAAACATGTGCGAACCTTCGAAGCCTTTGAAGCTTTTCCTACTGAAGCCTCAAATCCTGCCTTAGTTGAAATAATATTATACATACAAAAATAACTATTGGTTGAAATCTTGTACCCATAAAAGGTATGAATTAGGTCTTGGCTACCTAATGCATACCTTTATTGGAGCATTTATTAACAGTTATTTATTGTATGATTAAAGCCAGTTAATTGTTATAACTTATAACTATTACTGTAGTTAGTAATCACATTAAAAAAATAATGATTATTATTACTAATTTTCAGTGTCCCAACTCTTGATTGTATCTATTTACCTTCATGAGATCTTCTATTTTATATTCATTCAGAGTGGTCATTAGTTTTCTGAGTATAAGATAAGCAAGTACAGCAGCTTCTTCTTGTCTTTCACTCCATATTTTGATCAGGTCGTGACTCAAAAGACGTGAAAGTTTTGGAAAACAACAAAAATAAATCCAAATTCCTTCAATATGTCGAAGAATAGCACAAATCATACTATCTTGAGAAACACCTTTCAATAGCTGTATAGAAAGTGAGTATAGTTCTACTGCAATATAACAATATCCAATCGTGACATGCTTGACGTGTCATATTGCAAACTGGCCTGCAGGGCCATCGTTTTGCCTTGTGCCCAAGGTCTTTAGATGGCAGAGAAAATGAGTCTGGATTCAACTGTTTGTGCAGGTGCTAATTAACGTGTAAAATAACACACGGTCACTAAAGGGTGTGTCAGTATACAATAACATGGACAAGATCTGCTCCTGGTTTGGAATGGGACCAGGATAGCCAAGGTGCTGTACAGAACAGAGATCACTGGATCAAAACTAGCCATAGTGATTATACTATCTATTTTCAGCTAGGTGAAACAGAAAGATTACGATAGTTTCACAATCGCGTCTGTAGTCTGGGAAAATAAATAGTTAATTATCACATGTGCAAAAAGTTGAATCCAGGATCTTTTTCTCAGCCATCTTAAAAAGAGCCTGGATACGAGGCTAGGCCATCCCTACACTTGCTTTCCAGTTAGAATCTATATAATAGATGTTTGTATCACATATGTAGCATGCAGCTTGATCATGAACATTTTGTATAGAAATAATGCAGCTCATTGCATTTTGTACACGTTAATAAAAGTATGTTATTCCACAGGTCTTGGTCATATGGTACACACATATGTAATTGAACAAGAGCTTATGCTGTAGTACAGCAGTGATTGATATGACATCACTAAGTAATTATAGGGATACTCTTTCTCCATGTTAGTTTATATTATAGAAAGGAAATAAACCTAATTCAATTGATTGATAATACCAACTAACAACTATCTGTTCTATTACGTAATTACATGTAATACTGTACTTAGTGTACTACTATATACAGTCCCATTTCTTGTAATCAAAAGGAAGCATTAGGAATACACAATGAAAGCCACATAAAGAGACACACATCCATGACAAACACCCCCTCAATTCTACTCACTTGTAAAACATCTGCAAGGTATAGTTTAATAATGGAGCGCAACCGCCCCCAGCTTTTGAGTGAAGAAGGAAGAATGAGTCTGGAATGAGTGGGAGGAAATCATGAGATGTCAACCACAGAGGAAGTGTGTCTATATACAATAGTAATTATACAAAGATCTCCCTTACATAATGCCTCATTGTGCTGTAAGGCAAAAGACCTGCCAACTTCCTGTTAAAAAGTGTGACGTGTATATCATGTAATCTGCTTACTACCTAATATTTACAATAAATACTACTTTTGAACTAAATTGGCTAATAGTACTGACACCTTTACAAGATATTTACACCTTGCGTTACAGGTATGGTAATGAAATAATTATTACTAATTGCATCAAACGATATATTACATTAGTATTACTGTATGCAAACGTGTAGAACACTCACTATGAGAGGTTTACACCTACGCTATTGGCCAGTTATCACCAACCACTCGTTTAAAGTCTGTTCACATTCACGATGTTCTCAAAATTGGGATGTAATGACTTTATATGTATAGTTTAATGTCATAAGGTTAATACATGATTATACTGTAACTCAATAATGAAGCAATGGATTGAAATTTGACATACACAAAAAATAACGGGAAGGATAATTATATGAAAATGGTGCGGGTAAAAAGATGGTTTGGATATTTCAAACTAAAGTTATGAGCATTTTTCTGAGGACAAGGTGAACGTGAATGACCTTTAGTAATAACTGTAATCCAACTAATGTAATCCAACTAATGTCCATCTATACAATCCACCACTCCAATCATCCTCCATGACTTATATCTATTTATGTATCTATCTGTCTAAGTATCTGTTCTTATATCCACCATCTACATGTATGTATCTATCTATCTTAGTATCTATCCATCCATTCATCTACATGTATCTACATATCTCCATTCATCTATCTAAGTATCCATCCATTCATCTGTCCAAGTATCTATCCATCTATTAATTATCTAAGTATCTATCAATCCTCTATGTCATCCATTTATCTTTCAATTCACTTACTTCTTAGTTGTAATGGAAGAAGGAAGAGGCAAGTGATGTTCTAATGTTGGTCGAACATATCGAAGACAAGCAATCACCAGAGAATTAAAAACTAAAACACAAAAAAAGGTAACTCAAAATAGATTTAAAAATGATGACTAACCTTGTCCTCTAACTTGATAAGGCTGTTCGTGAATTACCTTTTTCTGCTCATCAGGAGCAGAGAGTGTGGTTACAATACCACAATGTAGAGCAGAGAGCAGCTGTTTAAGAGCACCAAAAGAATTGCTCTAACATGTTATAAGCAAAACAAAATGAAGCTGGGAAGATATTACATGCATATTATGCATATTATTCACGCCATAAAGAATATTATGAAAGATTTAGTGCCTATCATTTGACTTTTCCAGTGTGTTTGGTCACATTTTCACAGGTAACTGTGTATTAAATAGTTAATGCATTCTTAAGTGTTCATTATGGTGTTTAAAACGCAATCAGGTGACTAGTATATCAAATTGTGATTGGCTCAATGTCATATGGATAACTATATGCTTGTTGGAATAAAGGAAAACAATTGAATATAAAATAGAATATCTGTGAAAAGTACAGTTCTATTTCAATTGTCAGATAAAACTTGGGCATAAGGCCAGCTGCAATTCAACCTCCCCCTGATGCAAGAATAGAGGTAGGCGGCATATTGTACAAGATATGAAAAAGAATGTATTGTCACATAAAGCCACATGCCAGCTACATTTCTAGACTAAATATGACTTCTCCAATACCATTATCCATCCACACCCACGTACCATAAACAATGACCTATTGTCACCTTCCACTGTTCCCATGACAATCAGTGAATTGTCACATGTTCTATACATACAAGGATAAGTACAAGGGAAAGATTCACAGAACAAAACTCCTAAATTAGATTATAGACCTTTTGTAAGTCTCATTAAAACACAGTTGTCATCAGCTTCAAATTAATTATGTTTGTTTTTGCTACTCACATTGCTAATCAAATCAATATTTTAAAACAGTCTTTAAAGTGAAGTATTTATATTATTACAGTACATCCTAATTGATTTTTAAACAAACAAAATCCTCTTAATGTGCTTCAGTTCTAAGCCTAAACCAGGTTAAGAATATTATAAGTTAATATGAGAACAAAAAAAGCTAAGTGTGGAATTGTTCTGTGTTGATCCAAGTCAGTAATAGCTCGATAGATGATATGAACAATGATCCCATTGAGTTGAAACTAAGTCATTATGGATATGCCGACAAGGCTTCTTGTGGTCATGTGTAATACTGGAGTATTGGTTTGAGTCTTTAGCAGAATACAAGCTAGCCTCGTACCCAGGCTCTTTAGATTGCAGAGAAAATGAGTCTGGATTCAACTGTTTGTGCACGCGCTAATTAACGTGTAAAATAACACATGGTCACTAAAGGGTGTGTCAGTATACAATATCACACACAAGATCTACTCCTAGTTTGAAATGAAACCAGGATATCCAAGGTGCTGCACAGAACAGAGATCACTGGATAAAAACTAGCCATATTGATTATACTATCTATGTTCAGCTAAGTTAAACAGAAAGATTACGATAGTTTAATGGTCGCATCATAAGACTGGGAAAACAAAAAGTTAATTTTCTCCACCATTTTAAAGAGTCTGGGTACAAGGTTACATACAAGCAAGCAAGCATTCAAAACTATGAATTTATAATGAGCTCAATTTAAACTTTGTTCACTTGAGAAAGGTTATTTCAAGTTAATGTTAGTAGCATGATGATCATTTTTTTAACGCCTGTTAGTCACATGATTCCATGTCACATGATAATCCAATAATTTCACGCTTGCTTTATGATGTACACGGCAACACATGACAATCATGTGATGTACACACTAACACATGTCGATCATGTGATGTACATAGCTTCACATAATGATCATGTGATATACTTACATTCTTCAATCTCTGACTCCACTTGTGTACCATTTCAACAGTTACAATCTCTCCCTCGTCTTTATCATCCAAACCTTCTCTTTCTGATTCATCATTAGATGATAACACTTCTTCCTGTTGTTATAAATAGATATACATGTATGTAAGTTCATGTACACAAACAAATATTGTGTGTTTGTGTAAGTGTGTCATACACATACAGAATACATAAAATAGTATGATCAATGCTATAGTAGTGTCATCAATCTCCATACATATATATATATAATTATATAAATTATATATATATATAGTTTAGTACAAGACTATGCTATATACATACGTATATAAAATAGCATTCAATATCATAGTAAAGTACTAGCTTCACCTACTAATGTACATGTACATAGAATATCAACACACACTAACACATACCTAATTCAGTTAAATGAAACAAACACACATACACAACATATACAGACATACAAACACATCTACTAAATACATAGCTACATACGTACTTACACACACACACACACACACACACACACAATAACAATAATTTAAAATTACAATTATATTAGTACATATAAAGGAACAGCAATATCACAAAAAGATACTATGAGAACACAGGAGCCTCTTTAAGTAGCTACCAAGGTATCGCCATGACAATATGCCTTAATGAAGTAAAGGGATGGTTTGATATGTCTTGAGATAACTGGTACGTGGGTGCCGACACGAAAGATCAACAATGATAAGATTCAAGAGAAAAACAACAACACATTCTATTGAACCAGTAAATATTACAGGATGTGTAGGGTTACCATGGATACTGTAATGTGTTAAATGATAATTATGTGAATATATGTATGTTTTATATACATATGCATGTATATACATGTGTGTGTGTATGTGTGTATGTATGTATGTATGTATGTATGTATGTATGTATATATGTATGTATGAATGTATATATGTATGTATGTATGTATGTATATATGTATGTATGTATGTATGTATGTATGTATGTATGTATGTATGTATGTATGTGTGTATGTGTGTATGTATGTATGTATGTATGTATGTATGTGTATTATATGTATGTATGTATGTATGTATGTATGTATACACGTATGATGTATATATGTATGCATGCAAGCCATGTATGTACATGTATGTTGTATGTATTTATGTATATTGTATCCGAGTCATTTTAGTGTTATGTACATTAGCCATGGTATCATTATTGCATGTACTTTGAGATTGAGTAAGTAAATGGAATTATAGTGCTCTCCTGACACCTATAGTGTCATGTCTTCGTTTGAATATGGTATGCAAACAGTAAAACTGATGGCAACATAACATGTCTGTAACTAACCAGGAGTGGCACTGCATGTCATCATCATTAACATACCTTTATAACAATGTCTACTAGCCACGAGTGGCACTGCATGTCATCATCATTAACATACCTTTATAACAATGTCTACTAGCCACTAGTGGCACTGCATGTCATCATCAACATACCTTTATAACAATGTCTACTAGCCACGAGTGGCACTGCATGTCATCATCATTAACATACCTTTATAACAATGTCTACTAGCCACGAGTGGCACTGCATGTCATCATCATTAACATACCTTTATAACAATGTCTACTAGCCAGGAGTGGCACTGCATGTCATCATCATTAACATACCTTTATAACAATGTCTACTAGCCAGGAGTGGCACTGCATGTCATCATTAACATACCTTTATAACAATGTCTACTAGCCACTAGTGGCACTGCATGTCATCATCAACATACCTTTATAACAATGTCTACTAGCCACGAGTGGCACTGCATGTCATCATCATTAACATACCTTTATAACAATGTCTACTAGCCACAAGTGGCACTGCATGTCATCATCATTAACATACCTTTATAACAATGTCTACTAGCCAGGAGTGGCACTGCATGTCATCATTAACATACCTTTATAACAATGTCTACTAGCCAGGAGTGGCACTGCATGTAACATTTAGTATTAGATAGTATAAATAGATAGATAGATAGATAGATATGAATAAGAAATAGATATAAAACTATTGCCATTTAGTATAGCATAAAGTAAAGGATAGATAGACAGATAGATGGATGGATAGATGGATAGATAGATAGATAGATGGATAGATAGATAGGTAGATAGACAGATAGATAGATAGATGGATAGATAGATGGATAGATAGATAGATAGACAGACAGATAGATAGATGGATAGATAGATAGATAGGTAGGTGTATGAATGTTTAATGAGCACGATAAATGAATAAATTAATTAGTTGTAAATCCATTACTTATATAAACATACATTTTAAACAATTTTTAATACACACATATCAGAATTCACAAAACAGTTGCAGCTGTTGCATTGGGATGGTAATAGATGGATTCAGGTAACTCGAAAGTGCATCTTTAAAAAATTTGTGTATTAACATCATTAGAATGTGAAGTTGTAACTTGTAATATAATCTTGTATGGCTGGTGTACTATGTATGTAATTAGTTAAGTAACTTGTTATAATTTGTTAAAATCTGTATGTACAACTACAATTTAATAATCTCCAGGTGGTGTTTGGATACTTGCATAAAAGTGGAAAAACAACTGCGTTGCTTAGCGCCCAGTAATGGGATGCTCCACAAAGTCGTGCTATCAGCTGCCAGAACCCTACAAGATATCACAGTAGGAGGGAAATCTACCACCTGTGCCAATACATCAAATTCCAAACTAATGCAATTAAGAGGACAGACCTCCAGCAGAGAAAACAAACATATAATTGAAAGTGGTTAACCACTGCAAAGATATTGGCTGGACAAAAAGGAGGACCATTAGAAGTGCTTCAAATTAGTCCCAGCACCACTAATGAGGTGTACAGCTGTAGGAAACAATGTAACTGCCTGTGGAGTCCGTCCTTAATACTGCCTTCACATGTCATCTAACAGAGCAGATACAGTGAATGAAGAAGAGGAAAAGATGTTTCTATATCATTCATAAAAGATGAGTGATCAGATTTGAATGTATTTACTTTTATCCCTAAATACATATCAGAGAGTGTGGTATTACAGTAGGACGTCACCACATTAATGGAAGAATGCCTGAATCCTTTCACACAGACTCAGACACATACACTATAATTATGAAAACACATAATATAATTATATATAATTATATACGTTATATATTTACATACATCCATACCTTTACACACATCCTTACATTTACTTTCACTCTTTTATTAAAAATAACTGTGCCCACGACAGGCATTTATATCTTGTATTGTATGTGTGTGTAGCTGTTGCGACAGCATGATATCAATTTATTTGTCATCATAATCATAAAAATAAAGTGGGTTTCCAATACCTTGACAGCCAAGGTACCGTTTTACATTAAAACCACAAATAATTTAACATCACAGTGGTACAGAACAAGTAACAGCTGCAGTCTTACATCATAATTATAATTATTAATTTATTTAGACTGCAATACTCCTCATCATCAACTGCTTACATGAAAATAAAACTAATGATTAATTAAAATGTAGAAATGCTCTCAGGTAAGAATTAAATACGCGAGTGCTTCTTGTGGTACAGGTTTACAATCTAGGCAGGCTGCAAGAGTGGTGGGTGTGGTTTTCTTTTCATAGTAGTCAATGTTTGTAGTGAACATTAAATGCAGAAAGTGTTATACCTTGCAGGAGCTTTATGAATTACTGAGCATGGCAGAAAACACACACACACACACACTCACACACAACTGGACACAAATAACGCAAAAACTTTAAGCGACTATAGAAATACACTGAAAAGCTACATATTTCAGCAATAGATAGACCTCACATGGTGAATGCACACAAGGCATGTGTGCATTCTGTAACATAATTAGAAATTTACATCTGTGATGTTTACCACATGAACCCGTACAGTACTTGATGATATACTAAATATAGATTATAATGTCTGGATTAGGTACAGGTCACTGTCTAAATTACATAATTATATCCACATTTTATGAAAATTTTAATAATTGAGTCTACCATATAAACATAGTGTCACATATACAGACAGTCTCTTCATAATTACTGTAAAAACCGAATACTATTTAATTACCAGTAACATGTGAGTGTCTGTGTGTGTCTGTGTGTGTCTGTGTGCGTCTGTGTCTCATATACAATTAAGTGATGGTAAACAGGTCATATAGAGTTAGTCATACATTACATAATGTACTGTATATATGGTACATATCAATGAAAAGTCACCATACAGTTACAGTAATTACCTTATTTCTATTGTCAGTATAACTTACTGTCTCACTACTGTGGTATTCAATTGATATGCACACCAAATTACTGTTAAAACTACTGTTGAACTACTGTAGTTTGAAAATGAAACTACTGAGTAATTAAGTACCACAGTATAAATAAAATAGTATTTTACACAATATAATTTTCACTGTTGCAGTGACATTAAATCCCAAATTTAACCCTATTGATACTCAAGAGTTAACATGGAGAAAGAGTGCTGCATTCGTGGCTACAATGTTTATCAAAGCTTCTAAGAAGCACCAGTTGGTGAAGAGCTACACTGTAAACTGTACAGTGCCAAATAAGAAGCTCTTGGTGTGCCATATGTACTTCACTGGTCCAGTTCACATTACATCAATTTACATGTACATGGACTATAGTACAAATAAAATTCTTAAGATACAACATTTCACATACTTGTAATTATATACATGTTAAAACTAATGATAGTAAACAAGTAATGATAAGTAGTAATTTCTTATTGGAATGTGAAAAAGATGTCATTGTGTACAAGTATACTTCACATCCCACTACCTCAATTTCGATCATGTCAAAATGGATAGTGCCAATTTGAAGAATCTTATTTTTGGAGACAGACACAAAACGACAAACAGACAAATAGATACCTCGTCCGTAATATCCCTTTCTTCTGATTGTTCTTCAGTACTCTCATTATCTCCATTGCATTCATCTTCCTCACTGTCAGAAAACTTCAATAATTTATCGTCATGTTTTAACAAAAATTTATAGAATTCTGGATCTGCTTCTTCTAAATTATTTAGTTGTTCTTTGTGACTGGTGCGTGTGAAAGAAAGAAAGAGAGAGAGACAGACAGAAAGGGATTATACATTTATATATGGATATAGGAACAATGCAATACTGTAGATTATATTAAAGCTTCAGTCATTATTAAACATGGACTACAAATCAATATCTTAAGAACAATGAATGCATCTGGTGGGCATATACATATTACCATGACAAGGAATGGACTCTTTCATCCCTGGATATATGTCCCTGAAAGGATGCATATACATTTCATTTTTAAAATGTAGGGTGTAGGGACATAAAAAGAAATGAAGTATGAAAACAATACATTTCCTATTTACACTCAGTACCACTACATATCACAGCTTTGACGAAGCCATGGAGAGCTGAGTCTGCCTGTCTGTCTGATTATTCTATTATATAACAATATTTCCTAATATGGTAAGTTTCTGTACTAGTGTTGGCTTTACCACCAACTCATCATTAAATATTATGTAATAAAACTATTCATAATGAGAAAATTTGAATCTCATTATTTTTAAGTAATTCATTCTGTTGTTTGTTTAAAAATTAAGATTTCAAGCCAGGAACATCTTATAAGGTTTCAATAAACTATCAGTGTTCTGCCCAGGATATTTAGAGTGGTGGTTGGATTCTACATGCATTTAGTGCTGTTTATCCAGTATATACTTAAAACTGTCTCAGTAGCCTATATATGTATTATGTGAGATGTAGTTAATTTATTGAAGAGGTGGTTAATTCATCTGAGAGGTGGTTATTCCTGACCAGTGCCGACCACTGTGGGCAGAACACTGTGCTATTATGCATAGCTAATTACTATAGTCACATTTGTACCAGTAAGACATGCTATTTATAAACATAAAAACACGTGAGTATCAAGAATGCTCTGATTCCAACGGCAAACTCTTGCTTAGAACCTACACCATTCATTTTTAAAATCTTGCTTTACACTGAATAACACACAGCCTTAATATCATATACATGCATGTACAAGTATGTAGTAGTACAGGTTTGATGTATGTATGTGTTCATGTTGTCTGGACACAGCCTCAATATTCAAGTATGTAGTAGTACAGGTTTGATGTATGTATGTGTTCATGTTGTCTGGACACAGCCTCAATATTCAAGTATGTAGTAGTACAGGTTTGATGTATGTATGTGTTCATGTTGTCTGGACACAGCCTCAATATTCAAGTATGTAGTAGTACAGGTTTGATGTATGTATGTGTTCATGTTGTCTGGACACAGCCTCAATATTCAAGTATGTAGTAGTACAGGTTTGATGTATGTATGTGTTCATGTTGTCTGGACACAGCCTCAATATTCAAGTATATTGTAGCACTTAATACATGATCTTAATAATTATACATGTATCAGACACAGGGGAAGCACAAATATGCCTGTGCTTAAAAGTGCTTTAAGCACATTTTTTGCAGTGTACTCTTGAGAATATTTCTGGGTAATGTGCTTATGTAGCATAGTTAAGTGTTTGTGTAGCAGAAATGCTTTAAAACAGTTTTACAAATTACTTTTAAATATATCAGGTTGGCTGTTCAAAAAATGTGTATGGCTGGAACGAATACCCAATTATCAGAAAGCAAACACATCAAATGGAAATTGCAATAAAATGGCGGTTGATAAGTGTCTTGTTTCGTGTTACCAGCTTTTTTGGCTTGTAAAGTGCAGAACCATCTGTAAAAACACCAATGCTGCTTGTATAAACATCTATTGCAGTTAATTACAGCAAAAACGTGAGGTAATACTGTATATTTTAGTGCAAACAAGTCATGAATGTTTAGAGCAATTATCCAGGTACCCGACTGTTATTGTGAACAGATATCCAGATAGTAAAAGACAGGATTCATTCCGTCCTGCTCTAGTTGTAGTACAGTCTTAATTATTCATGTATGTCTAGACACAGCCTCAATATATTGTAGTATCATGTATGTACATGTACATGCATGTTGTAGTCCAGTTTTGATGTATGTCTGGCTAGTATATAAATAATCTGCATTTGTCTCTGTAAATGTCCCCAGAAGAAACGTGTATGACCAAACGCTTCCAGAGAACAAAGAAACGATTGATTAATTCACGTGATGTATATATTAAATCAATTTCATTACATAAATATAATTTTAAAAAGTAACTTTTCTCAGCTATAATTATTACTAAGAACAATCATTAGGTATTTGTAGATGGCAAATACCTAATACGATTACAATTTAGCGGTAAAGTCACATGACAATACAAATTTAATTGAACTTTAGCTGTAAAGTCACATGACCATAAAAATTTAATTGAACTTTAGCGGTAAAGTCACATGACCATAAAAAGTTAATTGAAGCTGTTTATGATCTCACTGACAGGCGATAAACAATTTCCCTACGTAGTTCTTCCACACTCCCTGTGTCTGTGGCCACACAATAGCTGTGTGTCTAATTTAAATGGACACTCTAACATACCTTTTACATTTCTGAGGTGTACTATCATCTTCTTTCTTACCCTCAAGCTCTCCCTCTTCCTTCTCAATTGAGGGATTGTATGTCATGAATTCTTCAACACTCATGTCAGAGAGAGGTTTACTTTTCTTACTGTTGTCAAAATAAATAATGAGACAGCAAGTAAAATGTAACAAACATATTTACCTTCTCTTCTTCCCAAGAAACAGTTTCTTTCTCTTTCCCCTTGAAACCTCCGCCATGCTCAAATATAGACCACGTGGTAGTTGGGCATTAATTAGAATAACTTACATCCAATACCAATGGGACATGTTTGTTAGGAATATTCAGAGTTTGAAAACTCCTTCTTTTGGACTTAAATTGAACTGTAATAGACAACTATTTATTCGAAGTGAAGAAGAAAAAAGACAGAAAAGAAAACAATTGTATGTAATTAATAATTAAATGGATAGAAATATTTATTAATTTATTTAATTATATATATAATTATATATATATATATATATATATATATATATATATATATATATATATATATATATATATATATATATATTAGATGGAGTGAAATAGAAAAAGGATATTTCAGTGATTTCCATGGTAACAAAATTAATGATGCATTGATCAAAACAACTGCATCAATATCATTCATCGATCATTAAGTTTCGTAAAAGGTGTGGCTCTCTGTCGTATACTTGTTTTGTAATTTATTACAGAATTTCGCCACAATAATGGAAAAAGATTTGAAGCTCCTACTCATCTGTTATCCAAAAAGGTAAGTAAAAGCTAATGATATTTATAGTGATGATATCATCAGGATTAACTGCACCACTGGCCCAAAGAGAGAACTTTGCAGTGCCAAATAAGAAGCTTTTTGGGCCAATGGTGCACCATATAAGCTTATCAAAAACACTGGTATGTATGTATGTGTGTATGTATGTATGTATGTATGTATGTATGTGTGTGTGTGTATGTATGTATGTATGTATGTATGTGTGTGTGTGTATGTATATGTGTGTATATATGTTTGTATATATGTATATAAAGTCCTGATTTTGGACTCAAACTATATTACATCATCAGTCATCAGTCATTGTATGTAAATATTATGACTTACACTTGCATTAAGTCTTGCAATGAACACAAAATAGCACATAGCTGTATAATATCATTATAATTATTCAATCTTGTTTTAACTCATAATTTTCTTTTAACTAATTTCTCATGAGGAAGCTATCAAGTTTCCATTGATCAGTGGTCAGTCGTTACTAGGGGATACCATTTCTTTGCCAACAGCTACAAGAGGAAAAGTTGGATTGGTACTGCTTTCAATGAGAGCCATTGGAATGGTATGTTAACCAGAGATACATATAAACTCCACGTTATAGTTATATTCATATCATTTCTATAGTGGTTGACAATTGTAGCTAAGATAGGACATTGCTTATGTATTCTAATATCTTTCTCCAATTTAGAAAATGTGTGATGAATATAGAATACCATTTGAGGAATTGTTTTCTCAGAATCATATGATTGTTGTGTATCAATTAAATATTGTTGATCAGATGTTCTTTAGAATGATTAAAACACTTCTTCATAGAAATCTCAAACGTTTGGTGGAACCAACACGACAAGTATGTAAGTATGTATGCAAGTATGTATGTATGTATGTACGTATGTATGTATGTATGTATGTATGTAAGTATATATGTATGTATGTATGTATGTAAGTAGGTATGTAAGTATATATGTATGTATGTATGTATGTACGTATGTAAGTAGGTATGTAAGTATATATGTATGTATGTATGTATGTAAGTAGGTATGTAAGTATATATGTATGTATGTATGTATGTACGTATGTATGTAGGATGTTGTGTCTATTAAATATATTAAATACATACTTCTATCTCCCTTGCTTAATCATCTCTGTCTCTGTCTCTCTGTCTCTCTCTCTAGTCTCATTTCATATGCCACAGTGGTAAATTCTCAGATTCTCGACGTACTTTAAATATCCATAATTCCATTATTGGATATGCTTACCTGTTGGACACTGAGGGAAGTGTGAGATGGAACGGACATAGTCACCCTACAAAAACTGAAATAAACTCTTTAATAAAATGCACAAAAGATTTGATTAAGAAACAATGATTATGAAATAAAAAAACTATATAATAATTATTATGTATATACATAGTTATACTTAGCATATGGGTTGGGCTGAGTGATTGAAGATGCCCAAGGGTAAAAATAAAGGTGGTAGAGGAGGTAAGAGTAGTGACAAGAAGAAAGAAAGAGAGATTAGGAAAGCATTTAGGAGAGAGAGAAGGTATAAAGATAGTGATCCAGAGTTTAAGAGTCTAACAAACCAATTAGCTATTCAAGGACTGAAGTTAAAAAATGTTCCTGGAGATGGGTGAGTGAGTTGTAATCTCAATCTCCATTGCTACATTATGGTATATATATTACATACAAGTTCATATCGACTTGTTATATCTATTGAGGTCAATATAGAAATAAAACATTTGATAACGATTGCACAGATAGTTTATGATAGTATGCATTTCCCGTTTCAAAATGACACATTTCCAACAACAGGAATTAGAGGCTGTGTGTGTGTGTGCATGCATGTGTGTACATATATGTTGTGTAT
Source organism: Petrosia ficiformis (assembly GCA_947044365.1). Classification (NCBI taxonomy): domain Eukaryota; kingdom Metazoa; phylum Porifera; class Demospongiae; order Haplosclerida; family Petrosiidae; genus Petrosia; species Petrosia ficiformis. The sequence goes on along the minus strand of OX345653.1, from coordinate 505,608 downwards.
GAATCGTGCACTCTCTTGGTATGGGGTAGACATATGATATCATATCACCAATGCAAACAGAAATGGGATATTTTGTGTTGCAATAACTCAACAACAAAATATCAAATTGACAATTATTTAAATACGTTTGATGTAATGTCATTTTATGAAAGTAAAATAAGTTTAGAGGCAGATATGAAACTCATTTTAATCCAATAAATAGTTGCTTATTGCCACAAATAACATAATCTACATTGAAGGCTCATAATCATGTCTTATAAAATGTTTGTGTATCAATTTTTTTAGTAATTGTCTATTTAGAGCACTAGTTGATCAACTAGGTGATACTCATCATAGCCATCGTACTCTTAGGACTGAACTTGTGGAGTATATGAGAGGAAACAAGAATGAGTTTGAGCCTTTTATGGAAGAAGAAGGAATGACATATGATGAATACTGTAAGCCATGATATCAGACATGACTATATTTATACTCCATTGTAAATGTTTATACATGTACCACTTTGGAATATTGTTCTTTGTTACCATGGTAACTGTAAACCCTGCTTATATTTATACACAAGTAGGACACAAATGTACGTACTGTACATACATAGAAATATACATACATACATACATACATACATACATACATACATACATGCATACATACATACATACATACATACATACATATACATACATCCATACATAGATACATGCATACATACATACATACATACATACATACATACATACATACATACATACATACATACATACAAACATACATACATACATACATACATACATACATACATATATACATACTAATTGTTAATCTGGTTTTACTTGTCATATAGTGGAGGACTTGATGCAAGATGGTACTTATGGTGGTAATGACATAGTTGTTGCATTTGCGAGATCTTTTAAATGCTCTGTCATTATTCATCAACCAAATGCACCTCGATGGGAAGTACATGGTGAAATGGGTGTGGCTAAATCTGTTCCAAAACTACACATTGCATATCTTAATGGAGAACATTACTGTTCAGTGAATCCAATAGATAAAGCTACACCTCCAATATTACCATCAGTAGTTCAACCTGTAAGTGTTTATATATGTATGCATGTATGTATCTATGTATGTATGTATGTATGTATGTATGTATGTATGTATGTATGTATGTATGTATGTATGTATGTATGTATGTATGTATGTATGTATGTATGTATGTATGTATGTATGTATGTATGTATGTATGCATGTATGTATGTATGTATGTATGTATGTATGTATGTATGTATGTATGTATGTATGTATGTATGTATCTATGTATATATGTATGTATGTATGTATGTATGTATGTATGTATGTATGTATGTATGTATTTATGTATATTGTATATATGTGGTAGTATGCATGTGAATGTACCCATATATATATATGTTTACATTCATACTAAAAAGATTCATAGTCTCCAAAGACAACACTCTTGCCGATATTCATAGCTCACCCTTCGAGGTTCATTGAATACATATCCTGAGAGGAGGTAGGGGGTAATGATATTCACGGCCTGTGGGGGACCCAACCAGTCAAGGATGTAAATGATATGCTATCTTGTGAGTGCCAAAGCTGATACTTGCTATGTTTTTTGTTATATCTACCCACAGGTATCCAGTAAAACGAAGGAAACAGCCCCACAGCTGAGTCAGGGAGTATGTGGTGTTATGCAGAGAATGTCTAAAGGGAATGATTTGATGACCCTAATGCACGAAACTGGTTGTGAGGTAGATAAACAAATAAACATAGTTACTAAGACAAATTTTATATGAACAGAGTAAACATTGATGGAGAGAAGATGGTTAGGATTAACCATCCTATACGAATAATGAAGTCCACAGAAAAACAAACACTCTCTTTCCAGGAAACAGCATGGCGGTAGCTGAACTATATCAAAACGTTTCAGATTGATGGAGACTCTTTTTTTTTTTTAAGGAGGCAGTGTGGCGTAGTGGTTAGAGCTTGAGCCTCCCGATCAAATGGTCGGTGGTTCAAGTTCAGCTACGATCATGCTGTTTCCTGAAAAAGAAGACTATCTGTTTTTCAGTGGACTTCATTTATTCAGAGTAAACATTATTATTAATTATTAATCATGATAAGTATAGTCACTTAATTGTTATTATTATGATTGTTGTTTTAGTATGAAAAAAATAGTATAGTATAGTTCACATCTCTATAATTATAATTAATGAACTAAAACAATTGTTGGCTTACTAAAAATGGTAGTTAACTAACATTATTACAGGTTATTATAGTAGACATGTAATTTAGTTATGGTTTAGGTAATGAAACGTCACAATGACGTATTAAAAGGGAGTTTCAATTATAATTATATTTAACTAATAATTAATGTGTATGTAATTTAATTAATATTATTGTAACTGCATGATGCACTAATTATATTTAACTAAAACAACACTAATAATTAATGTATATGTACTTTAATTAATACTATTATAACTGCAGGATGCACAGTTAGCTGAAAATATACTTCAGGAGAATGGCTATGATATGCAGATGGCTATCGTTGAGCTTTTACAATTAATGGATCTATCTTCAGCTACAGGTGATTAAACAAAATCATAATCTTGTTTACTTATACAAGTTAAAATCCAAGTATATTCATTCGTAATTGTTTTGCTAACAATAGTAAAATTAGATGAAGAACCTGTTGGTCCGGTTTTACCCTCAAAGATAACGACACCACTTTCCCTTCCCTCAAAACCTTCTTTGGGTATCAGTGAACTAAAACCAAAAGAAATATTGGAAATGAAAGAGAAGACTAATAGCAAAAATCCCCCACACCCACAAGTTAGTAGTTGATAATCATGTGTGACCACAAAAATACTCTATTCTTGTGGTCTGATTGTTTATATCCATTCTTGGCTTGTTGAAAAGAATCATGTTTGGCGTCAATCCTTTTTATTACCCTCCTCTGCATGCATACATGTTGCAGCGTCATCTTAGTAATAGAGAACGTAAAGAAGTAGCCAAAAGAGAAAGAAAGGATAGGAGACATGAAGAAAGAAAAAGAGAGAAGAAACCATCAGCGGATGTTTGTGACCCCATTGGGTCATTAGCAATTTAAAGTACCATTGGGATAAGAGCCAAAAGAGATGACGAATGCCACAAACATGAATCACAAAAGAATATTAAACTAATTGAGATCATATTCATTGTGTTGGATATATAATTATTTATTTATTTTATATATATTATCAACTCATCAATCACTATTATCTATATTCTTATCAACTGGTATTTTCATGTTTGATAGAACATTTGCGCACTAATTGCATGTGGTCATTTATATCATGTTGTACATGTATAGTGTACTTTTGGCAATGTAACCCCATGCACTGTTGGCTGTGAGTTGCTTTGATGGTTAACATTTCAAACAGTTGATTTAACAAGAAGTAGAACAGAAATTAATACAAACAAAAGCATAAAGAATCAATGAATTGTTTTTAAACAAAAATAAACAAAAATAATATGACTGCATTTATACCTGAACAAACAGTTAAAAGATATTAATACTGGTGTAATGGAAAGATGAATATTTCTTTAGATAGAAAGAAAAGAAATGAGTATTTGGGTAGTTCAATTCTGAGTGACAATTAAATGTGTATATTATTATTATTATTGATTTTGAAAAAAATAAAGGTGATTTTGTGAAAATGAAAGCCGTGAGGATAAAATGAAAGTGATCGATATTGCCAGATATGATGAGGTGATAAATTGATAACACATGTTTTTGGGTATAAACATTAAAAAAAAAAGATCCAATAATGATGTGATAAAGAAATTAAAGGGATTGATAATTATAATCTGTAAACAACTCTGAAACTATTCTTACTACTACATCACTTTCCCATCTAGGAGGTACTGTTGAGGATTAGCTAAACCTGATCCATATCCACCATACGAGGAGAAGGAGGGAAGGGTCGTTCCTTGTAAGTAGCAGCCCGTACCTGCTGCATATATGTTGGAGTGTGTGTATGCTACATTGCTACTGCAGGCAGAGGAAGAGAGGGGTCTGTATGCTGCATCTACTTGAGGTGGAGAGGGTGAATAACCTAGATATGGTGGAGTGGTACAACTGTTTCCATATTGGTTGTACATTGAGGTCATTGATGTTGGTGATGGGTAAGCCGGTGACGCATATGGATGATGATAGCCAGCACTGCGATCTTCACTAGCGTAGAAGCCAGCTCCTGGGTTCCCTGTTGTAAAATAGATTGCTTTCTTGGGTTCCAATGTTGTTTTAATTGGTCTCTTCATTCTCTTGCGCCGTTTAAAGTTTCCATTTTCAAACATCTCTTCACAAGATTCGTCAAGAGTCCAGTAGTTGCCTTTTCGATCTCCTCCATCGCGAGGAACTTTTACGAAACACTCATTCAAGGACAGATTATGTCGAATCGAATTCTGCCATCCTTTCTTATTTTTTGCATAGTAAGGAAACTGATCCATTATGAATTGGTAGATTCCACTCAAAGTCAGTCTCTTGTCTGGGCTTTTTGCAATAGCCATAGCTATGAGTGCTACATACGAGTAAGGAGGTTTCACATCTTCACTGCGATCAGAGTCAATATTCACTTGTGCGAAAAGAGATTGCTTGCTCTTCCCGCCAAGCTTCTGGGAGGTGGGTTCGGGAGAGCAAGAGTCTTCTCTTCCAGAATAGTCCATAACCATAGACATCGCAAATTACAGAAACGAATGCTTCTTTAGTCGCTATTAAAACTATCTGTATACAATCTAACTAGTCTTTTTATACCCTCTTTGTGTGCAGAGCAAACCCACGCATTTTGAGTACGAAACCACAGAAAGTAGTATAATATTACCTCTTTATTAACAACACATAACATATGAATCTACAAAAACTACTGAATGAGTGGGTGAATATCAGTCGATATCAGCAAGATACTCCTCTTTGAAATCTTCTAAATCTCTTCTGAGCAAACAAACAGAATTCCTGTACAGTAGTAAACAAATTAATACTAGTCATGCATGCAAGCAAGTACATAAGTAAGCTTATCCTCTTACCTTAGTTTATGGACTTGACCTTGAAGTTCCTCCATTTTTTGATATTCCTTACCAAGTTCTGAAATCCTATTATCCAGATCTCCTTCTGTTAAGGAAAGAGCTTTTGTTAGTTCACCATATAGACGCTGCAAGTCTGAAATCAGTACACTGCTATAACTGTTTTGTATTGCCAAGGTGTGCGGATCCAATCTCTCTTCCAAGAAAGAATAGACCTGTTTGAAAGTATCAAAATATAAGAATTTGAACACATTTCAGACTTAGCCTCCTAACCTGTTCCTTTAATTTCCTTTCTTTCTTTGGTTCTGTCCATGTAAATTTTTGAAATACATACACTCCACAATATATAGCAGTCGGAAGTACAAGATATCTCCAACTCATTAAGCGTGAAAGCTACATTTTATTACTATACCATAAATTATCACATCACAATTTACATGACTTACGGCAAAACCCCCAGCAACCAACGTAAGAGGAAAGATAATCTCAGAAGGTATACCAGCTGTGATGTTCTCTATGTATCGATGTAAATTAATGAATATAGCTCCAATATTGAGTTTCCCAGCTAATTTCTACGAAAATTCAGAGATATAGTAAAAGTGTCACATTTTGAAAAATGAGGAGATTTTAAAAACTGAATATTATGACAGTACACTATTAACAAACCATTAAAGATGGAAGACTCAAAGAGAAACTGAACTCCAAATTTTCTTTGAAATCATGACATAAATCTGCAGAACTAATCTTAAAATTGACATTGGGTGGATCAATTTTTGGTACATGTTTAGATAGTGTGTGCTGTGGTAACTTTTGGAATAAAGTGACAATGTCATCGCAAGCCTTTTGATGAGGATCAGCTAGTGTTGAAACACATAGATGGCTTAACTGGGTTTTTAAATGCGAGTCTATATGTCGATAGAGAGCCTTTTTATAAGAATCCAATTGTCCAGGGTCAAACCCATCTGAATGATCAAAATTCATTACACAGTCTGCAATAAATAGATAGAAAGAATTATTTGTGTGAAGCGTTCTGTCCACACTGGTTGGTATTATTCACATCTCAGATAATTAACCATCTCTCAGATAACATGCATGACATACACTACTAAGACATTATTGAGTATAAACTATAAATACAGGGAAAAGCACTATAAATGCAAGTTAGAATTTAGATACCACTCTCAATAGCTTTGGCGGACACTATGTGTGTGTGTGTGTGTGTGTGAATTCAGCCTCAATTAAATATTAGCGTAAAAATATTAAATGCTATTAGTATTTCTTATCGAAATTTTGGACATGATAAGAGTATCACATGTGTATGCAGAGAAGCCCCAATATGTCAACACACAGGAATTAAAGTACTATTAATTATATAAGTATTATCACTTAAATGCATTTATATGTGTGTGCGTGTGTCTGTAGACTTTGTACTCTGTACCATGAAGCTCGTGTAGTACAATTTTCATTGAATCACCCACTCTCTCTTTCACTATATCATCTGTTTCATCTACAATTCTGGTAGCTCTTGAGTGAACTACATTGTTTAATTCTGTCATCTCCTGTCTCTCTGACCAAGTCTGACGTAGCTCGTCTTGTAGCAACTTACTGAATGGAATGATAAAAAGGACTTATCTGTTCTGTCTAATCAATGTCAGTATAGTATTTATTTTATGTTCAATTACTAACACAGTCAACATGCTTTTATAATTGTGTAATAAGACATTTGAGAAATAATAAAACCTGGTTCCCATATCTTAAAGTCTGGTTCCCATATCTTCAATTCTGGTTCCCCATCTTGAAGTCTGGTTCACAACCATAATATCATACTCAATAGTGAGATGCTATAGTTATGCTATATGGTTTGTGCATCAGTTTTTTGCATTTCTTTGCTGCCACAATGCAATGCAAGCATCTTGCATAATATAGTGGAGAGGGTTTGGCTCAATGGCTCCCAAGAGTTAAGCTTTTACTATATTAAAAACTTCAACAGAGCATATTATTTAAACTACAACTGCAAATGGCTAAACTTTGTTATCAAAGCTCCTGTACTCCTCCCTTGTGTGTGAGAGGTACAGCTGTAATATTGGTATTAAATTGTCCATTATCATAAAATGACCTCTTCTCTTGTACAAACAGCTCTTCTGATTCTAGCAGTTGTTGTAGTTCAGCTACAATTTCTGTTCCTCTAGTATGATGCTGCTCAAACTTGGTACTTATGGCTGAACTTGAGAGACACTGTTTGAATTTGAGTTCAAATCTTTCAAACTCTACAAGACGTGCCTTATGTCCATCAGCTAATCCTTGTCCTGTGCATGTAGGTACCATAGCAGTGTTCATTGTCATAATGAAATATTTCTTAATGAAATTATATGAATCAGATAAGTTTGTCACTAACTAAACTTTAATGCAAATATGAAGTCTTATGGTAACACATTCTCCGACTTCAGCTCAAAACATGGTCACCATTAATTTGTCTGCATAAACTGTTATTGAACTTATATGATGTCATCAACAGACTTTATGGTTATCGTACTGCACTACCAAGTACATGATTTGCACCACTAGTGCAGCCCTGAAATGCAACATGCACCACAGTCTCAACACAAAGCCTGAGTGCATTAAGTAGTCAGTAGTATTGTACCAAATTAAAGATTAAAATGTGAATAAAAGACATGTACCTGACTGTACCACCAATTGTTAAAATCCTGGCAAAAACACTGCATGTTATCAAATAATGATATTATTTTCAGCCCTGTTGTATTTCAACTAATTAAGCAAGCCAAGAATTGACAACACTGCTTGGGTAATAAAATTATTTCTTTAAAATACTTCATCTATGCAAACATTTATTTAACAAGACTTTTCAACCGTCCATTTGTCTATCCATCCATCCATCCATCTATTCATCCATCCATCTATCCCATTCATCCATCCATCAAATCCATCCCTCCTTCCATATATATATCCCTCTATCCATCCATCTATCCCATCCATCCATCCATCCAATCAATCCCTCCTTCCATCTATACATCCATCCCTTCATTAATCCAACCATTAATATAATAACTCATAACACATCCATTTATTTTTACCAATATTTTCTTCATTATTCTGTTGTCTCATTCGCAAAGTTAGAACCTCTTTAGCTGATACGAAATACACTCTCTCTTTTGCAGTGAGTTCATCCACTACATTGAGATGTTTGGTAAGAAAATCAACGTTGTTTTCCAGATGCTGTTGACGCACTTCCTCCATCAGTTCTGGCTCCTGAGCACTTGCGTCCCAACGATTATTAAGAATAAAGATGTTGGGTCTTGAAAGACGCTCACTTACATGATGAAAGAAATTCTTTTCCTATAACAATAATAATAATAATAATAATAATAAGCTAAGATCTTTGCAAATTGAAGACGATGCTCCTATAAACCCTATCCTATTCTATTAACTCTTTTTATGTGACTATATTGTTTAATAATTAATTATTGTTGTTTTTGTTATTTTATTATTTTTGTCTACTGTGACCGTACTATTGCTTTATTTGGTATAATAATAATAATAATAATAATAATAATAATAATAATAATAATAATAATAATACAATTCAAAGATAGTTTGTAAATGCATAACAGCCTCATGTTGTGATCATAGTAGCCCATTTTCAAACTAGTGTTATTTTATTTACATGTAACTGCAACGATAGTTAAAAGAAACATTTAGTAAGTCTTTGTGAACAAATACGTGTTAACTAAATTACAAGTCTACTGTAATAACAATAACTAGCTAATATCGAGTGCTTTTAGTAAATCCGACGCCACAAACCATAATCATAAATTATAATTCATAAATACAAACTCTGAACCAGTAAACTTGTGTTACGATAGTTTTAAAATTGTTCAAGTAGTAAATTAGGTTGGAACATACAAAATATCAAAAGCTACCTTTGTACATACATACATAAATATGCATGTACATAGTACATAATTATATACATTATCATACACACCTACATACATACATATATACATACATACATACATACATACATACATATACTTACATACATACATACATACATATACATACATACATTATACATATACATACAAACATACATACATACATACATACATATACTTACATACATACATAATGCGTTATTTAATATACATTATACTAACAGCATTCATAAGAGTAGATTCAGAATTTGCAATCAACACAAATACATCAGCATCAAGACAATGAGTATTGATCCAGTCATCAACATCAGGATTCATATCAACACCTGGACTATAGGAATGGAGGAAAGGAATCAGGAATGTGGATGAGTATGAGAATAGGTATGAGGATAGACTGAGGGAAAGTTGTATATTATATATCACCATTGAAAAAGGAGTTTGGAATATTCCATAACAGTTGGTATGACATTTATAACTCCATTACTTACCTGTCTACAAACTCAACATCTTCTTGAAGTAATGGACACTTTTGTTGTGGCCAAAACACTCTAATGAGATTACTTGTAGACAGACGATCTTTGTATAATGAATGAGCTAACTGCTGCAGTGTCTATGGAAAAAGTTATAATTACATCAGCTCTTGGCATCAAAATCTTATGAATATCATTATATGATTGATTAAGGAGTGCACAGATTATGGTAGGGTCCAATCAATATGGAAGTCATTGACAGTTTTATTCCAAGTGAAATAGAGGCTTTAATTTGCTGAACAGCATGATAGCACTTGTATATATAGGACCAATATTAGACACTCTCCTCCTCTCTTTCTCTCTCTCTTACAGTCTCACAAACATACTTTAATATCTCTATGCTCTTCTGATCCTGGAGTGAGAATGTACCCTCTCTCATCTTCAACACCAACAACAGAACAAAAACAATTTGTAGTATGACCAATTCCAGATGGAAGAACCTTATCACGAAGGAGAGCATTAATCACAGTACTTTTACCGTTACTTGTACGACCAAAGAAAACAACCTGGATTTAATATGGTTTTAATTTTATGAATGACTTTATTTGATTCAAATATACCTTCATGTGGTCACGTGTTAAAATATCTTCAATTCCCTTTGTTTTTTCTAACAAAGATACAATCCTTCCTTCTCCACCTTCTCCGTGAGCAGTCACTAAAAAATCTTGAACTTCCACAAGTCTATCTTTAATTAGACCATATGCCCGAAATATACTCTCCTTCGCTAGTCCAAACCTCTTCAAAGGGCTTGTACGTCCACCATATTTATGTAAAACAGGACTTCCAGAGACACGACGTTCAGAAACTGTGAGTGATCTCCTCAGCTCGGCCTGCACAAATGAGAGCTGATTATTAAGATCAACAAATTGAGACAATCAACTCACATCACTTCGCTGCTTCTTCATTATTGTAGTCTCAGGTGAGTCTAGACTCTGGAGTCTTTCTAGCTTTGGTCTGGGTGTATCAAAACTCATGTTCCCCAAAACGTGGTTATAATATACCCCTTTATTGAAGGGGCCGTGACGATTTATATTTTAAACCACGCCTATTAATTATGACTTTTCGCCCCCGCGCAGTAATTTGATCATGGAGGTGCAGTTCTCTTCACTCAGTCTAGAAGAGCAACAGCTAGTGACAGCTGCTAAGTCAGTAAAAGACAATGCTTATCATCCTCACTCTGGTTTTAAATTTGGAGCAGCTGTGCTTACAGATTCTAATAAGATATTTGCAGGTAACATCATGATATGTCACTATTACTCACGGCATGCATACACATACTTAACATACTGCAGGTTGCAGTGTAGATAATGCAGCTTATCCACTATCTACATGTGCAGAAAGAGTAGCAATCACTAATGCTGTCAGTGAGGGTGAAAAAACTATCAAAGCCGTAGCTGTTTTTGCGTGAGTATCATATATGTAGCATAACTAAGTTCTGCATTACTTTACATCAAGAGTTGTCTTTGTTTTGCTTTTTGCAACTCAATGTTATGTTATTTAAAAAAAGGTTGTAAAAATATATTATGTAACTGATTAGTCTCGTGAGCCAGCTCCTTCAAGCAAAGGGGCTGGCTCGCGAGACTAGTAACTGATTTGCTGGTATGTTGTGCAATTCATAGATCTTAATTGCATATATTATTATTACTCCTCATTCTTTTTTTCTGTTAGAAATCTTGGTAATACGTTTCCTTCTCCTTGTGGTGGATGTCGACAGATCATTTCAGAGTTTGGTTATGCTGCTGATTGCGTTGTTATAATGGTTAAATATCCCGGGAATGAATGTCTGAGGACAACCATTAAACAATTATTACCTCATGCTTTTACTCCAGATACTTTAATGAAGTATACCCATGCAAAGAGCCTATAATAATAATCACCAGTGTATTGACGTATAGCTAGCTAGGATCAACTGAATGAATTGTTATATGTATTTTATTATTCAATAATTAATTAAGAACTAATCATGCAGTGACCAAAAACTTATGGCTGCATGTAAAGCTAGTTCATATGAAAATTTGTAAATAAAAAAAAGTACTATTTTCTGACCACACCCATTGTTTAAATTTCAAAAGCAAAGATGGCAACGCCCGTGGTGGAAGAGACGTTATCTTGTTCATCACTTAATGAAAGAGAACAAGAACTTGTAAAAGCTTCTTTGGAAATTAAAACAAAGGCTCACTGTCCATATTCGAAGTTTCACGTTGGAGCAGCTTTACTTACTGACTCGGATAAGATATTTTCGGGTAAGAACATATTCATAAAGTTTCTCATATTACTGCTAAATAAACGACATCAATTGTTTGTGTTATATAATATGGTGATAATGGTTTCACTTTGCAGGTTGTAATGTAGAAAATGCTGCATATCCACTCTCTACCTGTGCAGAGAGAGTTGCAATCACCAAAGCAGTCAGTGAAGGGGAAAAATCCATCAAAGCTATAGCTGTTGTTACGTGAGTTAGCAAGATAGAATATGTTTGAGTAGTAATTACCAGAACTATAGACCTAGGCCTCTATTCATGTTGTGTATTATTTTTAAGTCAGACTTTTTCTCTTGTAATGCCATGACGAGAGAGGTGCACCGATGGCATGATCAGATCTACATCTAGAGTTCAGGGATGTAACAATGAAATATGCATGAAAGTTAATATCAAGACACTTGCAGAATACAAGGAAGTATTTTTGTAGTCTAACAAGGTAGACCTTTCTCCTTTTTTTGATAATCTGATGATGGAGGGTCTAGAAGTGAGTTGGCTTAGCTTAATGGATGTAGGGGAGTATCAAAATGTTTATATAAGTTCATTGTACCTTGCCTGAATCTTAATCATTTGTTTATACAATCATAATTCCACATACTGACCCTATATAAACTTCGAGTAACTATAAAAATATCTTTTTAAACATTATTTTGGATATTCTATGGGATGCACAGAGCAGCTGATAAACTAATGCATTGTTTATGTTTTACCATTTATTTAATTCCTAATGCAATCAACTCCCCAGCCACTCTATTTACCTTTCCTCCCACTTCTATATTTTATTTCCAATTAGTGAATATGGCAACAGCCTTGGTGCTCATTTAATGCATAAATAATAATTGTTTCAGATTGTGTAACTTGTTATAGTATGTAATAATGTCCTTGTACGTTAGGTTTGCAAAGTTGATCATAACAAGGACATGAGTATCTAACTCTACATCATGTTTTGGCCCAATTTAAAACAATTATTATTTTTGCATCAAATGAGCACCAAGACTATAGCCCAAAGTCTAAATATAATTTTTTCCATTTTTTTTGTTAGAAATCTTAAAGATCAATTTCCATCTCCTTGTGGTGGATGTCGACAGATCATTTCAGAGTTTGGTTATGCTGCTGATTGCGTTGTTATAATGGTTAAATATCCCGGGAATGAATGTCTGAGGACAACCATTAAACAGTTATTACCTCATGCTTTTACTCCAGATGCTCTTGAGAAATAAGCGAGTATAGAAATAATTTATTATTAGTCAATGGTATTAGTATAGATTGTAGTTATTTTATGAGAAACGTGTGAGTTTGAAATAGTGTATTACAATGGTCGTTTGTATAGAGTGTATTTTATTTATCATTGTTTTGACAATGATTAAAATAATTTTTTTTTGTATTTTCAAATTTTGAATTTGAATAATTATCATAATGAGCCCGAGATTAGTCCGCCCCTCCGTGACATGATCGAACTAGACAGAGGTGTGGTAAACAGCATATGAGTCTTATTATGAGATAATATTCATAAGGATGGCAGGTAAAGTCGATCTACAGTTTGTGGAAGTAGAATTAACCAGGAATAGTGGTGAGGATGGTTCATTAAAAGAAATACAACGAAAAAAAGTTTACGTGACAGAAGTCAGTGGTATCTGTACGCTGGACCTTTATTCGGGTTGGGTTTTGGAGGGAGAAGAGCACAAATTCAAACTTCAAGCTTTACCAATTAAAGTGTGTTCCTTTGTGAATATTGAACGATTATGGCTGTCACATAATAATCTCTCGGAGCTTCCAAATCAATTTACCCAATTGGTGAACCTAAGAGAATTATTCCTTCATCACAATGCCTTCTCGAATATCCCAACTCAGTTATTTCGGCTTACAAAACTCGAGATTCTATGGGTCAGTTCAAACATGATCGAAGAAGTCCAACCTGAGATATCACAATTGAAATCATTACGTCAGCTTCATCTTGAACACAACTGTATTCAAATATTCCAAGAGACGTTATGTGATCTTCCAGCGATTGAGGTGTTATACCTAAATCACAATAAACTGAGAACTATTAGTAAAAATATCAACAAACTTGCTAACACTCTGCGTCGTTTTTATGTTCACAACAACAAGATTCAAGCCATACCTGAAGCATTTTGTCTTTTGTTAAAATTAGAGATACTTTATCTGCAAGAGAACGAGATTGCTTCAGTTCCGCTCAAATTTGATTCATTTTGTGAAGTTATAAAAACAGGAAACAATGCTATTGTCCAGGCTGATAACAATCCATTTATTTTACCTCGTTCAAAAGTCAAGTCAAGTGTTACTGGTCCACCTCCAAGTCTTCAAATATTACAACTAAACCCAACTCGACGATATTCCGATGATCATTCTCGAGCAAGATCTCATACCGAATCTGACATTAAACAGGCTCGACAAAGCCATCGATTTTCTGTCCCTACTGCAACCATTGGAAAAGATGATATAGATCATACCCGTAAATCATCTACAATTCATCGATAAATGTCATGTATACAGTTTACTCGCAATCTACAATAATATTGTGTACATAATTATAATCATAAATAATTTTTGTATAATTATAATTATTGTGACGTCATTTTAATTTGCTTACCATTTCCTCATAATAATATGCATGGAATTAACACGTAATGAATGATATATATAACACTTGCAGTTCACGTTCTTGCCATGTTTTGCTGATAAAGACTAACCGGGCTCAGCTGTTTCCTATAGCACACTATACTTTTAGTAAGAATACACAAGAAGGTAAGTGTCTGATATACTCAAAAATGGAATAATAATTGTTATGATTAGTGGTTGTTATGGTAAATTATCTATGCTTATGGTAATTATTTACTCTTACTTCACTATATTTAGAAATATATATTTAGTATTATGGAAAAATTACCATCATCTGAACCAGTGTTAGTCCCTCAATCACTGCCTACACAGTTTCATCGTGGACAAGAGCTTTCTTCTGTGCCATATTCTCCTACTCTAAGTGAGACAGATAAAGATTGGATGGGTGAAGAAGAGTGGTTACTAAAAGGAGATCGTGTTCGTGATTCTAATGTCTATGGATCACCAGTTGATAATAATAGGGGATTGATAAATGATGACTATATACTTGAAGAGAAATTATCAAGAAGGAAGAAAGGAAGGAGGAGACATGGTAGACGTTTGGAAAGTACTACTGTGGCTTCACTCACTAATATTGCAAAAGTGAGTTAAGTGCTATAATGAAATGAAAAATAATATTGTTTTGATATTCTATCAGTTGGTTTCTGTTTCAACTAATATGATAATTGTAGTCGCTAATCGTCTGGCAGGAAGTGCATCAAAGATCTTTAACTAGTTCTCAAGGCTAAGTACCCCAGTGGTTCTAATCCTAGCTCTCAAGACTAGGTACCCCAGTGGTTCTAATCCTAGCTCTCAAGACTAGGTACCCCAGTGGTTCTAATCCTAGCTCTCAAGACTAGGTACCCCAGTGGTTCTAATCCTAGCTCTCAAGACTAGGTACCCCAGTGGTTCTAATCCTAGCTCTCAAGACTAGGTACCCCAGTGGTTCTAATCCTAGCTCTCAAGACTAGGTACCCCAGTGGTTCTAATCCTAGCTCTCAAGACTATGTACCCCAGTGGTTCTAATCCTAGCTCTCAAGACTAGGTACCCCAGTGGTTCTAATCCTAGCTCTCAAGACTAGGTTGTATGCAGTTTGTATATATTAATAATACACAACCACAGTACAGTGCTTTTATGAACTATTGCAACCAGGCTAGTAAATAACCTCATCAGGACACGAGCTAAAGTATTGTAAGATAGCTACTTGTCAATGAGATACAGCGAGGATTTGCATTGGAGGTTCACTCCATATCAGACTATATTATTCACTGTATCTGTTGAAGAAAGAGTTTGCACCAAGCGCTGTGGGATCATGTGAACTTGGAGCAGCCATTGTCACAGTTCACATGAGTAGCATGTGACAACAATAGTGACGTCTATTAAGTTACCAAGTTGCAAGAACTCATACAAATGCTGTACGTATTTCTTGTCAGATGTAAATACAGTAGATCTTATATTCATTAAATTATTTATGTTTTTTTAGTTTTTCAGTACGAAAAATGAAGATGATGAATCTAGTGAAGAGGAAGAACCTCCAAATACCAAAATGGTTTATAGAAGATCAAAGAAAGATCTTTTAAAACTCATTTTTCTTCCACTGCTATACCTTCTGCTGATGGGAATTGCTATTTTATTTGCTTTCTACACAATACAAGGACTTATAGACTCATATGAAAATCGTGTACGCTCTGTTCAACAAATAGATGTTAATGGAAGATACCATGCTATTGGCATCGCCATATTCCCCCCATTTTCTGATTACATAAAATGCGAGTATCGTTACTATGATGATGTATCACCAAACCCTAAACAGCCTCCCGATATCTGTCAAAATTTCGAAGTTCCATTTGTTTGTGATTATGTAAATGTAACCTTCAATTCCTCTATCTCACCAGGAGTACGTTTTGCTATGGTATTCAAAGGACCTACGTTAGTGAGCTGCAAGGAGAGTTTACTACTACGATATCATATCAACACAACATACAGAGAGTTCAGTGCTATGGAGTATATTTTATTTGATCAATGGGATACTTTCATTGCAAAGAGCAATGAGTCAAAAATGGATTTTTTAGCTAACATTGAAATGAACAGAGTGGTATACACCTTTCCAGCTGGTTTCAGAACCTGGGTGAAGCTCTCTTACTCTGTGCGACAAGACTTTCATAATAATCGAAATTATACAGAATTTTCGCTTATTGACAACTATGCATCGTTTAATGGTAACCAAACTGATACACTGCCAATGGAAGTGCTCTTTGAATGGAAAGACAATTATTATGATTACATACAAGAGATTATTTCTACAACTGCTTGGAGTGCCTTTGGTTCATTGTGTGGTCTATTTCTAACTTTAGTTAAAGCAGGTGAGTTCTGTCGTCATTGGGTTCGAAGAATACGTCGAGATAGAGAAAAGAAAGTACTGCATTTGCAAAAACTAGAAGAAGAGCAGAAACTATTAATGGAGTCTTACGAAAGAAGAAAATCTTTACGTAGAGAAACAAAACTAAAGAAATCGCTCGAAGGTACAAATAAAGTGTCCAAGATTGTAGCATCTCAATAAAACGTTGTTCAGATTTTAGAAAGTAGCTTTCAAAATTGTGTGTTTCATTGTTAGAAATCAAGTGATATATATATAGTATTTCATGACCAGATCATGTGATATGTACAGTATTTCATGACCAGATATACATCTTGACTCTATTATATGTTTGTATATGTATTATTTGTTATTATAATTCATTTTAAAAGATTGTGTGATATGTATAGTATTTCATCACTAAATCATGTGATATACATCTTGACTCTATTATATGTTTGTATATGTATTATTTGTTATTATAATTCATTTTAAAAGATTGTATATACATTTATAATTATATTTTTGACATTGCCATGTGAATGCCCCTGTAATTGGTCAGCTTAATTTGAATCTCCAAATTTTCCTCCACCATGTTTCATATTCGGATCCTGCCCACATTCCCATACCTTTTTTCTTAGCAACAACTTCGCTATGTCCAAGTGTAGACATAAATTTAATATAACTTTTGTAGTCATGGAAACCTTTGACTTCAGATAAAGTACCAAGTCCATCAGCTATAAGAACTTCATTAACATTGAAACTTTGTCGAAATAATTTCTAGACAATAAAAATGCATTAATGTTTTATGTAAGCTAAAGCCTTTAATTAGAGTATATATGGTACATTCTAGGCAGCACTGCTTAGTATAGTACCATATATACTCTAATTATTTTGTGCTAAGGAACAGAAGTATCAACACTTACCCTTCTTTTTGTATAAACTGCAGATTCAATAGCATTCTGTTCAGCTTGATAATGCAATAATGTAAACTTGATCAACTGGTTTTTAAGACTGGTTTCTAGCCATTTATGACACTTTTCCGGCTCTGTAATGGCTACTCCTGCAAACTTTATTCGAAGAAGAGTCTCAGAAAAATTGTCATCTAAAAATAAAAATATATACCCCCCTTCACTTGTTGATTAATTAAAACAGGGCATGGTATCATCTGACCATTCATCAAGTCATGTGTTAATAATGACTTCTTTTAACATCATATCCTCCCGTTTCTAGTATGACAGTAATGACCACTTTTATAGTAGTGAGTAAATGAGTAATAATTTGCTCATTATAATAGTTTTAGTTAACAAGTGCTCATTAGTGGCCAATTATTATTTTATTTATTACAGTCGCTTTGGGCCAGATGGTGCAGTTAATTATGATTATATTGTCGCTAACAGCATTAACTGTTAGTTAATTGGCTCAAGATGTATTCCCAATGGCGGCGCACACACTAACCATCCAATTTTGCCCATGCTTCAAAACTTATCAAAAACTGTGCTTTAAACAATTATGAAACAGATTGCAGTTATAGTTAACTAAATCTACACTAATACATACATACATACCAAGAGGTTTTGTTTTCCATCTTAGTAATCGTCTTCCTAGAGGAACATGCCACACCCCCAAACTATCCCAATTACACTCAACAACTCGACCAGATAATTTATAATTTTGATGAATAAGTTGAAGAGGAACTTTAGAAGCGCATTTAAATTGTTTGAACTAAAAGAGATGAAGACAATAATATTCACAAAATATTACCTGTAGCTATCATCTCCCTTACTATTAATAGTGGATGGGTTGTGGTTTTGTTACTATTAATAGTGGATGGGTTGTGGTTTTGTTACTATTAATAGTGGATAGGTTGTGGTTTTGTTACTATTAATAGTGGATGGGTTGTGGTTTTGTTACTAATAATAGTGGATGGGTTGTGGTTTTGTTACTATTAATAGTGTATGGTTGTGGTTTTGTTACTAATAATAGTGGATGGGTTGTGGTTTTGTTACTATTAATAGTGGATGGGTTGTGGTTTTGTTACTGGATAGGTTGTGGTTTTGTTACTATTAATAGTGTATGGTTGTGGTTTTGTTACTATTAATAGTGGATGGGTTGTGGTTTTGTTACTATTAATAGTGTATGGTTGTGGTTTTGTTACTATTAATAGTGGATGGGTTGTGGTTTTGTTACTATTAATAGTGGATAGGTCGTGGTTTTGTTACTATTTATAGTAGTGAATGTTACATACAGAAACTTCCAGTAACTAATTATTCTATCAATAGCAAAGAGATGCTAACTTACAAAGTATGTGTGTTTAATGACAAGATATGCTCCAATCCCTCCCATAATCCATGGTAATAACTATATGAGGAAATATACATATCATCATTACATGTTTAGTACATGTAATCACATATTGCATAAGAACCTAATACTAATATACCTAATCATCAGTGTCTACTATATACTATAATGATATAATGTATATTTCAAGTACATGTTTGAATATACACCTCTGCTGTGCCTTTGAAAGTAATGTTATCAAATCTCTTGTAACAAACAATAAACTAATAATTACAAAATACCAACCCAGATGTCCATATTACATAATGTGATGTTTGACATTTAATCCTACATTTATGAAAACTATGAATGTTTTTACAGAATTCAGTAAACAAACACTGAAATAAACATTACACAAGAATGTGTGATGTTTCTCACCCTGACAACTTTAATATTTTCATCTATAAAGTTTGATGTAGCCTCAAACCAACTATCTCCTGTAGTTTCTTTGCTAGTAGAATTCACCTTATCAGGTTCCATGCTGGTAGTGGGCGTGGCTATTAATTAAAATGGGCGGGGAAGTTTTATCCCAGAGTGGGCGTGGTTATTTAAAAATGGGCGGGGATAACCACGTGACAACTTGGGTGGAGTCACAAGACACAGGTTTTTAATAATGGCTACACCTATGAAGCTCTCAGTTTCTCAAACTAAAGATGTATTATTGGAACTAATATCCAACGATATAAAAGGGGTTAGTTAGTTTTATGATGGAATATGTCTTGTTAAATCCATTTCTTCACTGTTTCTTAGTTACAAGCTGCTCAATGTGATATATCTACTCATATGGATGTTGTGACCAGTAGCAACGTACATGCTCAGTCTCTATGTGACCATCTGGACTATATACTCATGCATAAGTTAGTATACGATAGTTAATTTGGTATGTATATATCTTGTTTTACAGGTTATACCAGTATGGAAGTGGATACTGGCCTTGCATTAAAAACTTCACTCATAATGATGTAGTTAAGACAATACGTTCATTGATGCATGTGAAAACAGATATAGGCAGAGGTGAAGAATGTATGAAGATTGGATGGATAGTCAGGCATTTGATATTACAATTATAATAACTATGAATAATTATATGAAGATCATTCACCTTGATTTGAAAATTTTTCATAATTGTAGTTTCGAATGACCAACAGTCCATTTACCTGCACCATTTTTATCCTTACTGTTCTTTTTTTGTGCATGTCAAATTTCAATCCATTGCTTCATTATTGAGTTACAGTATAATCATGTAGTATTAACCTTATGATATTAAACTATACACTATAGTACATATAAGTTATTGAGTTACAGTATAATCATGTAGTATTAACCTTATGATATTAAACTATACACTATAGTACATATAAGTTATTGAGTTACAGTATTAACCTTATGACATTAAGCTATACACTATAGTACATATGAGTTATTGAGTTACAGTATAATCATGTATTAACACTATGACATTAAACTGTACACTATAGTACATATAAATTAATCACATGATTCATATCCTAACACAATGAATGTGAACAGACTATTATAATTATGTACATATGTATGTATTATTACTATATTAGGTCGTTCATGGCTGAACCTTGCTCTAAATGAACAGGTAATGGAGAGTTATTTGAGAATATTTATAGAAAATCAAGATATGTTACGATCATATTACAACAGGTGAATATCAATTCTCTATATTACTTAGCTATATTCATTTTCTACTTTTCTCTCCCATTTTTGTTCGTTTCTTTCTCTCTCCTTCCACCTCCTACCTATATATTTCTCTTAACTTGGTTGTCTTTTTCGTTCCTTCATTCTCTCTTCTCATCCTAACTAGAGATGCATTTCTAAGGGATAATGAGGTACCAATAATGTAACTCTTAAATAAACTATTTTACTACTGTATTATTTTTAGAGGTTATCATTGCTACTCACTTTGATAGCAGGCCTCGATTTTGTGACATTTGACCTTTCAATGGTACATATATATACTATACTATTACATGTTTTAAGAGAACTTCCATACCTCCAGGATGAGCAATACCTTGATTTCTCTGCCTCTTCTAATACTGGGAGTGACAAAATTGCACTTAATTTTAGTAAAAGCATTTTCTCCTCTGTTCTTCTTTTCATTCTGGGACCTTGTCTCATACTCTTCCTTTTCCCTTTCATCTCATCCTTCTCTTTTTGCTAAACATCTGAGGGATTAATGAAGATTTTTTGTAGGGGGGGGGGGGGGGGGGAGGGGGGTGGGTTTAAAACACATCTAGGAAACAACACTGCATGCTTATATTTAAGGGGAGTGGTCCCAGGGCACCCTCTCACCCTCTAATCCCTCTGTCCTTCCCACATCTCCTTGTCTGCTTTGTGTTCTTCCTTTTCATTATTTCATGCTCTAATCCCTTTATTATTACCACTAATTTTCCAGATGTTAAACCTTCTTTCATTGCTTCTGTAACTCCTCAAGTAAGACGTAGACAAGAACTGACTCATTCCGATATTCATATTCCTTACCACTCTTCACCCATCCCTTCTCCAACCTCATCTCTACCTACCCGACTTCCTACTGATGAAAAACAACACGACAGTGGACTATACAGCAAGGAGTCATCTTTAACGAGTACTAACTCTACAAACCAAGCTTTTCTTGATAGCGAAACTATTTCTTTATCGTCATCTTTAGTTAAAGATGAGGCTACTGGTTTGAGTAAAGAAAATGTGGACTTGGAAAATGTACCTGTTACAAGTTTTCTAGACCGATTTATCCAACTTGATGATCAAGAGCGAAAGAAAGTTAAAGAGGAAGAGGAAGCATTTCTGGTTGCTAGGAGACAGAGGAAGAGTAAAGAAAAGAAAAAGAAAAAGAAAAAAAATGAAAGAACAATTAGATTAGGCAAAGAGGAGGAAACTGATGAGATAACGGTCTCATCTTTACTAGAGTCATTAAAGGAAAATCAGCCTCCTTCTATCACTACTAAACTAGTCCAACCAGTTTTACCTGATCCTACTGTTGTACATCCAGAACTTAATACTTCAAAAATGGTAGAACCGGAATTTTTAAGTACCAACCCATTTGATGAGATTCCAGTTCCTGATGAAACTAGCGATACATCAATCGATGAACTCAAACTGGATCAAAGTGATACTAACTTGACTGTAATCCCCAGTAGTAACTTGTTTGATGATAACACTAGTTCTAGTAATAACGGATTTGACAAGCAGTACAGCAATCCTGTACATTCAGTTAGTTCATTGGAACAGGAGAAACAAGTTATAAATACAGGAATGTCACATGACTTTATCGATAGAGATCATGTGACTAGTACAAATATTGGTGATTTATTAGACAATCAAGAGAAAGAAATAGAAGATGAGGCAAAGACAGGAGAGGATTTAGTAATACAGCAATCAAGTGTTGTTTTAACCTCTTTAGAGGATTTCAGTGAACAATATCTATTGAAAGATGATTCTTCAGAAGTAGATATTAAAAAGATGAGACTGACTGTTACTGGTTAGTGCCTTAGTGGTTTATAATACATTGTACTTATATGTGTGTGTATATGTATGTACATGTATGTACATGTATGTACATACATGTACATATACGTGTATGTACATGTATGTACATACTTGTACATGTATCTATAATAATTAATGGATACTTGTATATTACAACTTAATGTAGTCAGTACTTGTATACATGTCGACTACATGTACATGTACTTATAATATAAATGAAGTACTTATACATCAAGTACTTGTATTGTTATACAACTACATGTATATTGTACTTGTACATGTATATCATATACACGTTTATGATATACATGTACATTGTACTTGTACATGTATATCATAAACGTGTACTTGTATTTGTGTGTGACTGTATGTACATGTACTTGTGAAGTACATGTATATTGTACTTGTGCACATGTACATGTATATCATAAATGTGTACTTGTATTTGTGTGTGACTGTTATGTACATGTACTTGTGAAGTACATGTGCATTGTACTTGTGCACATGTACATGTATATCATATACATGTACTTGTATTTGTTGTATGTTTATTATTAGTACTGTTATATACAATACAATTGGTTGTATGTACATGTACACGTGTTACATGTATGTCATTTGGTATGTGTGTTTGTATGTGTCTATCTCAGGTGAGACTGGTGAGATATATGATGCTCCACCTACTCGTCCAATGAAGATAACTGATATGGATAAACATTCATGTGACATTGCTATCGATGATAACACACGCATTGTTTTATCTCTTGATGTATTTCATCAACCTGAAGAAACAGCTGTAAGGGTAAGTGACTAGCTAACTCTAATGATTGAAATCCATTTCCTGTTTCCTGATCTTTATTATAGTTGGTATCAGTACAAATACCTCAAGGTCCTGGAAGATATCAGAAAGCATGTCTGGTCATCACAGATGCTGCTATTTATTTGACACAAGCAGGTAGAAATAATTTCGTAATGAATAATTAGAACATATCTTAATAATGATATGGTATCTAGATGGGACGGAAGGTGTATATAGTCGTATTTTGGGTGTGTCTTACTTAAAATTGGATCATATCGTTATTGGATTGAGCTGGCAGTCAATAGGACTAGTGTATACTGAACAAGGAAGTAATATATGTCACAAACAGATGATTATAACTGGAGACGAAGCAGTATCCAGGTAATGGGTTACTAGTGTCTGTTTACATTCATAATGACCTCAAAAATTATGATGTGATGAATTTATAATGAATATGATGTATAATTTAATGTCAATATGTGATTACACTATAACTCAATAATGAAGCAATTGATTGAAATTTAACATACACAAAAATGAATGGGACGGATAATTATGTGAAGATTTTTGGTTTGTGATTTGAAGTTATGATTCAGAGGTCATGGTGAATATGAGTGGACATTGGATCAATAAATAGATCACGAGTACATTTGTTTTACTTAGGAGTATTGCTGACTCCATCAATTCTACGGCCTCCAGATCAAAAGTATTTGGTAAAGCAATTCCTCGGAACAGAGATGACGAGGCTCGTATTGCTGCTATAGAGAAAGAACTTATAAAGCTAGGCAGTGAGGTAATAATATACACCACACATCCTGGACACCCTATCAAGACAACTAAGTAATAGATTTGGCATGCATTATGTTTGAACAAGGGTGGAGCAAATATAGGCTAACAAAGAGATTACGTAATTTCATTGGCTAAACACAAGTGCACATGAAAAGGGCTGTGTGCTTTTTTGCCACACATCTCGGTACATGTGCAATACATGATTTAGTCCCTAGAGGATGGTATGTACAGAGAGAGAGAGAGAGAGATGTTTGTTTTATTAGAGAGTATACTTTTTATATTTATATATTACAAGTATGAAGTAATGATTTCACATTTCAGACAAGTATGGAATTAGTACGTTATTGTTTAGTACACTGGGAGCAGCTGTCTGGGGAACCGCCTCTTCTCTCCCCTCCTGCAGATATCACAGGTAAAGATTAATCTCATGATATCATTACTGTCCACATTCCTTGTTTAACTTAGTTCCTGTTTCTGGTACTTTATTTATTAAAGAGATGTCCATTATAAAGAAACCAGCTTGGAGAATGGCTTACTTCCAACTATTAGATGGAGTACTGCACCATTTCCAAAATGAAGTGAGTTAACAATGGGTGCCTGGTAGAATTTGATAAAACTCAAAATTTTTTTTGTTACAGAATGATAAATTACCAAAAGGATCTTATCCTATGAGGTGATGTTGTTGATCACTGTTTATTATTATTATTTATTGTTTATCATTTCATTGTTTACTAAACAGAGGGTCCAGTGATGTTGTTGATCATTTCTTTCATTGTTTGTTATTTACTAATATATGTTATTGTTTACTAAACAGAGGGTCCAGTGATGTTGTTGATCATTTCATTGTTTGTTATTTACTAATATATGTTATTGTTTACTAAACAGAGGGTCCAGTGATGTTGTTGATCATTTCATTGTTTGTTATTTACTAATATATGTTATTGTTTACTAAACAGAGGGTCCAGTTGTGGTGGTTGCACGAGAACATCAGGAGAAAACAAAGCATATGCTTTCACAGTGAGTAGGAAATAATTTCTTTCTAAACTCATAAATGAAATATTGTCATGACACAGGTAATAGATAGTAATGGCTCATCATTAATACTGGCTGGTAAAGATGAAGATGATTTGACAAAATGGATGCAAGCATTGTGTATGGCAGCTAGTGGTGTAGAGGTTAGACAAGGCAATGAGGAGTTCATTTATTCATATTTTCTCCTGTAGACAATCATCCCACATTCCCCAATTCACAAAGGAGGAGCATTTTGTGCTGTTCTACTGACACAAAATAAGGTTTTGAAATACAGACTTTTGAGTTTTGTACGACTATTTCCTCATTTATAGATCCATGTGTTACAAGAGGACTGGTCTAAGGAGTCAGTCCAGTTAGTAGCAAGCATATCAGTACAAGATGTTAATGATATAAGTGTGGATAAGACATTACCACTTTATTGTACACTGGTAAGACCAATGTCCTACATTATTGATAACATTGGTATGATAATAAGACCAATGGATGTATTGTATAATACTGGGTTAAGTATAACCAATGTTTCTAACACACCAATAGTAAGACCATTGGAATAATTTTTACAATTACAGTACTACCCTAATCAATGGTCTTGCAAATGATTAGGAAAATTGGTCCAATGGTTAACCAATAGTTAGTAGTACCAATTGGTCATCATATTAACTAGAAACATTGGTCCAATGGTAGAACTGTTAATTACAAACATTACTCCATTGGGTCTTCCGATTGGTCATTAGTACTACCATTTGGTCAACAGTGGTAAAATCATTGGAGTACTGTTTGTAATTAATAATTCTACCATTGATATGACAACCAATGTAACTGCTAACTATTGGTGACCAATGTTGGTAATCCAACATAGTACTGACATTGGACCAACTGTGTTCCTAATGAGGAAGAGACCACTGGGTCGTTATTCCAACACTATCATATAACTAATTCCTCTTGCTCCACAACACAGACTTATGATGATTATGAGAATGAAATTGAAAGAGGAGTTTGGATGTTGTGTTTCAGTTCAGAATACGAGCTGGGTCAATTTGAGCGAGCTCTAACTGGTACATACAAGGATATATTCCAGGTTAGTGAAACAATGAATATTAGTGAGAAAGATAGTATCTGTACATGGAAACTACCTTCGAATCTTCATCAGCTAAATTATTATAATGAGTAATGTTTCTACTCCGAGATAGCAGCAGCCTCAAGTTTTAATTAAAGTGGGGTGGTAGTGAAGGAAAAATATGTCCAAATGAACCCTTTCTCTTCCTGTGCATACATCATGATTTCATATACACTTGTAGGTTGACCCTCACTTCTCCAAAATGGTGGATCCATTAGTAAAATCGAGAGCAGAGCGAGCTATTGAGCTGACAAAGGCTAGTAAATATAGGAGTGATAGTATCACAAGAGGACGAACTGAATTCACTTATGAACATAAATCATGAAATTATTTAATACAAGTAATGTTAATATATTAGATCATTGCTTTGTGCGTGCCAAAAATAAATAGACATTTTAATTAAAATCATATTTAAAAACGTATCGTTCATTTTCGTTTTTTCTTTCTCCTACTATTTGATGTACTGCTAGTCTCCATAGCTCCAGTTTCTACACGGAGGGCATGTCCGGTTTGATTAATGTGTTTGTACAGTTTATTACGAGAAGGGAAAGAGTTTCCACAAGTATTGCAACAGTTTACTGAAATAGAAGAAGGGTCTTGTGATTTCTGAACTCTTGGAACCTATGGATTATAAAAATACAAGTCTTGTGTACATAGTGCATATGTCAACAGTTCAGTGACCTGCTTTTGTTAACTAAATTATAAATAAATTAACTAGTCTACGGCACTCTATGATTATAAACTAAGTCAAAACTCAATAATGAGTTAATTAAGTACATGTACATGATGTTATCTGAGATGAAAGAAAGAAAGAAAGAAAGACACCCGAGGCAATGGAAAAATGAAAAATGAGAGTTGACATGTACATTGTATACTCCTAATATTCTATAATATTCTATAATAGTTGACTATACTATATGAATACTATATGAATACTATATGAATACTATATGAATACTATATGAATACTATATGAATACTAATTTCATACCTGATGAACATGTATTTCTTGTTGACCATTTCCAGTTTTCTTTTTTTTTCCTTTCTTTGTGTGTTTATCCCTCCTATCACTATATCAAAATTTACATTAATTGAAAAGACAAATATGAAATTATAATATAACGTACTCATCAGAGTCCTCGACTTTTATAATAGGGTCTATCCCCTCGTCACTATCATCAGGAGAGTACTCAAAAACCTGTTTTCTTGAAGACACAATTGTAGACATTATTTGTATGGTATCATGTACAGTGACATGTACAGTTACATGTACAGTGACATGTACAATGACATGTACAGTATCATGTACAGTTACATGTACAATGACATGTACAGTATCATGTACAGTGACATGTACAGTATCATGTACAGTATCATGTACAGTTACATGTACAATGACATGTACAGTATCATGTACAGTGACATGTACAGTATCATGTACAGTGACATGTACAGTGACATGTACAGTGACACATACAATGACATGTACAGTATCATGTACAGTTACATGTACAATGACATGTACAGTATCATGTACAGTGACATGTACAGTGACACGTACAGTATCATGTACAGTTACATGTACAGTGACATGTACAGTGACATGTACAATGACATGTACAGTATCATGTACAGTAACACATACAATGACATGTACAGTATCATGTACAATGACATGTACAATGACATGTACAGTATCATGTACAGTGACATGTACAGTGACATGTACAGTGACACGTACAATGACATGTACAGTATCATGTACAGTGACACATACAATGACATGTACAGTAGTGGATACAGCATACATCACAGTGCATTATCATCAATCATGTGGTATACATATAATATTGAGCCTCAACTTACTTGTGAATCTGAAATTGAAATGTCATTTCATCTCCATCATTTGAAAAAGATGTCAGTTCTTTATCAATATCATTCTGATCAAATAGTACATTAGTTTGATTCAACATTGAGGTACCAGAGGCTTCATGTTCCTGTATTTCATCCTCCACTTTAATTTCATTAAATATCACATCACTTTTGTTCAACTGTGATGTACTTTGTTCCTCCTCATCATCTTCATCTTCCACCACCACCTCCTCTTCATCCTCCTCCTCCTCATCTTCCATCATTTGTTTCAAGATTGCGACATTATCTTTGTGTTTCTTGGAGTTTTCATGGTTTGAAAAACTATAAAAAGATAATGTTTCTACAACATAAAACTCAATAATTAGGTGGGCAGAGTCCCCAAACAAATTTCCTTGTTACACAACAAACACAGTTGCTATGGTAACACATTCTAACTTACTCACGCTTTCTCAGACTTGAAGGTTTTATCACAAGCTGCACAGAACAGGTCAACAAAGTTTTGTTCATCAGAACCACTCTCACCTGTCATATATACCATATATTCTCTAATAATTCCAAATTAAAGGGAACATACTTGAAGAATCTTTTCCAAACTCAACATCTAAATGAGCTTGCATGGAAGCCATTTTCTACAGAAGAGATGGAGTAAAAGTTACAGAATAGAAATAACTACCTTTTCAAACATGTCCTCATTTTCCCAATCTTGTGGTTGATACTCATCTAGTTGTAAATCTCTGTGTAGACAAATATTAACAAGATAATAGATAATTATAAATAACATACGCTAGTCGTCTTCTCGCTTCTTCAGCTTTCCTTTCGGCCATTTTCTTTTTCTTATCTACTTCTTGTTCTTCTAAACGTTTCTGGAGAAAAATATATATAATTATTATTAATTTTTGTAACAAACTTAATCCTAATACCTTGTGAGCAAGTACTCTTTTATCTCGCTTCTTGACAAATGCAACTAGTTGCTATGGCAATCATATAAAAGAAATTATAAAAACAATCTGGAGTACTGTTCAATATTGTTGCCATAAATATTCTATTTACCCGAACAGTCTCATTTCTTCGTTTCTTGGCAGCATCACGAATCTTTTTATTTTCCTTTTCCATTAATTTCTGTACTTTACGATTTGGTGCCTGTATGTCACATCACAGTCACTCATGCTACATGTCACTTGACTGGACTTACTTGAGAACGATCATGCTTGTTCAACCAGTGATAAGGACGTGATGTTGAAAAACTTTGCCAATAAGCATAAAAGGGTTGCACTACCTACAACAATTATACATTATATAATATATATATATATACACACACACACACATATAT
The DNA here is from genome assembly GCA_947044365.1 of Petrosia ficiformis. NCBI lineage: Eukaryota > Metazoa > Porifera > Demospongiae > Haplosclerida > Petrosiidae > Petrosia > Petrosia ficiformis. The sequence goes on along the minus strand of OX345653.1, from coordinate 476,006 downwards.
ATATATATATATATATATATATATATAATTATATATATTCTACATGTATATACTGACAGGCGACAGATACATATATATTACCTCCTCAAAGACACTTGTGGAACATCCTAGATTAGATATATGAGTTTAGTAAACAGAATAAAAATTGTTTGCAAATTATACATATTGAATTGCAAATACACCACCAGTACTATCCAGTCATCCGTACGTCCATCCATCTGTCTGTCCATCCATCTGTCTGTCCATCCATCCATCCATCTGTCCAACTAACAAAAGCAAATGCAACTCTCTCCTGATAATAAATGAATTACTACAGGGTAGTATAACATGTATATATATATATATATATATATATATATATATATATATATTATGATGGTGACATCATCCCTTTGATGTGATGAGTTCTATATATTGTATATAGACCTTCCATGTGCACGTTATGCAGGAGATCTCACCTATATAAAAAATATAGGACTCTCGTTTTGTGTCCAAGGATGTGATATAGCCCTCGCAGGATCGGGCTATATCACATCCTTAGACACAAACTCAGGTCCTATATTTTGTATATAGGACCTGTTAGCATACTATATATATTACATATATAACTGACCAAAGGAAGGAAGCCATAGTTCATCATCATTCTCTATAAACTGTTTCTCTTCATCTATGATACGACTGAAGATAGCTGCATATACTCCATAGAAACCCTATATTATAGAGGAACAGTTAGTGTAGAATGGGCGGGGTTAAAACAACAAACTTTAGTATCATCTCCAAATCCAGTGTAAGCAAATCCACTGAAAAAAGGCATTAAATCAATGACATCATCTCTGAACTCTGACCCCACTGGTAATTAAAATCGATAATAATGATTAATAGGTGTGATGACGACTCACCTCCAAATAATATCTCCTCTCTGTGTTTGTCGTACCTAATGTTAAAAATAAATCAGTCATGTGATGATCACATGATTTAGGGGTTTTACCAGGCTCGTTCATGTGGATCACTTAATACTTCATATGCATGTTGTAGACTATGAAATATACGTGCACATTCCTCAACATTGTCTTGATTTTTATCTTTGTGAGAAAATATAATGTAATTAGACACACATTCTATCCATAATGTCACGTGATACCTGGGTGATATTTAAGAGCTAGTTTTCTGTAAGCCTTCCTTAGTTCTTCGTCTGTTGCTGTCCTGGGTATTCCCAACACTTCATAATAACATTTCTGAGCCATCTTCCCAGCATGCCTGCACGTGTAGTCGTGTACTAGTTTACTAGTCCGTATAACTCTGTTTATGTCAATAATAATTAATTAAAATTATAATTAATTAAGGTTGCTGTATATCAATAACCATTACAGTGACATTATCTGTACAACCTCTCTTAACAGCCTCAACAGCCAGTCTATTACAAGCTGTCTCATATCTGTAACTCCGTACACTAATAGGAGCATCAGTAGAGGCATAATTTGTCTTTATTCTCTTATCTATAATTATAAGTACATCAATATTATTAGTGAGAATAATAATGTATGTACCTTCAGATGGTTGAATCTTCTCGTCCTATCAAAAAAAAAACAAAGTACTGTTGATAACTTAGACAGTACAATACAGTACAGTACAGTACATTATAATAGTACAGTACATACAATACAGTACAGTACAGTACATTATAATAGTACAGTACAGTACAGTACAGTACAGTACAGTACAGTACAGTACAGTACAGTACAGTACAGTACAGTACATTATAATAGTACAGTACAGTACAGTACAGTACATTATAATAGTACAGTACATACAATACAGTACAGTACAGTACATTATAATAGTACAGTACAGTACAGTACAGTACAGTACATTATAATAGTACAGTACAGTACAGTACAGTACATTATAATAGTACAGTACATACAATACAGTACAGTACAGTACATTATAATAGTACAGTACAGTACAGTACAGTACAGTACATACAATACAGTACATTATAATAGTACAGTACAGTACAGTACAGTACAGTACAGTACAGTACAGTACAGTACAGTACATTATAATAGTACAGTACAGTACAGTACAGTATAGTACAGTACAGTACAGTACAGTACAGTATAGTACACAATATAGTACAGTGTAGTACAGTGTAGTACAGTACAGTACAGTACAGTACAGTACAGTACAGTACAGTACAGTACAGTATAGTACACAATATAGTACAGTGTAGTACAGTGTAGTACAGTGTAGTACAGTGTAGTTCAGTGTAGTACAGTACAGTACAGTACAGTACAGTACAGTATAGTACACAATATAGTACAGTGTAGTACAGTGTAGTACAGTGTAGTACAGTACAGTATTGTATAGTACAGTACAATACAGTACAATACAATATAGTACACTGTAGTACAGTACAGTACAATACAATACAATATAGTACAGTGTAGTACAGTACAGTACAGTACAGTACAGTACAGTACAGTACAGTACAGTACAATACAATATACAATATAGTACGTAGAGTGTAGTACAGTACAGTACAGTACAGTACAGTACAATATAATACAGTGTAGTACAGTACAGTACAGTACAGTAAGGATTAACTTACTTCAATAATTTGTAAAATAAATTCTGCTGCCTCTTCAGGTTTGAATACATTCCATAATCCATCACACGCTACTAAAAGGAATCTTGAAAATAAAAAAGAAATAATTATTTTTATTTGTATAATTAGAAATACTGTTACTAACAAGTCATTGTCGGTTAGTTGGCATTTGAAAATGTCTGGAGTCGATATGACACCACAGTGCTTGAATCTACCATCACCAATACTACGTGATACTTCAACCACACCCATGACACGCCCATCTCTAAAGTGAAATGAAAACCATTTAAGTGCATATCTAGTTTTTGAAAAGGGACACTTGCGATATAATTGTGATCAAACACTTACGTTTAACAACTAGACAATGATATTTGGCATCTAAGAAGCTTAATACTAGCTCTTTATGAATACCAAATTTCATTGACTTCCTGTACAAAATCACCGAATTACGATTGATTGAAACTAAGCTTGTGAAGGTGCGTGTCCCTATTCAGTATTAGGTTATATCTAACCTTACTATTCCTCCAGACTTTTCGATTCTTTTCCGCTCATCAAACTAAAGCACAAACCAAATTAATTTATTATAATAATAATAGTACATACATACATCCAGTGGAGTGTGAGTCTTTGTTAATGGAATACATGTCACCTTATGTTCTTTTCTACACAACACTGCTTTACTATCACCAAGGTTACCTGTAATAATAAACAATGTTCACTCTGGAAATTTTAAAGCGGAGGGGAAAAAATTAATTAAATACCATTGTCATAGGGTGCAATGGGTATGGTACCTTTAAAAAAAAGAACATTTTATGATGTATAAATGAATCAGTCTAACCTGAAAATATTGTATTGTCTATTATCAGTAACACAACCACTGTTGATCCATCTTTCCATGAGGGTGTGGCTTTAGCTGCTAAAGAAAGAAACTCCTCATCTGTTTTCTTGAAAGACTCTATTAAACATCTTTTAACTTCACGATCAAAATGTTGAGAGTCACCAACTGAAAAGGCAACATAATAATGAACAGTGTATGTACATGTACATGTATATGTACGTGTACATGTGTATGTACGTGTACATGTATATGTACATGTGTACGTACGTGTACATGTATATGTACATGTGTATGTACGTGTACATGTGTATGAACATGTGTATGTACGTGTACATGTATATATACATGTATATGTACGTGTATATGTACATGTGTATGTACGTGTATATGTACATGTGTATGTACGTGTACATGTGTATGTACGTGTACATGTATATATACATGTATATGTACGTGTATATGTACATGTGTATGTACGTGTACATGTGTACGTACTTGTACATGTATATGTACATGTATATTATGTAAGTGTACATGTGTATGTACATGTACATGTACGTGTACGTGTACATGTGTATGTACGTGTACATGTACATGTATATGTACATGTATATGTACATGTGTATGTATGTATGTGTACATGTGTGTGTGTGTATGTATGTATGTATATGTGTTTATAAGCATGTATACATTACTGCACATGTAATAAGTCTGATATTAGTAATAAACTATACATACCTTTTGGTAGTTTGCCGATAATATTTTTATGTAGATTTTCGGCAGCATATTGTGAAGCACGAGGACCAGCATGACCATCAAACACACCATAATAGGAAATACGACAACTATGCAATGAGGAAGGAAAGAAGAGAGTCATAGAGAGAGAGAGAGAGACAGAGAGAGAGAAAGAGAGGGAGAGTCGTAGGAGGGAAGCCAGAGGAAATGGGATAAGGAGATTTAAAAATAATCAACTTCATTACATTTTTTCTGGTAAAGATGATGTAATTTGATGCAATATGATGTCATCAATGATCACATGTGCATCTTGCATATCATCTCTCTCGCCTTGTCTTTCCCCTAGGTATCCTCTAAGACAATAAACCTCTAATACCATATATATTCCAATTATAGCAATATTGCATAAATATTTTTTAACACACACCCTTCTTCACTTTCTTTGGATGACGCTCCTCTTCAATGGATTCTTCGGTTTGTCTTTTTATTCCACTATCAGGTGGTACTTCATCACATAGAAGTGATAATTTGTCTCCTGCATACAAGCAATACAATCATGTGACCTGCACGTGAGACAAACAAGAGGACAACCTGCAGGAGGAGGCAAATCCCCAAACAGATCCATATCAAACCAGACCACACCCCTAAAATTAATTAACTAATCAATTATTTTTAATTGTGATCTTTTATTATTTTTGAATATAATATAATTTATGGTACTGAAAGTAATATTACAATCTGTTCTGTACACCATTGAATAGTCACATGACAATCACATGATGTATCATGTGACTGTCATATTGCATCTTTAACTGAATGAATCTCGCCAGCATTTGGTCGTTCACCAGCATTGACAGTGAATCCAAGGGCTGTCGGAGACATTTTTTGCATTTTTCCTTTCTTTTTCTTTTTAGAACCACGAGCAGAAGATGAGGAGGAGGAGGAAGAGGAAGATGAGGAAAATGAAGAGAGATAGGCAGTCGCTGAATCAGAACTACTTCCTGAAGACTTCTTCTATAAGGACAAGAGAGACAGTAACATTACTAAAAGGTCACTATTACTTCAGTAAAACAACTCCAACTTTACTTTTAAAATGATGAACTGTTATTGAGTTACGGTGTTAACCTTATGACATTAAACTATACACTATAGTACATATAAGTTATTGAGTTACAGTATAATCATGTATTAACCTTATGACATTAAACTATACACTATAGTACATATAAGTTATTGAGTTACAGTATAATCATGTATTAACCTTATGACATTAAACTATACACTATAGTACATACATGTATAAGTAATTGTGAACTCATCACAACCTAATTAACTGACTATAGCCTTGTAAATACATGTACATGTATGGTAATACTTAAATGTACATAGTGGACTTATTAACCTCATATATGTTGGGCCAAACATCATCTAATTGCTGCAAAACGTTATATAAACATATTACCATTGATAGTAATAATGTCCTGTTAATTAGACACAGGCGTTTTCAAGGCATATATACATGTAAGGAATCATAATGTTTTATGACATGTATAGAGAGACCATGGTATGGTATAAGAATTGTAGTAGGTGTATACTGTATAGACGCATTGCTGGGATTATATCATGATCTCAGACATTATTGTATTCTGTGGTTTTTATAAGTCAGTTGTTTAGAGTAATTTAGATACAATACTATCCCAGTGTTCTGCCTGGAGCACTGGTTGGGATTAACCACCACCCAGCATGAATTGATCCCTACTCAGATGAGTTAACCACCTCTCGGATAATACATGTACATGTACATATATATATACTACTGAGATATACTAGCAGCTAACCACCACTCTAAATATCCTATTGCCAATGGTTCACAGATCCTCAATATTAAGCCTTGCTTCAAGACCCTATAGACATGCAGTTAATATTATGATTATAATACATACTGGTTGGCCATAGTTTCTAATCTTTTGACGTCTTTCAAGAAATTGTTTAGCAAATGCATGAACATCATCAGTTTCCCCGAGAAATGATTTTATATAATCATGAACCTCATAGGTAGATTCAACCTCTAGTAATAGATTGACAAATGTTGCCGCTGGAGGGAGAGAGAGAGAGAGAGAGAGAGAGAGAGAGAGAGAGAGAGAGAGAGAGAGAGAGGGAGAGAGAGAGAGAGAAAGAGAGAGAGAGATGGGGTAGGAGGCAGAGAAAGAGAGAGACGGACGGAGGGAGGCACAGTAAAATTTACAATCAATAGACATGCAATCCATCATAATGTATGTTCAATAGATGCTATCATACATACCATCTACATCAGTGTTAAATTTGACCAGTTCTGCTGCACACCATTGAGTAAATACATCATCAGGTGAGGAAGTACTGAACAATTGACGAATCTTTTCCTAATGATAATATAATACATTATTATAGTACCAGTACAGATCATATCAACAGAGCTATGGAAATAGTGGACTGACTGCAGGATTGATTGGGCTATTTCCACCATTCCTGTATCCACATGTTGAAGTACATGCAGTTTTCAATTTAACAAATATTCCCTAGATTTATCGGACAATGTCCTGCATGACTGGCTCTTTCCACACATACCTCTTGTTTGTTCTTCACAGGTTTGTTTAGTTTTCCTTTTTCTTCTTTGTCAACTCTTGTTTGAGTGGTCTCTAGAGCACATTCTTCCCAGAAAGATAATGGCTGAGGAGTTTCTTTAGGTATTGACGGAGGTGGCCGAGGGTTTACAGGACGGACAGGAGCTGGAGGAGGAGCTGTCCCCCACATGGAGGGCTGAGGTTGTTTATTGGGTGCTGCCACCTTACTCCATGAAGAAGTTGGGGACTAAAAAAAGATTAATATTGAGATTTGAACATACAAGATCTTATCTCAAGAAAAGGTATTTTAGTACAGTAAGATGGTATCCAGGATATTAATGGTATCCAGGAAGTGCTGTTGCTATTAATGGTATCCAGGAAGTGCTGTTGCTATTATTGGTATCCAGGAAGTGCTATTGCAGTATCCAGGATGTGATATTTTATTTCGTATACAGATATTAAATTGATGGTACAATGGAACATAATTATATTATAATTTCGTATTTAATTTAAATATTATCAATACTTACATGTGTCTTTTGTTGAGTTCTATTGGTTACGCTACCAACAATTACTCCAGCCTCTTTCACTCTAAAAACCTGTTTTTCCTGTTCTTGCTGAATTTCCAAAAATGATAAAGGTTTATTATGTGTGCTCGACTGATTCCAGCCTCCAGCCATATTTGTGGCCTGTTGTTGCTGTTGTTGCTGTTGATGAAGTTGCTGTTGTTGAAATTGTATTTCTTCTTTTTGACGAACCTAAGAACCATTAAAGTTAATAAACATCATCATTCATCTATCAATCCATCCATTCATCCATCCATCCATCCGTCCGTCCGTCCGTCCATTCATCCATCCATCTGTCCATCCATCCATCCATCCACCCATTCATCCATCCGTCCATCCATCCTAATCCCACTCACCCTTTCTCTAATCTTTTCTTCTTGTTGTATTTGTAACAAAGAAGGAGCTGATGAATGAGGATGCTCATATGTCCAAACGCTAACAGTCTGTTGATAAGCAGATTCTGACATATACTGTTGTGTTATAATTTGTTGTTGTAATCTTGTTTCTTCTAAAAGGAGAAAATCTAAATCCACATACTAATATTACATGTACACGTATATCAACCCTTCATCCCTCTATTCATCCATTATTCCTTCATCTAATCATTGATCCATCCATCCATCCAATCATTCATCGTCAATCCATCTATTCATCAATCCATTTATCCCCATCTCCATTCCTTCATTCATCCATTCATTCATCTACTCATCTCTCCATGATTCTTATCAAATCGATGTCTCACTTATAAAATAAATAACCTTTCAATCTTTCTTCTTCTCCTCGTTGCTGCTGTAATCTCCATTGCATCTCTTCCCATTCTCTCTTTTCCTTTTCTTTCTCTCTTCTCTGTCGTTCCACCTCTTCTTCCCTCTTCTGTCTCTCTTCCTCTATTAAACGTTGGCGATCCAATTCATCTCTTTTTCTTTTATCCTCCTCTTCACGCTTCTTTCTCTTTTCTTCTTCTCTCTGCCTTTTCTGCTCTTCACCAATTCTTTTCAATCTCTCTTCCTCAATTCTTTTAGCTTCAGCAATTCTTTGCCTAAAGAAAATATCATTTACAATTTATTGTAATGTTAGAAAGTAGCAGTTCATTTTGAAGTTTATACACAGATAAATGGATGGATGAATAAATGGATAGATGGATGAATAGATAGATGGATAGATGAATAGATTGATGGATGGATGGATGGATAGATGGATGAATAGATGGATACATAGATAGATGGATGGATGGATGGATAGATAGATAGAAGGATGACTATCCATTTAATTTACCGTTCCTCTTCCTCCATTTTTCTTAATAACTGTTTACTTTGTTCTTCTTCATCATCTTCATTTAATACCTTTTGGGTTTGTTCTCCCATCAAATCAGGCCATTGCTCCTCTTCAGGACTCTTTCTTGATGGTAGAATACCCCAAATGGGACTAGGGTCGCTAACAGGAGCGGTGGTTATGGGAGTAGTCGTTTGCTGTTGTTGTTGTTGAGGTATCAAAGTCGAAGGAAGCTCTTGTGCTTGAGGGAAAAGCTAAAAGGAAAAGTTCGGAGAAGAAGAGACAGTAAAACTAGCGATGATATGTAAATTAATAATTTCATACCTGATGCTGTTGCATAAACATCTGCTGCCAAAAAGGTTCGGTGGGCTGCAATGGAGGAGGTTGTGGACCAGGTGAAAATGGAACACGCCCCCATATCCTAATTACTTGACCTAAATGTATAGAATGAGTTGCTTTTAAGGTGTCAGACATCTTATCTTATAACCAACAACTGGTGAGTAGTCTGTAACTCATAGTGGAATCACGTTGAGTTTAAAATAAGCTCATTATAATAAATTCATTAAAAATCGCTATGGAAACGTGCATATATAGTGTAATTATCAATAATTTTTCAGATGCAGTTTGCATATACAGTGTGGTTACCATGGTGATTGAACGCATGCAGGCACACAAATAACAATTAAAACTATGAATTCATAACAAGCTCAGTTTCAACTCAATGGGATCATACATATTAATTTCTCTTACCTAAAGGTAGAACAGTAGCATCACACACTCTCTGTATATTAAGATCCATAGTGAAAAAACCAGCCGCAAACCAATCTGCCATTTCTTGATTAGAAAACGGACCTGGAAAATGTGCCATAAACATGGTTCAATCCATAAGCCACACCCATTAATTACCTTGTAATTCTCCCTGTGGATCTCTGTAATACCAGTTCTGTAATCCTTCAGTTTTCTTTGCAGTAGTTTGTGTCTGATTCTGTAATGATAAAGATTGGTGGATTTGGCTTGACAGATGGGTGTGGTTTGATGGCATTGGTACGTGTATATCTTCATCTTCAGTAGATAGCACAGCTTCAGCAGCCTAGATAAGATTAGAATACAAATGAAATGTAAAGCCCTTGCTTAATCAATAAGCCTTATAAAATATACATGTAAATCTACATGTACATGTATGTGGTTTCCAGGCTGGTATTGGGTGACCCCTCAAAAGTACATGTAGTTCAATAAAATATCATAACACTCATGAGTATAATAATAACTAATTAGTAGTTAAATTGTTTACAGTTCTTAAGATACTTGTTTTAATGGTAATGTGTACATGTGTACATGTGTGTTTATATGTGTAAATAAACTGTTATACATGTAACTATGAATGTCATTGTACATTCTGTTGATTATTATAAACTAAGTCATTGTACATTCTGTTGATTATTATAAACTAAGTCATTGTACATTCTGTTGATTATTATAAACTAAGTCATTGTACATTCTGTTGATTATTATAAACTAAGTCATTGTACATTCTGTTGATTATTATAAACTAAGTCATTGTACATTCTGTTGATTATTATAAACTGTAGATAGACAGTTAACTATAAAAGTCAATCCTGTTTGTACCAAGTTAGTATTCACCTGACATCAAGTAACTACACTGTACCTCTCAAGATGAACAAGCTAATGGTGTATGGAATATCTTAAAACTCCTTTGTTATGCCTACATGTATATGTACATGTATATGTATGTACATGTACATCTATGTGGGTATGTACATGTATGAGGATCACTAACTTACTTTCTCAAATCTTCTCTCCATTTCTTCCATAGAATCAACAGATCCAATTCTCAAATCTTCAGTTTTAGTACTTTCATTCTTTTCGTTATCAATATAATTCCTTTCCTGATGTGAGAACATATCTTCATGAGGTGGATTAGACAATCCATTATCTGGTTTACTGGTAGTATCATCATCAAATACATTATCCTGAAATTAAATATAATTATTATATCCCCATTGTTTAAATTAAGGGGTAAGTGTACATCTGTCTATTTTTACTATCTTAATTCTGTTGTTTAACTGATTTCCATTACAAGTGGAGGAATGACTACATACATGTCAAGTAACATCACATGAAGGTCACATGACAAGGAGAGGAGGAATGACTACATACATATCAAGTAGCTTCACATGAAGGTCATGTAACAGTATCATCACATTACTAAATTTCACTACAAAATGGTAAGTTTAAATTTCTATATATTCATCCATTCATCCATCCATCCATATATCCCTCCATTCATCCATCCATCCATTCATCCATATATCCCTCCATTCATCCATCCATCCATTCATCCATATATTCATCCATCCATCCATCCATCCATCCATTTCCACATATCCATCCATTCGTCCATCCATCCATCCATCCATTCATCCATCCATCCATCCATCCATTCATCCATATATCCCTCCATTCATCCATCCATCCATCCATCCATCCATTCACCCACATATCCATTCAATCATCCTCCATTGATCTTGCTTGTTTCATCTTAATATTCACTAAACTTACCTCAGGTGATTCTGATCCTTCCTTTTCTTCAATATTTGTATCAATATGATCTATGTTGTCTAAATCCTAAATATAGTAACATTACATGACATCATCATAAATTAGTATTATAAATAGTAACCAGTACCTTATCTGTTAATGAAAATCTTCCTTTCTTATCAAACACACCCACAGAATTATTAGACTCTCCATTTTCTTCACTAACCCATTCAGGAAGAGGTTGCCAATGGTCTTTCTTTCCACCTTCTTTATTTAACCCCCGGCTTTTTACTAATAAAAAAAAACACATGTTTAGGTAAGCACAGCCGCTTGTATATCTCTACATGTACACATGTACATGTACACATGTACATGTACACATATACATGCTGTACATACATTGTATGTACATGTACATAAGGATTCATCCATTAATCCACTCAATATCATTTCACTGAAGCACCGAGTCAGTGTTCTCCACAGGAAATATGTATTTGTAACTACTTTATGACTTTATGGTGATCAGGGGCAACAGACAACCTCAATACTGCGATAAACTCACAAACTCAATCGCCTAGCCTACTATCAAATGTTACTCATACAATAAATTAGGATGCCTGACATACCTGGACTTGTTGATCCAGTATGCCACTGGTTCCCCCAACCAGGAGGACTCTTTCCCTCCGGGATTTCACCAATTGGTTGGTTGGATCTCCAATTCGTATCTCTTAATGCTCTGCCTCCTCTGTTTGGGTAACCACCTCTTCTAATAGAGATCAAGTAAGAGTAGATGAGAAGAGGTGAGAAATATTAAATCATACCCTTCTTCACTCCAGCTAGAATCGCTGTTAGTCCGGTAATAACTTCTTTCTGTAAACTCCTCCCCTCCTCCCCCACTGGAAGTCCTGTAGTAATCAGGACGACCACCACGCCCCCTTCCCCTTCCACTGGTTCCTCTTGAAGGATAAAATCCCCCCCTACCTCCTCCTCTTCCACTGTAAATTGTACCGGAATTGACATTAGCAGTTAGTGCAGCCTAAGAGATTGATTGAAATTCATTCATTTGTCCATCCATTCATCCGTCAAACAAACCATCCATCAAACAAATCATCCCTCAATCCATCCATTCATCAACCCATTCATTCATACTCACTTGTTCCTTTTCTGTTAGAGGAATGAAGGCAAAAGGTGGTACACGATTGGGTCGTACAATGGTAGATATATTAGACATGTCTTGTGGATAAACTATTGGATCTGGATACAATGCTATCATTTCCTCTTTTCCATAACGATGGTCTGCTAGAGGTAATTTACGTCCGATTGGTGTGGTGGGTGTGGTCCCAGAGGAATGGGTGTGCCCGATAGGGGCTGTATTGCCAGTATTAGACAAATTACGAATCCTGGCAAATAGATTAGTAAAACAGAAAATTAACTCTACGAAGTGAAAATTAATATTGATTACATACAACACCCACAATACCCCCTCAAGATGAAATTTATTGAACTTATACATTTCCTCACCATTCAGGACCAAAACTCATTGTATTCGCCATTATTTTATTCGGATGCTTGGCAGGATAATGATCAATGAAAGAGTTTGGGAAGTGTTTTGAAAGAGTCTATAGTTACCGATTGGGCAATGACCGTATTATACCTTCACGTGTCAATAAAGAAATATCATACCGTATTAATTATATTTATAAGGAAGCTTATAAAAAATAACAAGTACTTATAAAGGCTAAACATACAACACATTCATCTCCTGTGTGTAATATTTAGAACTGCATGTAAGTGAGATAGTCAGTCCTCGATCTACTAGGTCTGACATCACTGTAAAACTAGTTGTAGCCAAAGAATGTTTTCATTCAGTTAAGTTGGTAGATATTGGGCTTGCTTAGTATTTTCATTATGCGAAAAAAAAACAACAATTAATTTTGATGAATATCAATAATGGATATACTAAAAAAACTACTTAGCCAGCCAACAATACCACCAACAACAGATAGAGCAGAATTATGGTATACCGCATTAATTACAATTATACGTATATTTCCTGCATCAGTACCACCCTGTAGTATAGTACTGTCAGACACCTTCCATATTTGGATTTTAGTTCAATACAACAGGTAGGGCTGTCGAGAATGTCTTTAGTAGAAGAAGAATTACCTGGCGTTGGAAATGGTGAGTATAAGATGCAAAATGTATAGCTATGCATAATTATGATGAGGTGATTGCATGCTGTAAATATAAATAATGTGTTATCTATTATGTATGGTATATATATATATATAATTATGTTTATAGCTAAAACTCGTGTACTGGTTAACTCCAGAAAAGTGTATGCACATGATAATTAAAAGTCATGCTTCATTAATTTTCTTACATTGTTTTTAATTATCTTTTACAGTTAGGAAAACCTTTCAAGTTCGAGAAGATGCAGTTATTGCTAAGCAACTACAGGAGAGGGAGTGTAAGTGACATAAACTAATAAACAATTAATAATAAAAAATGTTAATAATGTAATTATAAATGTCTTCGATCTTTACATGGTACATGGTTTGTACTGAATACAGTTAAGTAATGCATTTCTCTGATTGTAAATCATTGATAATTATCACCCTAAACTTGATTATATGTATTAATGTTTTGGGTATTAATGACTTAGTGGGCGTTAATTATTATTAATAGTTAGACATACATGGTCTCTGTGTACACAATATATATTGTTGTACATGTATGTGTGTGATTGTGTGTGTGAATGACTTAGTGGGTGATATACATGGTGTCTATATGTACATGTTTGTGTTTGTAACTGTGTATGTGAATGACTCAGTGGGAGTTATTACTCACGGATTACACACATAAACACTATGTATGTGTATGTGTGACTGTATTTTTATGTTTTTTATGTGTATATTTGTGTTATATTACTAGCTTGCTATAAATTATCTCGACTAATGCATTATATAATATTATACATGATATTCAATTTTGTTTTGGCATGAGATTTATAGTATATTTGATTAGCTTATATAAATTATGTTTGTGTGATAATATATACATGTACATGTACATACATGTACATTTAGGAAATTATATAATTTAATATTTACAACTTGAAAATTATTTGTAAACTGTTGTGTATGATTTTGATAGTTTACAAATTCATGTTGTAAAGTATTTCAATTTCATATACACATACTGTATTCTGTGTGTTCAATTTGACACACAGAATACAGTATGTGTATATGAAATTGAATACTTTACAACATGAATTTGTAAACTGTCAAAATTACACACAATAGTTTACCTTTACTGTCAACACTATCCTCCATCTTTACCTCACACTATTGTGTCTCCTCTGTGTGTGTGTGTGTGTTCAATATCCTCCTCAATCCTTACCTCATATTCTGTTTCTCATTTATCAGTTGATGATCATTTCAACTCTAATGTACAGTTGAGACGTACCGCTATGCAAGATACACAAATGGCAAAGCAATATCAAATGAGTGAGCTATCGTTGTTCAAAGAACAGGAAAGAGTAAGAAAACAACAATTAGAAGCACAGTGAGTGCATGTACATTGTATGTCTGTGTCCATGTGTATGTCTATCTATTTACTTCGTGTTGTCTGTCTGTGTCTATCTGTGTTTAATTATACTCCTATTGTCTAGGGAAGAAATTGATGCTAATGAGGCTCAGAAGGTAGCCAGAATGCTTTTAGAAGAGGTCAGATTTGATACAGAGTAACTTTAAAAATCTCTAAGAATGACAGTTCAGACGAGAGGGTCTATATCTCGTTTGCTAGTTATATTCTTTGAATCTCCAATTTCAAAAACACTTTTAGATTCTTGGAGCTCTTCTTTGCTGTTATTATTATTATTATTATTATTATTATTATTATTATTATGAACAGGAAGAAGAGAAAAAGCGTAAAGATGAAGAACTTGCTTCCAAACTTCACAAAGAAGAAAGTGAAAGAGAAAGAAAACGAAAAGAACAAGAGGAGGTGAGACTAATATGACAAAATGTTTTTTTATTATTTATAATATTATAGATTGATATGAGATTGGCAAAGCAACACAGTGATAGAGAATTAATAGAAATTGAAGAGAAGAAACGTCGTCAAGCACAAATCGACGAGGAAGCGGCGCGAAGACTACAGCAACTAGAAATAGGCGAATACAAGAAGAGTAAAGGAGTGAATGAGGCTGGAGCAAAAGAAAAGGTACTCATTAACATTCATAAACAATTGATGTTGTCATGACAACAGTAGTTAAATGCTTCGTTCTTGTAAATTTACTTTAACTAAAGGGAAAGCTACAATGAATATTAATTACATGTAGTAAAGGAATATAACTGAAATGCATGTATTCATGAATGTCATTGTTTACCATATATTAGCCTGTAGTGATGGATTTACCAACATATGAATCTCTTGGAATTGCTTCTCCTCTTACTATCAACCAACCAGATGGTTATGACGACGAGGAAGAAGAAGAGGAGATTGTTGATGAAATAGCAAGACAGGAAGAGGAAGATGCTCGTTTAGCAGCTGAAATGTTTAAAAGAGAAGAAAGAGAAGCGGCAAGAAGAGTAAGTAATATAATATTATATTCATTCATTTTATTATATTTCTCTATCAACAGAGAGAAGAGCAGGAAAAAGCAGATATTGTTAGTGTGTTAATAGTCATTTCAGGTTGTCATGGTAACATGACGCAGTTGGTTACCTGTATTTATTTTACATACCTGTATTCAGAAACATTAGTCATAAAAATGCACTGTTGTGTTTTCGTAGATGAAAACAATTCATAGCTTCTATTTCTTAAATGTTGTCATGGTAACATGTCATATATAGATTGTTTATGTAGTTGTGGTGACTAGCATTATTGTATTCTCCAGGAATTTGCTAAGAGACTAATGGAAGAGGAAGATAAACGGACTAGAGATTCTAACGATGTTCATGAATCAGATTCAGTAAGGAGCAGCTAATTAATTATTAATTAACATCTCAATGTGAGAAATCAGTGGAAAATAATTAAACACTCAATATTTGATAGGAATCTTGATTTATTAAGTGGAAAAATTGCTTTTCCTTGATATTTAATTAGCAATTATTATCTCCTAAGGGGGCATTTTCAAACTGAAATTTGTACGCTTAACATCATAGTGACGCTGAGGGGGTGGGAGGTTATGCGCATGACGATAAACATTGAAAAGGAAGGAAGCACAAGTTAGTATGATACACTGTAGTATTCAATCATGACATTAAGAGGAGGACAGGGGAGGGCTTGCAGTAGCGTCACTAATGTTAAGCGTACAAGCTTCAGTTTGGAGATGCCCCCTAACTCCAAATTGACTTATTAATAATCTATTATATGTACATGTAATTACATATTTAATTAAATAATAGGATATTGCTCGAAGAATGCACAGTGAAGCAAACCAAAAACAAAAACAATTAACTGACCAGGAAAGTATAGACTTGGTAAGTATTCATCAATATCACATGACTTTTACATGACTCTCACATGATTTTATAGCAAATGGCTCAAAGAATGAAATCTGAGATGCAACGACAACAAAGTCAACAAGAAATGACAGACTGGGTGAGTAGTATATGGGTATCTGTCTGGGTAAGTGAGTAGTATGGGTATCCGTCTGGGTTGGTAAGTAGTATGGGTGTCTGTATGGGTATCTGCCTGGGTTGGGGAGTAGTATGGGGATCTGTCATAATGATCATGATACCATTTCTGGTCTATTTAGGAAATTGCTAAACGTTTACAAAAAGAAGAGATAGTAGCTCATAAGAAAGCTAAAGTTCGTCAACAATCCGTTGATCAGGTATCATCTCCAGAATCCTCCCTATCTCGTTCCACACCCCCACAAACTATATCACCAACACGATCTGGTATGTATGTGTGCGTGCATATATGCATGTAGCCATGTATGTATGTATACATTTATATGTATGTATGTATGTATTGTCTCTTCTATATTCCTTAGCTCCACCTACCATCCCTCAAACGCGTGGTTCAGAGCCAGTGGTAAGCTTTTTAAAATGTTAGCTCAATCAATCCTCATCTTCTCTTTTAGATTACTAATTATCGACCCATTGGGTCATCAAGTAATACTCATCAGTCTTTACCATCAACAAATAATGAAGAAGAATTACCGATTGCCAAGAAAGCATACAAAAGGCAACCGAGTAAACAGAAGAAAGGTTTTTTTGGAAAAAACAAATAACTCCAACAATGTTTATTAATGCAGTGATGACATAACGTGTTATCTTTTTCTACAATTTCTTTACCCCTCATTTACCATTATGTATCGTATATAATATGGTATATACTGATTTCTATTGTAAACAGTTTAAAAAAAATAAAATATTTAAGCCCCACCCATGAAAAATGACCACGTGGTCGAAGTTAACATGTCAAAGAGTAGGAAGAAAAGTGATGGTAGGATTTTAGGGAAAACACTCATTAAGGAACAGAACAGAGGAACAAGAGGCAAGACCAATGATGGATGGGTGAGTACTGATAGAGCAAAAAAAAACTGAGACATTCTTAAAAACTTCATTTTCATGAAAGCAGAGAAGTAGTTAGTAATAGTTATTGGGTCAGCAAGGATATTTGCAAACACATTAATTAATCACAAAGGGTATAAACCCTAATCCCTATATCCCAAGACTAAGGGTGTACTGATGGTGCCTGATATCCATGCTGACCCTAGTCTTCTTTTAATAGCTCCATACTAGTGATTTATCTGATGGATACGAGTGGGGGAGACTAAATCTTACCTCAGTTACCGAGGAGAGTAGTCTGGATGAATTCTTAAGGACTGCTGAACTGGCAGGAACAGAATTTACTGCAGGTACGTACTGTAGCTGGACTACATTACCATAGCAACCAAACGATTGACTCAATGATTGCAGAAGTGCTAATAATAAATATATATAATGTCTCTCTCAGAGAAACTTCACATCAAAGTGGTAGGTGATACCGGTACATATACTGGCTTACCATATGGTGAAGAGAAGAGAGATATTGAAAAGGCTCAACAAGAAAATAAACAGTTTCTTAGTATTCCAAGAAGGTGTGTCAAATTCCATGTAACTATAATGTAAATACCTTGCACTTTTCAAGACCTCCTTGGGACGAGGCAACCACCCCTGAGCAGCTGGAATTGAGAGAAAGAGATAGTTTCCTGGAATGGAGGCGTCACTTAGCTACTTTGCAAGAGAATGAGAAACTCATTCTCACTCCATTTGAACGTAATCTGCAGTTTTGGAGACAGCTATGGCGAGTAATTGAGAAAAGGTAAATGAATGAGTTAATGGGAGTTGCTTGTAGATTTTGTTATTTGTGAATTGATATAATGTAATAGATTCTTTTATTAATAGTGATGTAGTGGTACAAATTGTGGATGCAAGAAATCCACTACTATTCAGATGTGAAGATTTGGTGAGCTAGTTAATATAACTAAATTTGATGGTTGGTGTATTGGACTAGTGGTTAGATGAGGTGGGTCTAGTGAACTAATGGTTAGATAAGGTTCATTGGTGGGTCTAGTGAACTAGTGGTTAGATCAGGTTCAGTGGTTAGTCTATTGGACTAATGGAATATCAAATTTTGAGTGTCATAGTGTGCTGGAGTTTACTTGCATATCTTTGTAGGAGAAATATGTTAAAGAATTGGATCCACTCAAGTCAAACATGATTCTAATGAACAAATCTGATCTACTCACACCTAATCAGAGGTTAGAATATGTATATTTGATTTAATTTATGTATTTGTATAGAGCAGCTTGGTTGGAGTACTTTTCATCTCTAAGTATTCAAGTTGCATTCTGGTCATCTAAAGAACTTGATGAGCCAACTAGAGATAGTGATATAGAAGAGGAGGAGGAGGAAGAGGATGAAGAGGAGGAAGATGAAGAAGTGGAGGAGGGAAAGGTCAAAAAGGAAAATGTTGACAGTCAATTAATGAGTGTCAGTGAGAAATTGCCTGAGCTGATGGTGTCTACTGAAGATATACAGAGAACTAACAAGTATTTATATCAATCTGATGAAGAAGTGGAGGGGGAGGAGGAGACTAACATTATTGAGAACGAGATAGTCACTGAATCAAAAGAGGAGGAAGAACTAAAGCACAATAAATTATGTGTTGAAGGTTTGATAAAGAAATCTCAAATATCAAACGAAGAAAAAATTGTCACACAGCCTAATAAAGAAAGGGGTGTGGTCAATGTGTGGTCAGAGGAACTGTTATATCAGTCACGTTTGTTATCTCGTGAGGAATTGTTGGAAACATTTAGAAAGATGTGTTGTGTACATGGTGAGTTAATATCAAATGTATCACATTCTATTGATATAGTATTACATTACTATAAATAGTACCATCAGTTAATATAATAGCATAACTACTCTATTAATAGTATCACAGGTTACTATAAATAGTATCAGTGCTCTATTATTAGTATCACCAGTTACTATAAATAGCATAACTATTCTATTAATAGTATCACCAATTATTATAAATAGCATCAATGTTCTATAAATAGTAACTGGTGATACTATTAATAGAATAGTTGCTATATGTAGTAATTGGTGATACTATTAATAGAATACTGATGGTATTTATAGTAATCCATGATACCATTAATAGAATAGTTATGCTATTTATAGTAACTGGTGGTACTATCAATAGAACACTGGTGCTATTTATAGTAATCCATGATACTATTAATAGAGTAGTTATGCTATTTATAGTAACTGCTGATACTAATAATAGAGCACTGATGCTATTTATAGTAATCCATGATACTATTAATAGAATAGTTACGCTATTTATAGTAACTGGTGATACTATTAATAGAATGGTGATGCTATTTATAGTAACTGCTGATACTATTATAATATCTACGTTTCTATAAATAGTATTAATGATTACTATAAATAGCATTCATTGATGTGTACTCGAGAGTATTTTTCATTCCTACTTGCACAGATACCAGTTCTAATCATCCAGTAACTATTGGACTCGTTGGTTATCCTAATGTTGGCAAGAGCTCTACTATAAATGCTTTATTACAAGAGAAGAAGGTTCCAGTGTCAGCCACTCCAGGAAGAACTAAACATTTTCAGGTGAGATTTGACTCCAGTCAAGAAATAGACATTTGTATCCACTACTTCATCAAATTGTACTGATAGACTGTAGCTCACAAATACATTGTAATATATTACAAATCTAAATTATAATTATGTTAATCTGTTCATAGACACTGTATGTTAATAATGATATGATATTATGTGACTGTCCTGGTTTGGTGTTTCCAAACTTTGTCACTAACAAAGCTGAAATGATTTGTAACGGTATATTACCAATTGATCAAATGAGAGACCACACTCCTCCCGTTTCCATGGTAATAACTGCATCTAAATACATAAGAAATTACTTTTCAATTGTTCTATAAATAGGTTTGTCATAATATTTCTCGTACTGTGTTGGAACGAACTTATGGACTCAAAATTCCTCCACCATTAGAGGGAGAAGATAAAGACCGACATCCTTACGCTAGTGAACTTTTGTCTGCATATGGATGTAAGTTTGATAGATTTCATTAGAAGCAAAATTAAGTTCTTTTCAGATATTCGTGGGTTTATGACATCACATGGATTACCTGATCAAGCTCGTTCAGCTCGTTATATTTTAAAAGATTATGTTACTGTAAGCACACTATTATGCTAAGATACTCATTCTTGTATTTACAGGGTAGATTACTCTACTGTGAACCACCTCCTGGTACTAATCCTGTAAAATTTAACACACAACTTAACATATCATCCGATAACATTACAAGTCATGATCAACATGGAATAACTGACTTAAAAGAGCCTAAGGTACATCTACATGTATTCTTCATCTTTGAGTAATATGTACATCTTATTCATAGAGTCAACAACCTTCTAAATTTGATGAAGTATTTTTCAAACAAGTAAGTAAAAGCTTGTAACAAAAATTATCTTTATTTTGAAACTTCATAGAACCAAGGAGTTGCACATAGCAAAGGAGTTTATGGCACAAGTGGTTTTACTCGTAAAACTGGTTATTCTCATCATCACTCGTCTTCATTTGAGGACGATGGGACTAGAGAGAAGCCATGGAAGAAACATAATAATAAAAAGAAGAAAGAGAAAATCAGAAGAGTTGTTGGTAGTACAAATCCTTATGAATACTACTAGATTAGATTTGAAACCTTTTTTGAATTGCTAATTGTATTGTAATCAAGATTCATAATAGTGATGTTACCATGACTACAGCTGTCATTGTGATATATAGGCAGACCTCTGCAATCATACTGATGAGATATATAGAGGCCTTCTATAATATTACTGTTAGTTTATAGCCTCATTATATAGAGTAACTAGTTTAATGATGGTAGAGTAGTACATCCAAGATAGCATGAGCTTGCCTTGAATAAAGATTACACTAACAAATTGTTACATTGATAAATACAACCATTAATTATTCATACAGAAGTCTCTTTGACTAATCTACCAGTACTATCTGTTACCAGTCTAGTTTGATAAAGTTCAGGAGATGAACTAATGTGACATTCCGCTAAAGCCTCTTCAAGACTCCGCCCATGTCTTTGTTTTGCTATTTCAGCTAAAGCCTAAACAATTTTAATCTCTGAAGTGTATATAAAAATAAGTGTGACTAACCTGAAATGTCCGGGGTTCGTGGATAGCTAATTCTGATAATACTTTTCTATTCAATTCTATATTACACTAGTGAGTTCAAAGGTCAATTTTAATTCTATTTCTTTTAATCTCACATACTTTTACAAGCCCATAGACAAATCTGGAGTAACTGACATTGTGTTCACGTGATCCAAAGTTAATTCTCTGAATCCACAACTAAAGTGAGACATACCATATATATTCTAATTGAAAGAAAAGAACAAACTTGTCTCATATCTCTCTTCTTAAGTTTTCTGCCACGATATGCATGTTGTAAAGATTTTTGAGCTGCTCTAACAGCAATACTGTAACAATTCTTTGAACGACCTCGAAAACCCTAAGACCATTAAAAGAGAATACCATCGTATTCTATTTTCTAATTCCTTACCTTTGTGAGGGCAAAGACTTTAGCACGTTTCACTGCCCTCTTTGCTGGTCCAGCCCTCACCATCCTCCTTCATTCAGTTTTCAGTCACCCACGTGGGCACATATTCATATCACGTGATAATTATTATGCGCTTTTTAATTTTGTACGCGCATAGTATGACACACCTCCTTATTATCTTGAAGAACTAGAGATCGCATAATCTGAATGGCAAGTCCTCATGCGAGTTCATTTATATGTTTACCATTCAGCAGTCAGGATGAAGTAAAACATGCTTACAGTGTCTACTATGGTGTGTGTCTAGGCAGTGCTGCCATTGGTGCTCCAGGGGCTTTACTGTTCCTCTTTCAAATGTTGTGTGGAGAAGCAAGGAAACGCATTAGTAAATCACAAAGAAATATTCTAATTAACTTGGCGATTGCTGATCTATTAGCTGACTTAGGTGAGCATGTGAAGTTATGTTTACAACAACCATGTGATGTCACTAAAAGTGTTTACAGTGTGAGACTGTAGATTTTATAAATGTATATATATATACCAGATTAAGATATATGATCCTCTATCGTTGGTTTATAGATCTATGGATGGAATCTTTATTGCAAAAAATTAAGTATTTACTTTAAGGAAAATCATCCCTGTGCAAATCATGTCATTGTTTCTGCAAACTGTTAACAATATTGTATGCAATATACTTGTTTTGGAACTAACTACTTCAATATAATACTCCTGTTAACATCAAAACAACTTGTAGATAGTCACTTGAACATAGGAACTCAATTGAATAACAGATGTGTACAATAGTATCTCAATAGGTGATAACTATATTATGTGGATGCAGTAGAATACAGACAGCTCTTTGTGTTGATAGATACAATTCAATTGAATCGATACAGCATAATCTCCAGATAGCTTTGTAGAATCCAGCACTATATTGTTTATAACTAAGACTG
The DNA here is from genome assembly GCA_947044365.1 of Petrosia ficiformis. Taxonomy (NCBI): domain Eukaryota; kingdom Metazoa; phylum Porifera; class Demospongiae; order Haplosclerida; family Petrosiidae; genus Petrosia; species Petrosia ficiformis. The sequence goes on along the minus strand of OX345653.1, from coordinate 452,745 downwards.
CCTTTCTTGCTAACACTATATTCCTTATAAGGACATGTGCATCTATTAACTATGCTCTTTGTCTAATTGATTCTATAAACACTATATAACAGTTGACTTACTGACTATGAAATGTAGTACACAGGTTGAAGGTTGTTTCAATGTTTCCATTTAAATTCTTTTTTATATAATCTCATTTAGGTGTTATTGTGAGATCGTTATTCTATCTCTTTTACTGGGAGAAAACTAGCTTCATTAACGATACAAACTTTAGAGAGAATTTAGTTCCAGCAATAAGTGGAGCATTAGTTGAAGTAAGATTTGAAGTAATTACAATAATTATAAATCACAAACTTGAAAATCATTTAAGAATGGAATTATCCAGTAATCACCCTAAGGTAGAGTTGAGTGATATTGAAAATTAAGTTTTCCTATTATTGTCTAAAAGTGACTTGCGATTATTGCAATATTGCAACTACTCATTGATACCATAGGCTCATTGTTTATAAGGTGACACTTGCAATCCTTCTTTTGAGAGCATCAACTATTATTGTATTTTTAACTGGACACAAATTATCATAACTATTTTTTACTTACAGTAAGACAATATTTAACCATTGTGATAATATTGTCAGACCAAAATCATGTGATATGATTATTGCAATAGAATAATATTACAATGTATTGAAGAGGGAACTAGTCAATGGGTAGTTCGTTGCAGTGGAATAGTAATATCTTACTAGACAATTGACAACAGGTGACAGTTTTTTATTTCTAATCATGTAGTCATGGGTTTACTTCTGGTATCTCGGCTCTTACTTTTGGACATTTTTCTTTGCCGTTGATATTTACACTTCAAAACACAATGGAAAGTGGTAAGTACAAAATGAGATTTTGGAAATTAAACCACTTTCATTTTGACACAGGAGACTTTGGTGTTCACACACAGTGACATGGATATACTGTGTAATGTTAGCAGCTGGTAGTTTAGTAGCCTTATGGATCTGTACACCTTTTCTTGGGTGAGTATAAAACACAGTATAAAATTTACAGAACAAATTGATTCCAACAAAAATAATTTTGATTAAAAGCTCACTTTTAATTGATCGTTATTCCTCCATTTTGTGTATTTAGTCAATGAAATTTGGTATCCAGGAAGAGCTATTATTAAGCTTCTTAGATACCAAATTATGTGTACAAAATTGTGGAATAGCGAATAGTTAAAGGTAACCATTTGATAAAAATTATTTTTGTAGCAATAGATCCCTTGGCAAAATCGTTCACGAAATTATAGATCTAATACTCACACACTATGGATTAAATATCAAAGTGGTACAGTACTAAAAGGCTTCGTTTTAGCCAACAAATTGTTAATATAACTAATACTATTTGATAATACATTTTTACTGTTCTGTTTTTCAGATGTGCTGTTGACAAGTATTGCATAGTTGGTCATTTTCTGTGTACGTTTGGACCAATCTTTATTTTTATGATAGGAATACCAGCATTTTACTTATCAACGTTTCAAAAGAGTAAGTTAAATGTGAGAGAGAGAGGGGAGAGGGAGGGATCGAGGTATGTATTACAACAGTGGTGATTATTTTTATTTCTCCAGTGCAGAAAACTTTCAAAGAAGGGTTAGTTATTGAAGTGAGAAAGAGAGAGAAAGACCAGGCTAAGAAGAAGATTCTCGTTTTTATAATTGTGTTCTATTTTTGGTGAGAATTTAGAAAGGAGGAGAAAGTGAAGTCTTCATTTTATAATCTTCTTTTCAGCTGGTCTGTGAATGTAATAGATGGACTCTTAATGATTGTTGCTCACCTAAAGTCACCAAGTCACTCATTCTATAAAATCTTATACAAACCTTACTACATATATAGCGTATGGATCATTGAGGTAAACAACACAGTTATAGCTGCTTGTGTTAATTTATACTATACTCCTACACTAATGATATCGAATTCCACAATTTCAGTATCACAACTGTTATCATTGCTAGGTCAAACTTGTTTCAATAAGTTTCCCCTCAGTTGCTGAATGAAATACACCCTCTAGAATAGCTCAAGAGGGATGGATCAATGTTTTTGATAAGCTCATGTGGCACACCATTGGCCCAAAGAGCTTCTTATTTGGCACTGCACAATTCTCTCTTTGAGCCAGATGGTGCAGTTAATTATGATTATATTGTCACTAACAGCATTAACTCTTTGTTAATTGGCTCAAGATGTATTCCCAATGGTGCACACACATTGTTGAGCCAATTTGGCCCATGCTTCAAAAGTTATCAAAAACTATGGACTGAATGCATCCTCTATATAGAGGAAGCCCTAAGAGGGAAATTCCCTGTCTTGATTGGCGAGTCCCTGTCTAAATACTTAATGACGAGTATTAATTATTTCCCACTATAGGCTCTAACTAATCCTTTGCAAGGCCTACTTAATGCTTTAGCATATGGTAATGCTTGTCAAGGAATGATGAGATGGTTTAGTGCTATTAAGAATAAATTAGGAGACACAGGTAGTAAGTACAGTAGCTGGAGTGGTGAATATATTGATGTGGACTTCAGAGAAGGAAGAGGCAGTATAAAACAGAATCAAAGAAACAAGCTGTGATTTGTTTTGTTGCTATATCTTGCCATCACTTTATATTACTTAAAAATCGTTTGTTTTTGTTCTATTATCTTATATTCTTTACTGATATCTATATACACTCTAGTATTCAAATCACTACATTTTTCAGTTTCATCAAAACACGAGATTTAACAATTATTTGTGAACAGGACAACTTAACAATATAATTAAACAAACCACTTCTATAATTATACTAATAACTATATGTAGGACACAAAAACCGTCCAGTGGCGTCTTTAATATGTAGAAATATAACAAATATAGACTGGTAACAGATAGTACTGGTAGATTAGTCAAAAAGACTTCTGTATGAATAATTCATAATGGTTGTATTTATTAATCTCAATTTGTTAGTGTAATCACTCAAATGTTCATTCAAAAACTGTTTTGACACAATACATGTACATGTACATGTAGGTGTATATTTGATATGATTACATGAACACCTCATTTGTGATTCAGAAGTACCATGTAGTACTGTATACCATATAGCATTCTATTGTACTGTACACTATATACACATGTACATGTACATGTACCACTGTACTCAGTGTACTGTACACCATATAGCGTTCTATTGTACTGTACACTATATAGTGTTCCACTGTACTCACTGTACTGTACACCATATAGTGTTCTATTGTACTATATACCATATAGCATTCTATTGTACTGTATACCATATAGCTTTCCACTGTACTGTACACTATATACATGTGTACATGTACATGTACCACTGTACACAGTGTACACCATATAGCATTCTATTGTACTGTACACTATACTGCTGTATTGTACTAGTGTTTCTCCATAGTCTCAAATTATACATTGTGTTATCAAAAGAAAATAAAACGTTAGAAATCCACTAAAACTACTAATAATTATATAATTATTATTTATTAGTGTATGTACATGTACAATGTACTACAATGTATAGTACATACTGTATATTATACTATATTAATAGATCCTATGTACTTATAAATTTATTGTACCTGAAATATCAATCCTGATCACTATCAGACAATACCATTGACTTGCTTACATTCCTCCTGGATCTTCTTTTTCTCACATTCCGAACTACATCATTATTTTCATCTTCAAAACTAGTCAAACTGTTTATTTTTTGTCCTGATCTTCTTGCAGATGATACAGCACTTATATTGAAATTCTCCGGCTGTTTTGGTGTGTTAGGTTCTTGCAAAGGTTTACGAGAACTACCTCCCTTTGGTTTTCTGCTGGATAATACTCTCTTCTTTGATGTAGCTAGAAGTATAAAAAAAAGTAAAAAGACAGCCACACACACACACACACATACATGTACAGTCTCACACACACAACACACTAACACAAACATACAATTACATGTACATGTTGTACACTAACATACATGTACATACACATGTACATATACACACACACACACATTGAGGTGGTACTGGAGTGCACACAAGTGTATCTGACTGGTTTTCTGACTTGTCATTGTTACCAATATCACTTTCCAAATCATTTTCATGAGGATTATCTTTATTTTCTTCATTATCCTCTATAATAGTATTATCATCTTCTATTCCTTTTTTATGAGCTTCTTTGAGTTTGATTTCAAACTCCTCAACCAATACCTAACATATGTGTACATATAATATCATACATGTACTGTATCATATACATGTACATGTACTCATATACAGATGCATGTACTTTATCATATACATGTACATGTACTGTACATGTACAGTAACATGTAATGCATTGATCAAAACCACTTTGGAAATATAATAAGGATATCATTATCTAACTCTAGAAACAGTTTCGGCTCAATCTGAAACGAATGATTTTGCAATGAAAAAATCAATACCAAGGCTATATATAGTTCAGGGTAAAAATTCGAATTTTGAGAGAATACTAAAATGCTCACGGTTCTAACAGATAATATTATTGATCAAAACCACTGGAGAAACATAATAAGGACATCCTTATCTAACTCTAGAAACAGTTTCGGCTCAATCTGAAATGACTGATTTTGCAATGAAAAAATCAATACCAAGGCTATAGTTCAGGGTAAAAATTCGAATTTTGAGAGAATACTAAAATGCTCACGGTTCTAACAGATAATATTATTGATCAAAACCACTTTGGAAACATAATAAGGACATCATTATCTAACTCTAGAAACAGTTTCGGCACAATTTGAAACGACTGATTTTGCAATGGAAAAATCAATACCAAGGCTATAGTTTAGGGTAAAATTTAGAATTTCAAGAGAATATTAAAATGCTCATGGTTCTAACAGATAATATTATTGATCAAAACCACTTTGGAAACATAATAAGGACATCATTATCTAACTCTAGAAACAGTTTCGGCTCAATCTGAAACGAATGATTTCGCAATGAAAAAATCAATACCAAGGCTATAGTTCAGGGTAAAAATTCGAATTTTGAGAGAATACTAAAATGCTCATGGTTCTAACAGATAATATTATTGATCAAAACCACTTTGGAAACATAATAAGGACATCATTATCTAACTCTAGAAACAGTTTCGGCTCAATCTGAAACGACTGATTTTGCAATGAAAAAATCAATACCAAGGCTATAGTTCAGGGTAAAAATTCGAATTTCGAGAGAATACTAAAATGCTCACGGTTCTAACAGATAATATTATTGATCAAAACCACTTTGGAAACATAATAAGGACATCATTATCTAACTCTAGAAACAGTTTCGGCTCAATCTGAAACGACTGATTTTGCAATGAAAAAATCAAAGCTATAGTTCAGGGTAAATATTTGAATTTCGAGAGAATACTAAAATGCTCACAGTTCTAACACAGGGTTTCATTTAGAAACCCTGGTACTCTATCATATTATACATGTTACATTGATGTATATGTACTGTATCATATACATGTACATGTATGTACATATACATGTACTGTAACATACATGTACATGTTCTAACCTTCACTTCTGGTTTAGGAAACTTCTTCAATTTTCCTAATATGATAACAAATGAATTATACACATCCATATCACTTAATAACCCTTGATAACATGACATGTTCTCTTGGAGTTTACGCAAACTTCGTTCACTGAAATTCAATTGTGAGAGACAAAAAGCTAAGTGTTGACCCTGCTGTTCTGTTCTGGAAAGACAGAGAGAGCAGGACATTGAACATTCTCTCCTTTTATTATTACAATAATCGTACCTGGAAGCTCTGAATCTGTGACATAGTTTCTCCACCAGACCTTCACATTGTCTGTCTTTTTGAATTAAAGAAAAGAGATACCTACATGTGTGTGTATATATATGTAAGATAGAAACATCAACATACTATGAACCTCAGTATTTATATAACTGTTATACTATAGATGTATTCTACTAGCTTACTTCATGATGTTCCTGAAAGTGTTAGTAGATATATTGTTATTAGGATCTGATAGACGACTGATTATATCTGGTAGAATATTGTATAAAGCATTTCCCTACAAAATATATGTACAGTACATGTACATGTACGTACATATACCATAATTATACAAATACACATATACTGTACATGCATCAGCACATATGTGTACATGAATACATACATGTACATGTACATGTACAAACATACATGTACATACATACATACATGTATATACATACATGTACATACACGAACCTTTCTTGATAATTCCATGAAAAACAGTTTAACCCTATCAACAATACGAGGTACAGAGTCCTCTAAACACAGAGCCATCTCGCTCAGTTGCCCTTTGACTTTTACCATATCACTGAGAATGAGGTGAGTTAGAACCACTACAGTGTTCTGTCTGACTTCACTATCAGGATCACACAACCTGAAAAACAGGTTTATCATAAACTAGAGTAAAGTTTTATGTAATTGCAAGTACACATGTACATGTACATGTACACAGACTAGTAAGACTACACATACATACATAATTACTTATATTCATGCACATGTACATGTATATACATGTACATGCATGTACGTGTACACTCACACATGTACATGTACATACCTGGAGTATATATGTTTAGTCCATGGTTCTATTTGATTAGGAAACCTAATAATGAGATCACCCAAAGCAATAATTGCATTAGCTCTGATACTAGGTATTGGAGATGTCTCAAGAAGAGTGAAAAAAAGACGAAGATATTTTTCACAAACTCTAGAACTAGAGAAAATGTAAATAGATGTACATTGTACACATATGTGTGTACTCTATGCATGTATGTATGTACATGTATGTATGTATGCATGTATGTACATGCATGTATGTACGTACATGTATGTATGTATCCACGTATGTTTGTACAGTGTTCTGCCCACACTGGTTGGCACTGGTCAGGAATAACCACCTCTCAGATAATACATATATACTGTAGGCTACCGAGACAGAATTACATGTGTAAGTATATACTGGATAAACAGCTAGAATCTGACCACCACTCTAAATATCCTGGGCAGAACACTATATGTATGTACATGTATGTATACTATGTATGCACATACACATGCACATGTATGTATCTATTCATGTACATGTACATATGTACTATGTATGGTACATGTGTATGTATGTATGTATGTATGTATGTATGTATGTATGTATGTATGTATGTATGTATGTATGTACATGTATGTTCATTTACCTCACAATCATATATTTAGAAAGTGCTAATGCTGCAGATGTCTGCAACTGTTCAGAAGTGTAACACCCAGGTTTGGTAACCACGGTGACAATTATCGGAATTAAAGCACCCAGCAGTCCTTGTCCACAAACTTCATCATTACAAACTCGGCTAATTAACTCAGCTTCTACATCATCAACAGCCATGCCCATCAAACCCATCTCATCTTCAATAGTACTCTGTTAATAGATAGGATAGGAAGAATGGGGCATTAAATAGAGATAATAAAGGTAGTGATTGAAGTCTCAAACAAGAAGGTCATATCATAATAAACAATGGGGCATTAAATAGATATATACATGTATACCGCATCTTATTATTGAAATCTCAGGGCAATAATACATATACACATAACACATACAATGTACATACGTACCTCTGTGTTCTTTTTAGTAGTATCATCTTGTAATAGTCTTCGTCTTTTTAACTCACACCTCACACCACATTCAAGATACAATAACTGTAATTGTGTTGTATGACCAGCTACAAATAACAATCGAGACAAGGACAACAAGGGATCACCTAGATTATCACAAAAACCCAAAGATCCATCTTGCGGTATTTCTGATTCTCCAAACACCTTATGACAAAGAATCTTCAGAATCGATTCCAGCACAACATCTGGTTGTTCAGAGAGTTTATATATTGTAACGATCGCTTGTTCAGCGAAAGGAATCCAGTGAGAAGTTGACAAGCTACTAAAAGTATCTAACATTACTTCAGATATCTTTGTGACTAGTGGATGTGTTGAGGGAAATCGAGTAGATTTCACTGCACTGCTTTTATGTGTTGATAAACACAGTAGACACATACAGGTATATTTCGCTGTAATGAGATCCGTAGATTGGAGGCCAAAGTCAAGTAACATACGAATATTTTGTTCAATAACTCGTTTATCAGCTTTTGCGATCATTGATAGTATTATCAGAGAATATTTGATGTCCTCGAATTTTGACCACGGAACTTTACCCGCAAAGATGTCCCAAAATATACCGATTACAGATTTTGGTAAACGACTCCCTTTCATGAGTGACAGCAACATTTCTTCAAGTGCAGCCAATTCTCCTATACTTGCTCCGTCAACTAGAGAAAGAAGATTTTGTACTATCGTTATATCCGAGTTCTGACAATCCTCCGAAGGTGAGAGATACAGACGTACATACACACTAACTACAAGCTCTCTTATTGCTTGTTCTGATGATGACATCAAAAGGAGAGATTTCCTGATCCCCTCACGAGCTCCAGGTAATTCAAATTCTTGTGCTGCTGCTAGGAACTCTAAAGCCTCGTGAATATCAGTACTCATCTTAGATCCAAGTAGTTGAGTAGCTAATGGTATACAATTTATCATTTTCTCAATGAAACTTACAGCATCCTACAAAACAAAGAAGCACTCCATTACTACAATCAGTTGCACTGTACATACATGTACGTCACAGTACATGTATTATAATGTACAGTACAACACAGTATACTGTGTATGTACATTACAGTACATGTACATACTGTACAATGTACAGTACAGATACACATATACTGCAATGCACTATGGATGAATACAAAAATGTACCATATAGATGATGTACATGTACTATATAAACATATGTAAGTATTAACAGGACACAAACTACATGTGGATTACTATTGTATATACATGTAAGTACATGTACATGTGCTTACATGTATAACATATAAATTATTTATTAATGTCTTACTTTAAAATACTGTACAATACCCATCTGTTTCACAACTTCAATCTCATGTTCAGTTGGACCTGTTTCTTCAGTTGTATTCTCACTATCTTTGTGTGACTCTCCATTGTCGTCCTTGTGAACTTGTGCCTCACTATCCACACAATCACTCTTCTCTCCATCACTCTCTTGTTGAGGTAACATAGATCTCAACTTCTCTGCTTCAGTAATCAAAAGTGATTCAAAGTGCTTCAAATATAGCTATGAATATAATTATACATATACACATCAAATCTAGCTAATTAATATATTATAATAATACTCATCAAATCTATAGCTATGAATATAATTATACATAATTAATATATAATATATTAATATACTACAGATCATTGAATACCTTAGCAGCAAACGGATTTCCAGTTACAAATCCAGTTAGAAGCTGTAATGCACTTTTCCGAACTAAACTACTTTTATCCTTCAGTCTTCCACAAACGATATTTAATAGATCTTTAAATCGAGGTAAAGGAATAGATTTAGCTTCACAAAGTAGCAACCATATTTGAAGGACTTTGCTCCGAACATAAGCATGAACATCATGAATATGTTCCTGTAATCTGTCTAACAAACTATCTCTTAAATTACGAGATTCTCCATCAATATCAGGTTCACTCAATACCTGTACGACAACCTCCCCAAGAACACACAAGACTCCATTACGCATTGTCTGTGACTAGAATATAATGATTATTACATGTTAAGCTTAGCATTATTTTAATTAACTATTTTTATAACTAAACACTAGCTTCATTTAACTATATTATAGTGTTTAGTGTCTACTGTATAGCTATATGCAGTGGTATGGAAACAGTCAATCATGCAGGACATTGTCTGATGAATGTCTGATAAATTGAAACTAAACTGTATACAATGTTTGTATATGGGGAGCAGGACAATAGTGGTGAAAATAGGCCACAATGTCCTGCAATTGGCTCACTATTTCCACACCCCTCAGTCCCTCACTACATATAACCTCATTTAGTAAGGCATTGAAAGTTTCAGTTAGGTCTACTGTAATAATGAAAATAATGTAATCTACTGTTAATGGGCACTTTAGCTAATACATTGTAAGTAACTAGTTGTAATATTATGTATTTACCTCTCCATTTAAGTGAGGTAGTAAAGTAGTGACACTTGGTTTCACTTGCTTTGGTAGAGCCTGTGATACTTCAGTTATGAATAAAGAATAGTTTTTAGTACCACTACTATCTATCGTCAAATCCTGTGGATCTTTTTCACCTATCTCTCTAGTGAACAGAATAGAGGATGTAATATTGAGTACTTGGATATACATGGATGAGTGATAGATAGATAGAATCACAAGGATAAATGGATGGGTGATAGATAGATAGATACATGTAAATAGATAGAATCACTAAGATAGATGGATGGGTGATAGATAGATAAAAATACTTGGATAGATGGATGGGTTGATACATGTACGTGTAGATAGAAAGATACAATCACTCAGATAGAAGGATGAGTGATAGATAGATAGATAGATACAATCACTTGGATAAAAGGATATGAGACTGTACTAACCTGATAATGTCAGCCACAAAGTTGTTGAGTTCATATTTATTAACTATTGATACAAGCATTTGTGATAGAGGGCTCACCAAATGCTCAAAATGTTGTAACAGCTGAACAATCTTCACGCTAACACCTGATATAAAATACCGGATTAACTAGTATACAAAACAAGTCAAACCAGTTTCAGCTTACCAAGATTTTGATGATAGTTTTTAACAATTGTACCCAATAAATTTGAAATAGAGTCTTTTAGATCTTTATCCCGTACAACCACTGGGTTTTCTAAAAACTTGTAGCAACATCCAGCTACTAGACTAAAAATACATTTGTATAATTAAACATAACGTACATGTACGTGTGTATATACATATATGTACATGTATATGTGTATACACAAATGTATATACATGTACATAAATATTCACTTGATTAGGTCATCCAGCATTTCTGGAGTAGGTGGATCACAAACTTGTACCAAGTCTTGTTCCAATACTTGAGAGAGAATTTCAACAATCCTTTCTCTCTCATTCTCCCACATGGAACCACATCCATCACTATCAGACGACAAAGTAGACTTTTTACTCTTCCTTCCCTAAAAGATCAGTTTGTTCTAAACATCACAGTACATGTACATGTATAGCACATCATAGTACATGTACATGTATAGCACATCATAGTACATGTACAGTACAGTATACAGGTACTGAGGTCCATAGTACTCTATACACCTGTACATGTACACTATACACCACATATACTATATAGCTATGTATATATATAGAAATAATATAATTTTTATATATATATTTATATATATATATATATATATATATATATATATATATACAATGTACATACAATATATGATATAATACATGTACATGTATTAACTCTTATGAATACATACATGTGTAACTTACTTTTTTATTTATTGCTATAGTGTCGGGTTTAAATACTTCATTTTCAAAAAGCTCCACAAACTGTGTTGCAACATATACTAACATCTATGAATTAGTATATTATAAATGACACACTATGGATAGATAATAGAGTATACCTTTATTGTGTTTCTCTTAGTATCTTTGTCAACTATTTGTAACTGACGACTTGTGTCAAACAAACGAAATGAATCTACGAGTGCTGAAAGTAGAGGAGAGGGAAGCAGTGGACATGTTTGGAGGAGAAGAGCAATGGACATGTTTGGAGGAGAGGAGCAGTGGGCATATTTGGAGAAGAGCAGTGGACATGTTTGGAGGAGAGGAGTAGTGGCCATGTTTGGAGGAGAGGAGCAGTGGACATGTTTGGAGGAGAAAAAGGGAGGAGAGGATGAGCAATGGAAATATTCATAGGAGGAAAGAGAGAAGAACAAAAGGCAGTGTCTATAGAGCCAGACGGAAGTGTTGCATACTATGAATACAATACCACACCACATCCATACAGTAATCTATACAGGCTGTCTAGACACTGCCATACAAAATAGGGAGAAAGAGAAAGTAGAACAATGAAGATGGAATAGAGGAAGAATACAGGATAGGATCTATTTACCTTCAGCTATCATATTCCAATATGTTTCCTTTACAGAGTTATCAATAATGGAAAAATGGCTGCACAAATTAAATACAGTATTAACTTACTGTAACTATAACATACTATGTGGACTAACTGTATTACACTGTAAAGTACATCAAAACACTCTGTAATGGCTGAAGGGCCTGCTTCAACAAAGAGGGATTGACATTCTGTGTAGGTAAACATAAATATATATACTGGATATGAGGACCTTGTAAATTATTCTCACCATCTATTCTACTGATTAGTTCATGTGCTGAAACAAGTTCAGATACAACATATATTCCTCTTCCATCATTCTTAACCAAGTCTTCTCGAGTTAAAGGAATTGTAAACTCCATCTCCAACTCGTTTTATAGATACTAGCTGTTGTATTTTCCCGCCATAAAGTAAGCAATAATTTGATTGGCTGTTAGTATTAATTAATTATACCAATAATAATTAAAGACACTACTAAAGATTCTATGTGTCTTTGTTGTATTCAACATAATACATGCATTATTATAGTTTTGTGGTTAGTTTTCATCAACAGAGGGATATCCAAACGTTGTCAAGGGAACTGTTGTCTCCTTTATTGATAAGGGTGACACCCATTTTAACATGTACGAAGTTCCTCCTGTCTTGTCATTTGTACCTAATAATTATTATAAAATAATTTCAAGTAAATGTAATAGGATCATGTTCATGTACATCAAGTACATGTACATGTAAGTATATGGATTAAGGATGTACATACATGTACATGAAGTGTATTATCAAGTACATGCTAAGTACATCACATGCATCAAGGGTGCGGTCATGTACATGTAAATGTATGGTCAAGTACATGTACATCATGAATTAAGAGTTCGGTGTACATGTACATAAATCAAGGGTGTGGTCAAGTACATGTAAATGTATGGTCAAGTACATTAGTACTTGTACATTAAGAGTTTATTAAAGTACATAAATCAAGGGTGCGGTCAAGTACTTGTACATGTAAATATATAGTCAAGTGCATGTACATCATGAATTAAGAGTTTGGTAGTACATGTACATAAATCAAGGGTGCAGTCAAGTACTTGTACATGTAAATGTATAGTCAAGTGCATGTACATCATGAATTAAGAGTTTGGTAGTACATGTACATAAATCAAGGGTGTGGTCAAGTACATGTACATGTATGTATATTATGCATTAAGGATGTACATGTACATGTACATGTATAGTCAAGTACATGTACATGTTATAATTATAGTTATACGTACCAGACATGGCACTGCCTCCAAATGGTTGTTGTCCAACTACTGATCCAGTAGACTTGTCATTAATGTACATATTACCAGCTGAATTACGTAATATTCTCATAGCTTCATCCAGAATATACCTATATACAAGTAATTAAATAATCAGTATCTCTCTCAAATAGAGGATAGGATGAGCCAGTTAGCATTCTCCACATGTATACATGTATACTTACTTACCAGTTAGCATTCTCCACATATATACATGTATTACTCACCAGTTAGCATTCTCCACATATTATACATGTACGTATTACTCACCAGTTAGCATTCTCCACATATAATACTCACTCACCTGTCTCTTATATATATTGATCCAGTGAGTGAATATGGAGAAGTGTTATTCACAAGTTCAAGTGTTTCATTCCATTTATTATTAGGATATACGTAAATTGTCACAACTGGACCAAAAATCTCCTGTTAATATTAAGATACATTAGATATTATTAGGTGGGCGGGTTTATGATTGTGTGCATGTGTATCACAGTGTATGTTTGAAGGTGTGTGTTAATGGATGTGTTTATGTTTATTAATATATGTTAACTTAGTGGGTATATATATATATGTGTACGTATGTGTAAGTGGACTTCAAAGAGTTTAAGACAAAAATTATATATTTTAACGAAGGTTTTCAAGTCCTTGTTATATAATCCTCTGTGAAAAATTCAATATAATTATATATATATACTTACCTCTTCCATCAACCTGTTATTTGGATTAGTAGTTTGAATAATTGTGGGTTCTATAAAGTAACCAACACTACAATAGAGAATATAATAATGAGATACTAACGAGTTTAATGGGAGGGGCTAGGGGAGTGCCCATGGACACTAATAGACAATATCAGTGGTCCATTGGACATTAGGTGATGAATGGACCAATTGTTACTAGTCTAAACACTTTACCTGTCATCACCATTTCCACCAGCCAGTATTGTCAGTTCTGAATTACTCTTTGCATACTCCAAATATCCTGAGATTTTTTTAAACGACTAGAAATAAAATTAAATTCTAGTAAATGTAGTGCATTCACAATAAATATTCTAGTATATTCTAGTATATTCTAGTATATGCAATCAGTCATGTGACATAACATACATTTGCATCAATTACTGAAGAAGTGAAAGATGTGAAATCCTCTCCCTAATGAAGTAATGAAAGAGTTAATTAAAATATTAAAATTAAACTCACAGGTCCAACTCGAATATCTTTAACACCAGTTATAAGACCTTCCTTTATCTATGATAAACATACATCACATGCTAATCACATGAAAATCACATGACACAATACCTGTGGCCATAGCGATTCAGGAACATACATTCGTGACATTGCTGAACATTTTTGACCACTGTACTCAAATCCTGAACGAATAGATCCGTTAATGACTGACTCAACATCTGCTGTTTCATGAATAAGATGATAATTCTTTCCTCCACACTCTCCAACCATGCGTGGAAAAGTCCTTATATATGTATGTATGTATGTATGTATGTATGTATATATGTATGTATGATGTATGCATGATTTTATTTACACATAAATGTACATGTATTTAACTACATATGTACATTTGCATACATACATATACATGTACACATCTACATTTAAATACATACATTAATATAATTATTAATGGATAAACATACTTGTAATTATCAATATTAGTTCCAACTTGTTTCCATAAATGTTTAAATGTTCTGATAAACAAATAATGTTAATTAATTATGATACAACTTTCAATTTCATAGCCACACATATCTTATACATATACAGTATATATATAGAGAGAGAGACAGACACACAGACACACAGACAGACGGACAGACAGACAGACAGACAGAGAGAAAGAGAGAGAGAGAGAAAGAGAGGGAGAGAGTAACAGCCAGGTATAAGCCTCTCCATATAATAAGTATTTCCCACTAACTTGGTGCTTCCAGTGAAACTGATAGCAGTCAGATCAGGTGATGATGTAACAGTGTTACCAAAATCAAGACCATGTGCTGGTACGAAGTTGATAACACCATCTGGTATTCCAGCTTCTTGTAGAACTTTAAATACCACCCAATTTGAAAGTATTGCTGTCTCAGAGGGTTTCCATAGAGTAACATTACCCATAAGAGTTGGAGTGGCTGCCAAATTACCACCTGTAAATAATATATGTATGTATGTATGTATGTATGTATGTACATATGTATGTACGTATGTACGTATGTATGTATGTATATATGTATTTACGTATGTACGTATCTATGTATGTATGTATGTATGTATGTATGTATGTATGTATGTACGTATGTATGTACATATGTATGTATGTATGTATGTATATATGTATTTACATATGTACGTATCTATGTATGTATGTATGTATGTATGTATTTATGTATGTATGTATGTATAAATGTATGTATGTATGCTGTATGAATGTATATAAATATATATATATATATATATATATATATATATATATATCACTTTACCAATAGCAGTAAAATTAAATGGAGTTATTGATGCTATAAATCCTTCCAATCCTCGATACTCAAGCCTGTTCCATACATTAGTGGAATGCAATGGAGGTTGAGTCTGATATATTTCCATAGCACCTTGTATAGCAAATCGATAAAAATCAATAAGCTCACAAGTGGCATCAATTTCAGCTTGATGAACAGTTTTACCCTTGAGAGAGAGAGAGAGAGAGAGTGAGTGAAGAGGAGACGTGAGGATGAGTGGATTGTGGGATTGTGTTCAGAGGTATGATCTATTTATCTATCTATCTATCTATCTATCTATCTATTTATATATCTATCTATCTATCTATCTATCTATTTATATATCTATCTATCTATTTATCTATGTATCTATCTATCTATCTATCTATCTATCTATGTATCTATCTATCTATCTATCTATCTATCTATGTATCTATCTATCTATCTATTTATATATCTATCTATCTATTTATCTATGTATGTATGTATCTATCTATCTATCTATCTATCTATCTAGATACAGTGACTAACCTGTCCAATAATAGTAGCAGCTAAGATATCGAAACGATATTTAGTGCTGAGGAGATCAGCAGCACGAAGAAACACTGCAGCTCTAAATATAAAAATATAATATCACTATTCATAACTTGTTATGTTATATAAATACTCATAGAAGTGAAAGAAATGGATACAAAAAGGAAGTCAGTTAAATATTCGTAATTCATCTTCAAAGTTCAAATGTGTATTTCATGACAGCTAGGCATAATAATCTTATATATATATATATATACAGTGTTCTGCCCACACTGGCCGGCACTGGTCAGGAATAACCACCTCTTAAATATAAATTAGCCACTTCTCAGATAATACATATATAGGCTACTGAGACAGAATTAAGTAAGTATATACTGGATAAACAGCACTAAATGCAATGTAGAATCCAACTACCAGTCTAAATATCCTGGGCAAAACACTATATATATAAATTATGAATCTGTGTATAATTTTTACCGATGTTCAAATGGAGAATTATCCCATTCTTCTCGTGCCTTCAGAGCACTTTGAATAGCCTCCTGGATCAAACCCTGAATGGGGAAATATAATCTAACCCCTGCAATTAATCAAATCAAGATCCCTACCTTGTCAGCATAATGATATTTCGCAATTACACGTTCTTTTTCATATGGCTGAAAGATTAAGAAGAATATTTAAATTTGAAGAACATTCATTTATCTATATATTCATGCATCTATCCATTGGAGGACAACTTGAAGTTTGAAGTTCCAATGTTCAGTTTTATAGGAGATATGGTAAAATATAGACAAATAGATATACAGTAACCCTCCACTCCACCCACACAGATAAGGGTTAATAATTAACTGGTCAAAAGAGAGAACTGTGCAGCACCAAACAAGAAGCTCTTTGATGTACCATTCTTGTCGTGTACCATTATGATATTACTTCCTTCCATTCAACCAATCAACCAGTTGTTCATCTTTCTATCCAACCATCTACTATTCAACTAAACTCACACATTCTCTTTTCTGAATATTTCCGGTAAATATTTCATTTCCTCCTACAACACAAGGAATATCCTCAATATGTCCATTGAATTTAGCTAAAGCCTTTGAGAATGATATACATAATATAAAAGGTGTATATGGATATATGTCTGTGTATGATTATAGGCCTAGGGATAGGTATGGATGTGTGTGAGTATGGGTATTGAGATACGTAGGTATGCATGTCTGTGTGTGATTATGGATATGGGGATATGTATGGATGTGTGTGTGAGTATGGGTATGGGGATATGTATGGATGTGTGTGTGAGTGAGTATGGGTATAGGAATATGTATGGATGTGTGAGTGAGTACTAGTATATATAGTAAAGTCCCCTAATTTCAGACTATTTTTTCAATAGCTAAAACTCAACTATATTGTAGCCTTATAATTATTGAAATAGTTGGACTATAGACAAAATTTTTGTACCTACTTCTTCAGTAGGTCTTGCTGTATAAAACTATGAGCATAATTCACATGGGAGATGTAAGACAGGAGAGAAATACTCAAGAAATGAGAATCTCTGTTTGTCCTGTAATTCCAGACATGTATACTTTTGTATATTAAATTCCGAACAGCTGCAAAATATATGTTTAGACTAGTAAGTTTTTAACTGTTCATAAGTCTTACAAGCTTTTATAATTATAATTGGATAGTATGCTCATGAGATAGTATATGCTTTTTGCTTTCTTGTCATATGTAGAAAGTTTCCCAATTCTTTTCTTCTGTCAGTCAACTGTCAGTTTAAACTTGTCTATCAAAAGTGTCTGGAATTAGGGATAGTCTGGTATTACGTGACTTTACTATATATATATATATATGGTGCGCTTAAATGAAAAATGGGTGGAGCTAATTATTATTTAATTGGGCACCTTCTTCAAATCTTCTCTCTCTGGACTACCAGGTGCAAAGTTGAGCTGTGGCTCATTTCTCATTGATGGTACAATGACAGCAGGAGAGGAATAAAACCTATGATTGCAACATAATGTGTATACTCCGATGTAGCCCACCCATTCACTTGCAGGGGGTCTAGATTACATATTCATGTATATACATGGAACAAACAAATAATAGAAGTCTCTCTAACCTCCTAGCTAGGGTAACTGCCTGTCTAGAGAATCTTAGAACTTGCATATTTCAAAACACCATGCAACTAATTTTTAATGATATTCATTATTATTAAATTTTATAATTATCTAAAGGGGGGGACGGGCTGAGCTGTTCACTGCGAAAATAGCCAGCAAAGAGACATGGATCTAGATCGACAGCCTATCCTGGAACAAATAC
Source organism: Petrosia ficiformis (assembly GCA_947044365.1). Classification (NCBI taxonomy): domain Eukaryota; kingdom Metazoa; phylum Porifera; class Demospongiae; order Haplosclerida; family Petrosiidae; genus Petrosia; species Petrosia ficiformis. Next base: position 433,956 of record OX345653.1, on the reverse strand, counting down.
AGGACAGCACTGAAATGGTTAGTAGAATCTGGATTGTGTATATACTGTAGTAACTAATTTACTATGAACGATCGCTGTTGCATACAATGATTGATCATCACAGGACAGAAACATTCCAGTATCAACGTATTTTATAATATATATATATATATATATATATATATATATGTATATAGATCTATATATACATATAAAGATATATATATATATATATATAATTATATATATATAATTATGTACAGTAAATGTAGAATATTATTGCATTTTGCATTTTGCATTTTGCATTTCCATAACTAAATTTTCCATATTGACGCATCCCACTAAATATCGTTGTCGTCATGTGACATGAAAGTATTACCTATTAGTGGAAAGGAACTGAAGTTGTATAAAAGTGTGTGTTAAAACATTAATAAAATGACTAGTTTAGGGCAGTCGCTAAATTCAATGGCAGGAGAACGAGTAAGTGTGGATAGGTAGCACCCACCTTTGAAGTGTTAAATTTAAAATGAAGTGTTGTTTGTTTATATAATAATAAGTGCTATTATTTACATCTCTTAGAAGTCTCTTATAAGTAGCACTAACTTAGAAAAGAAGAGAAAAGATTTGATTCATACACCTTCATTCTTACCTATCAAAGATTATGAGGTATGTTTTGTGATAGTTGCGAGGTCAATTAATAATTGCGATATCTCTTCCTGTAGAGTTTAGATTATGACAGGTGTGATAATGTCCCATACAAACAATGGCTTGATACTTATAAAAAAAGGGTAAGATAGTTTGTGTGTCGGGTTACTCCAAAACAATTTATCGGTGAAATCTGCAATCTGTAAAACAGTCCAATAATTATCTGTATAAAAGCAGGACACATTATGATGTTGATGTCCTTTCAACATGAATTGTTGAAAGCACCTCAACATAAGTAGCTGCAGCAATGTATGGCTGGTATAATTATAGAAGTTTTTTGTTTAATTTCTTGTTGATATATCATCCCAACCTTGTTTGCATGAAATTTAAAAAGATAATAATCATTATTTGCTTTATGTACAATATCCCTTAATATTAGCAATACTATTGAGATCCCTCACTAAATATTTTGTTTAGTGTGGAATAAAAAATAAGTTATAATATCATCCTTTACAGTATTTTTGAGTGTTTATTTTACTACAGTTAAAATATTTATTTAATACTGTTTCAACTTAAATATTATTACTGAAATTACAAAACTGTCCACTTTCTCTCTTAAACCAGACATATTTTCACATCTCCGTAATGAGATGGGTAATGGTCGGTCTTATCGGATTTTTCACTGGACTAACAGCTTTTCTGATTAATGTCGGAATATTTTATTTAAAACAACTCAAATATTCTCAATTCTTCAGAGGTGTGGTCCATCTATCTATCTACCCATTCAACCATCTGTCTATCTATCCATTCAACCATCTATCTATCTATCCAT